>JAEUYN010002349.1:0-545437 GCA_018257835.1 Euura lappo | reverse complement strand
ATAACCCGTAATATTGCAACCCTGTTTGCGGAGCTGCCTGAGAACCCCAGTGGTCAGGCAGAGGCCTTATGCGAAGCCATCGTGAATGCACTGGATACCTGTGCTCCTGAGGTAACGCGTGAGATTAAACGCGCACCGGTCGGGTGGATTACTGACGACTTGAAGCAGCGTATCAAGCTACGGAACAACCTCTATACCTCAGCCAAACGCCTTAACTCGGTCGTATTGATGCATCGGTACCGTGCTCTTCGGCGTGATATCCATAAGGACATTAAAAAAGCCAAGGACTCTTTTTATAAAAATCGGCTAATGGGGCTTCCTGATGCGTCGAGCATCTGGTCCGAGTTGAGGCGTATGGGGCTCATTGCTCAAACTACCTCAGCATCCTCCCCTCTGCATCACTTCGGGGCTGATGAGCTGAATGCGTACTACACCTCTATTACGAATGCCCACTCTTCGTGTACAAATTCAGAGCTGGATAGGCTGCTCCTAAGTGAGGCATCCCAGGTCCATTCGGTTTTCACCTTCTCGCCAGTCCAACAGTTCCAAGTCCTTAAACTCCTATCCTCCTACCTCGCCAAATCTCGTGGTCGGAGTCCTGATAGAGTCCAGCTGATTCACCTCAAAGACCAGCTTAACGTCATCGTGCCACACCTGGTTCTTCTTTTCAATTGCTCGCTCCGGAACTCTTCCTTCCCGCAAATATGGAAGCGGGCCCTCGTCATACCGCTGAATAAATGTGACCCTCCTGGTTCTGAGTCAGATACCAGGCCCATCGCGAATCTAGCCCACCTTGGGAAAGTATTCGAGCGCATAGTTGCGGATCAGCTCATTGCCTACCTGGAGCACAATAACATCTTCGACCCAGTCCAATCAGGATTCCGTAAGCTCCACAGTACGCAGTCGGCACTGCTCAAGGTGCTTGACGATGCCAGAAGAGCCGTTGACCAGAGATGTGTCACTGTCCTCGTATTATTCGACTTCAGCAAAGCGTTTGATAGCATCAGCCACCGATTATTACTGACTAAGTTAATTCGATATGGGCTGTCAGAAGAGGTGGTTAGATGGTTTCATTCCTACTTATCGGGCAGGTCACAGGCCGTCGTGGATCTGTCGGGTGAACCTACTAACTTTCTCGAAAACCATTCAGGTGTGCCTCAGGGCTCTGTCCTTGGCCCCCTCCTCTTCTTGATGTTCATCAATGATATTGGGCGGGTGCTGGAGTTTACCAAGCACGTCATCTTTGCGGACGATCTGCAGATCTATCTTCATGCTCCCATTGACGAAATCCACACAGCTATCGCTAGGGCCAGTGCTGATGCAGAGGCTGTCTCATGCTGGGCTGCATCAAATGGCTTGCAGCTAAATGTCACTAAGACTAAAGCCATGTTTCTGGCCAGCACACCTTACTTGCACCAACTGAGCCATCTGGATCCTCCGCTAGTGTCGGTAAATGGCCAAGGAGTGCCCTATGTCAGCTCAGTTCGAAATCTCGGCGTTCAGGTATCCTCTGATCTGACCTGGAACACTCACGTCTCCCACATTTCGAAAAAGGTGCATGGGACCCTTCACAGGCTCAAATACCACAAGGAGGCTCTGTCCCCAAAATTGCGGGCCATGCTTGTCAAATCTCTAATTTTTCCGCATATAGACTACTGCTGCTTAGCTTATCATGATGCCCCAAGCTACCTAAATCTTAAGCTTCAAAGGCTCATCAACTGTGGCGTCAGGTTCATTTTCGATCTGCGCAGAGACATGCATATCTCACCTTATCGCCAAAGGCTCGGATGGCTTCCAGTAGTAGAAAGGCGGTTATTTTTTCTGGGTGTTTTCGTCTATCGAATTTTGGCTACGGGATTACCGACCTACCTGCGGGAATTCTTCCTCGATCCTGATCCGAGTGTGCGCCGGTCTGTCAGGTCGTCTGTCATCGATACTTCCTCGGCCTTCGTTATCCCCTTCCATAGATCAGCCTCCTACCGGAACTCCTTTGCTCTGTCCGCGATATACTTCTGGAGCGACCTACCCAGCTCTGTTCGTGAATCGGTAACACCCGAAGCTTTCAAGTCCAGGCTCTTTGCCCACTTGCTTGCCACTGATCGAGGGCTTGAGCTCCTGCCTAGGCCGAGGCTGTAGTGTCCAGTGCGTCCACGTGTTCGAGGTTCATTCATCTTCATTCATCTCCACTCATCATCTATCTCACGTTAATTTAATTTATTTTTAATTTCTTTTTACTTCCGAATGCTGTATATCTATGATGTTATGTTATTTTCCGTGCGTTCTAAGTTAAGTTCTAGTTAACGCTCTAGGTTGTTCTCTATAAACTTCTGTATATTTAGGAATATATTGGTGCCCTATCACTGCGGGCAGTCTACAAACTGCTCTCTTCAGTTCGATTCTATCAGGCCCTTGCAGTCTTTAGCAGTCTTTTCGGTTGCATCGCTTTAATCAGGCTCTGCCTTTCTGTATATTATATATTACAAACAGTTCTAAGCTAAGTATCTTATCCGCTTTCCATCATCTCTTCTTTTTCGTTTCATCGTCATTAGTCGTATATCTTTGTTACCTCTCATACTATTTACATTGTCCGTCACTTTACCGCCCCCCACATTTACATTCTCTAGGCTTCGTGTTATTTATTACAGTTAATATATTATTGTTAATTGATTACTTATGTAATTTTATTATAATTTTATTATATCCATCTTTGTACCACCGTGTTGCCCTTTGTCCTGATTACAGGACACGGCATGAAAAATAAAGCAATTACAATTACAATTACATCGTACTTGTAGGACCCTCTGCTGTCGCGTAATATCGTCGAGGGGTGGATATTTCAAAATTCTCAGTACGAAAAATAGTTATTCGCGACCCATGTGAGGAAAGCCCGCCCCACGATCCTGAATCGTGTACTCTGTAGGACCCTCTGATGCCGCGCGATATCCTCGAGGGGTGGATATTTCAAAATTTCTGGTACGAAACCGTTATTCGCGACCCATGTGAGGGAATATCTGCCCCACGATCCTACATCGTACTTGTAGGACCCCCTGATGCCGCGCAGTATCGTCGAGGGGTGGATATTTCAAAATTTCGGTACGAAAAAATAGTTATTCGCGACCCATGTGAGGAAATATCTGCCCCACGATCCTACATCGTACTTGTAGGACCCTCTGATGCCGCGCAGTATCGTCGAGGGGCGGATATTTCAAAAGTTCGCTACGAAAAAATAGTTATCCGCGACCCATGTGAGGGAATATCTGCCCCACGATCCTACATCGTACTTGTAGGACCCTCTGATGCCGCGCAGTATCGTCGAGGGGTGGATATTTCAAAATTTCGGTACGAAAAAATCGTTATTCGCGACCCATGTGAGGGAATATCTGCCCCACGATCCTACATCGCACGTGTAGGACCCTCTGATGCCGCGCAGTATCGTCGAGGGGTGGATATTTCAAAATTTCGGTACGAAAAAATAGTTATTCGCGACCCATGTGAGGGAATATCTGCCCCACGATCCTGAATCGTACTTGTCGGACCCTCTGATGCCGCGCAGCATCGTCGAGGGGTGGATATTTCAAAATTTCGGTACGAAAAAATAGTTATTCGCGACCCATGTGAGGGAATATCTGCCCCACGATCCTACATCGTACTTGTAGGACCCTCTGATGCCGCGCAGTATCCTCGAGGGGTGGATATTTCAAATTTTCGGTACGAAAAAATAGTTATTCGCGACCCATGTGAGGGAATATCTGCCCCACGATCCTACATCGTACTTGTAGGACCCTCTGATGCCGCGCAGTATTCACGAGGGGTGGATATTTCAAAATTTCTGTACGAAAAAATAGTTATTCGCGACCATGTGAGGGAATATCTGCCCCACGATCCTACATCGTACTTGTAGGACCCTCTGATGCCGCGCAGTATCGTCGAGGGGTGGATATTTCAAAATTTCGGTACGAAAAAATAGTTATTCGCGACCCATGTGAGGGAATATCTGCCCCACGATCCTACATCGTACTTGTAGGACCCTCTGATGCCGCGCAGTATCCTCGAGGGGTGGATATTTCAAAATTTCGGTACGAAAAATGGTGAATCGCGACCCATGTGAGTGAATATCTGCCCCACGATCCTATATCGTACTTGTAGGACCCTCTGATGCCGCGCAGTATCGTCGAGGGGTGGATATTTCAAAATTTCGGTACGAAAAAATAGTTATTCGCGAACCATGTGAGGGAATATCTGCCCCCCGATCGTACATCGTACTTGTAGGACCCTCTGATGCCGCGCAGTATCGTCGAGGGGTGGATATTTCAAAATTTCGGTACGAAAAAATAGTTATTCGCGACCGCTGTGAGGAAATATCTGCCCCACGATCCTACATCGTACTTGTAGGACCCTCTGGTGCCGCGCAGTATCGTCGAGGGGTGGATATTTCAAAATTTCGGTACGAAAAAATAGTTATTCGCGACCCATGTGAGGAAATATCTGCCCCACGATCCTGAATCGTACTTGTAGGACCCTCTGATGCCGCGCGATATCCTCGAGGGGTGGATATTTCAAAATTTCGGTACGAAAATAGTTATTCGCGACCCATGTGAGGAATATCTGCCCCACGATCCTGAATCGTACTTGTAGGACCCTCTGATGCCGCGCAGTATCGTCGAGGGGTGGATATTTCAAAATTTCGGTACGAAAAAATCGTTATTCGCGACCCATGTGAGGGATTATCTGCCCCACGATCCTGAATCGTACTTGTCGGACCCTCTGATGCCACGCAGTATCGTCGAGGGGTGGATATTTCAAAATTTCGGTACGAAAAAATCGTTATTCGCGACCCATGTGAGGGAATATCTGCCCCACGATCCTAAATCGTACTTGTAGGACCCTCTGATGCCGCGCAGTATCGTCGAGGGGTGGATATTTCAAAATTTCGGTACGAAAAAATAGTTATTCGCGACCCATGTGAGGAAATATCTGCCCCACGATCCTAAATCGTACTTGTAGGACCCTCTGATGCCGCGCAGTATCTTCGAGGGGTGGATATTTCAAAATTTCGGTACGAAAAAATAGTTATTCGCGACCCATGTGAGGGAATATCTGCCCCACGATCCTAAATCGTACTTGTAGGACCCCCTGATGCCGCGCAGTATCGTCGAGGGGTGGATATTTCAAGATTTCGGTACGAAAAAATCGTTATTCGCGACCCATGTGAGGGAATATCTGCCCCACGATCCTACATCGTACTTGTAGGACCCTCTGATGCCGCGCAGTATCGTCGAGGGGTGGATATTTCAAAATTTCGGTACGAAAAAATAGTTATTCGCGACCCATGTGAGGGAATATCTGCCCCACGATCCTGAATCGTACTTGTAGGACCCTCTGATGCCGCGCAGTATCGTCGAGGGGTGGATATTTCAAAATTTCGGTACGAAAAAATAGTTATTCGCGACCCATGTGAGGGAATATCTGCCCCACGATCCTACATCGTACTTGTAGGACCCTCTGATGCCGCCGCGCAGTATCGTCGAGGGGTGGATATTTCAAAATTTCGGTACGAAAAAATGGTTATTCGCGACCCATGTGAGGGAATATCTGCCCCACGATCCTACATCGTACTTGTAGGACCCTCTGATGCCGCGCAGTATCGTCGAGGGGTGGATATTTCAAAATTTCGGTACGAAAAAATAGTTATTCGCGACCCATGTGAGGGAATATCTGCCCCACGATCCTGAATCGTACTTGTAGGACCCTCTGATGCCGCGCAGTATCGTCGAGGGGTGGATATTTCAAAATTTCGGTACGAAAAAATAGTTATTCGCGACCCATGTGAGGGAATATCTGCTCCACGATCCTACATCGTACTTGTAGGACCCTCTGATGCCGCGCAGTATCGTCGAGGGGTGGATATTTCAAAATTTCGGTACGAAAAAATAGTTATTCGCGACCCATGTGAGGAAATATCTGCCCCACGATCCTACACCGTACTTGTAGGACCTCTGATGCCGCGCAGTATCGTCGAGGGGTGGATATTTCAAAATTTCGGTACGAAAAATAGTTATTCGCGACCCATGTGAGAAATATCTGCCCCACGATCCTACATCGTACTTGTAGGACCCTCGTGCCGCGCAGTATCGTCGAGGGGTGGATATTTCAAAATTTCGGTACGAAAAAAATAGTTATTCGCGACTCATGTGAGGGAATATCTGCCCCACGATCCTACATCGTACGTGTAGGTCCCTCTGATGCCGCGCAGTATCGTCGAGGGGTGGATATTTCAAAATTTCGCTACGAAAAAATAGTTATTCGCGACCCATGTGAGGGAATATCTGCCCCACGATCCTAAATCGTACTTGTAGGACCCTCTGATGCCGCGCAGTATGGTCGAGGGGTGGATATTTCAAAATTTCGGTACGAAAAAATAGTTATTCGCGACCCATGTGAGGGAATATCTGCCCCACGATCCTGAATCGTACTTGTAGGACCCTCTGATGCCGCGCAGTATCGTCGAGGGGTGGATATTTCAAAATTTCGGTACGAAAAAATAGGTCTTCGCGACCCATGTGAGGGAATATCTGCCCCACGATCCTACATCGTACTTGTAGGACCCTCTGATGCCGCGCAGTATCGTCGAGGGGTGGATATTTCAAAATTTCGGCACGAAAAAATGGTGAATCGCGACCCATGTGAGTGAATATCTGCCCCACGATCCTACATCGTACTTGTAGGACCCTCTGATGCCACGCAGTATCGTCGAGGGGTGGATATTTCAAAATTTCGGTACGAAAAAATGGTGAATCGCGACCCATGTGAGTGAATATCTGCCCCACGATCCTACATCGTACTTGTAGGACCCTCTAATGCCGCGCAGTATTCACGAGGGGTGGATATTTCGAAATTTCGGTACGAAAAAATAGTTATTCGCGACTCATGTGAGGGAATATCTGCCCCACGATCCTACATCGTACTTGTAGGACCCTCTGATGCCACGCAGTATCGTCGAGGGGTGGATATTTCAAAATTTCGGTACGAAAAAATAGTTATTCGCGACTCATGTGAGGGAATATCTGCCCCACGATCCTACATCGTACTTGTAGGACTCTCTGATGCCGCGCAGTATCGTCGAGGGGTGGATATTTCAAAATTTCGGTACGAAAAAATAGTTATTCGCGACCCATGTGAGGGAATGTCTGCCCCACGATCCTACATCGTACTTGTAGGACCCTCTGATGCCGCGCAGTATCGTCGAGGGGTCGATATTTCAAAATTTCGGTACGAAAAAATAGTTATTCGCGACCCATGTGAGGAAATATCTGCCCCACGATGCTACAGCGTACTTGTAGGACCACCTGATGCCGCGCAGTATCGTCGAGGGGTGGATATTTCAAAATTTCGGTACGAAAAAATAGTTATTCGCGACCCATGTGAGGGAATATCTGCCCCACGATCCTACATCGTACTTGTAGGACCCTCTGATGCCGTGCAGTATCGTTGAGGGGTGGATATTTCAAAATTTCGGTACGAAAAAATAGTTATTCGCGACCCATGTGAGGGATTATCTGCCCCACGATCCTGAATCGTACTTGTCGGACCCTCTGATGCCGCGCAGTATCGTCGAGGGGTGGATATTTCAAAATTTCGGTACGAAAAAATCGTTATTCGCGACCCATGTGAGGGAATATCTGCCCCACGATCCTACATCGTACTTGTAGGACCGTCTGATGCCGCGCAGTATCGTCGAGGGGTGGATATTTCAAAATTTCGGTACGAAAAAATAGTTATTCGCGACCCATGTGAGTGAATATCTGCCCCACGATCCTACATCGTACTTGTAGGACCCTATGCTGTCTCGCTATATCGTCGAGGGGCGGATATTTCAAAATTTCTGTACGAAAAAATGGTGAATCGCGACCCATGTGAGTGAATATCTGCCCCACGATCCTACATCGTACTTGTAGGACCCTCTGATACCGCGCAGTATCCTCGAGGGGTGGATATTTCAAAATTTCGGTACGAAAAAATAGTTATTCGCGACCCATGTGAGGAAATATCTGCCCCACGATGCTACATCGTACTTGTAGGACCCTCTGATGCCGCGCAGTATCGTCGAGGGGTGGATATTCCAAAATTTCGGTACGAAAAAATAGTTACTCGCGACCCGTGTGAGTGAATATACCCTAGCGGATTCGGTTACGCCAAAAATACACCGAAAATACAAATTAAAAATGGGTGGATGTAAAATCGGTGTAAACTCGGTGTAAAATCGGTGGGGTGAAAAATTAGTATAAAATCGGTGAAAAATCGGTCGGGTGTAAAACCAGTGTAAAATTAGTTGGTGTGAAATTGGTGTGAAAGTAGTGTGAAAAATTCAAAACCACACCGTGCAATTTTGGGGTAATTTTAGACGGATTGCAGTGTGTCACTGAAATACCACCTATATCACACCAAAATAACACCACGCCAAAAATACACCAGAATAGCACCAGGAAAAGTGGTGTAAATGAATCTGCTATGGAGTCTGGTATCCAGGCGCACTCAATCACAAATACGGTTAAAAATCGTTTCCAGTTTAAACTCAAACACTATTCGTTAAAATTTGTTCATAAAAAGGTCGTGCGCGCCTAAAACCAGAATACCGACCGATTTTCCCTGCCAATCTGGCTGTTAAATACCAACGCTAGCGCGACTTTTTAACCGGCCGTATCTCGCGAACGCAACTCCGCAGACCACATGTTCTTGGGGTTAATTTACTCAGCTCGACCCCCTCTATTACCCCTATCATTTTGTATAGTTAATTCTGATACACCCTGTATAGACATATCGTAATATTGTTTAAGCTTACTCAATATTAGGTTTCGAGTTTTGAGGAAGCGAAACAAACCCGCCCCCCTCCACAGGCCTGCGTTAGGCATACCTGGGTGAGGGAGAGAGAGGGTCTGTTTCGCTTCCTCAGAAAGGCTCGGTATGCTAATGGGTTTAAATAAAATATACGCGTATACCGCGTTGATATTTTTATGATTCTGCAAGTGGTTGTTAAAACGTCCCTTTTTTTATCTCCAGGGAAAGTACCTGAAGTCTGTCTTTTGCACAGACTGCGGTTTCCTGTTAATCATCGTGTAGCACGTAGCCGTATACGCGTTGCTTTATGATTTAATTATTTCTATAATGCTCCTACACCAATTTATATCAAAGATATAACAATTGTGATTATTATTATACCTGGTTATGTTTATTAATTAGGTATCCGTCTGAGGGATATCGCTATTATTCTATAGTAATAGTTATAATCGTATTTCCATTTATATATATATATATATATACATTACTATATATATATATCTATATATGGGGCATTCCATGTCAACTCGACCAATGATTTTCCCTCACCATTTTTGAATCGCTTCATAATTTTTTATACGATTTTCCTATCTCAAAATAGCACTCCCAAATTTTTTCAGATTTTTTCCGCAATCCGTTAATTTTTTATTAATATTCAAACCCATCTGAAAAAAGGTTTCTTTATTAAAAATCTCAAAAAATTCTCAAAAATCTAGTTGTTCATTCCAATCATTTTGCCACCTGGCCCATGATGGGACCTTTTTTTTTAAATTTTTTATAGCACTTTAAACATTTTCACCAATCTTGCAACGTTACAAAAAAATCTAAAAAAAATCCAAAAAATCTAGTTTTTCATTCCGATCATTCTGACACCCGGTCCAGTATTATAGTGTTGGACTCTCAAGACCGATTCTCAAATATTCTCGATTGTATAATGAACGTAATTTTACCACCAACAGCTCGAACTTCAAGTCTAGGGATAGAATAAAAATGTGAAAATCATTGATTTATAATAAACAAATATTCATTTCTAGTTCATTTGTCAACTTGTAGAGTACAAAGACATTGAATCCGTACATTGAATCTCAACGTACCCAGTACGCGGCCAAAAGAACGAGTGTATAACACTTCTCGAGTATTGGGGATTCAATGTTTTTGTACTCTACAAGTTGATAAATGAACTACAAATGAATATTTGTTTATTATAAATCAATGATTTTTACATTTTTATTCTATCCTTAGACTTGAAGTTCGAGCTGTTGGTGGTAAAATTACGTTCATTATAAAATCGAGAATATTTGAGAATCGGTCTTGAGAGTCCAACACTATAATACTGGGCCGGGTGTCAAAATGATCGGAATGAAAAACTAGATTTTTTAGATTTTTTTTTAGATTTTTTTGTAACGTTGCAAGATTGGTGAAAATGTTTAAAGTGATATAAAAAAATAAAAAAAAAGGTCCCATCATGGGCCAGGTGGCAAAATGATTGGAATGAACAACTAGATTTTTGAGAATTTTTTTAGATTTTTAAAAGAAACCTTTTTTCAGATGGGCTTGAATATTAATAAAAAATTAACGGATTGCGGAAAAAAATCTGAAAAAATTTGGGAGTGCTATTTAGAGATAGGAAAATCGTATAAAAAATTATGAAGCGATTCAAAAATGGTGAGGGAAAATCATTGGTCGAGTTGACATGGAATGACCCATATATAATATATATATGTATTTATGTGATTACCCATGTATATATTCCATTACCATTATCATAAGATATTAATATTATAAGGTAAGAATGATCATTATAATCGTGTCCATTTATCAGCAGAGGTAGGCGGGTTGGTCTCGTATATAGAGCCGGTTCGATCTAAGTTCCTTGTATAGGGGATTCTAGTTAGTCGTTAGAAGACTGGACAAGTTACTAGATGTCAAGTTTCTCATCATGGATTCTCGTAGTTCGTGGTGATATAGTGACTTCTAGTGATTCTTCATGAGGGTGAGGTATGTGGTCCGATTAGATGTTACAATACGCTCAGCGTTCCCTCTATCTAATTCTCCTTGGCTCTACCGGCTGATGGCGCTACGGACAACACTGGTGAACAGAAGAACGTGGAGGATGAGGTACTTTGTGACGTCACGTGGCGTTTGAAAATTAGTAATTTTCAATTTCTCTTTACACTCTCGTCTGAAGTTGATTCCTATAATTTTTCTAGTTTCTAAAACTCGTATTCAATCACCACGCAATCATTTATCATGGATATTTGTTACTTTTCAATCTGAAAAACTTCCCTATAGGCGTTTACACAGACATTGTCTCTATTTGAATAATGACGTCACGGTACGGCGCGAAAAAGGTACTGTTTCAAACGTTATAGACTTTGGATAGAGAAAAGGTTGTATTTAAACGATTTAATATTGTTCAACATGTTGTTTTTATTTCGCGTGTCTAATGACATAAGGACGTAAGCGCCATTATACGACGTTTTGCTGTTTATAATGGCATAAAGTCGTATAATTTTTTTTTTCACGCCAATCGCTCTGAAAACGTTCGAAACGTATAGATCAATTGAAATTGAAGATCGAAAAATGTAAGTGCAAAAGGTCGTAAGTTGGGCGGATACGACCTTCTGCTTTTAACTGCGATTTCTTTTATCGAATTTTTCGAAACGACGTCGATTTCGATTTTTCTTTGCGTTTCACGAATTTTTACAGCTATTTAAAAAAATCGTGATGAATAAAAAAATCAAAATGGCGCTCACGACCTTCTGCTTTTAACTACCAATATTTTTTATCGAATTTCTTTAAATGGTCGTTCTTTCAATTTATCTTTGCGTTTTACGAGTTTTTACAACTATATATTTGGAAAAATAATTAAAAATCATGAAAAAAAACGGCGCTTACGACGTTTTGCCTTTACGTTGTTTATTATTTTTCCTTCAGAATTGTAATGAAAGAACGACGTATCCGCCCAACTTATGACCTTTTGCACTTACATTTTTCGATCTCGTAATTTCAATTGATCTATAGGTTTTGGCGGTTTTCAGAGCGAATGGCGTGACAAAAAATTATACGACCTTTTACCAACAAAATCGCGTTTTTGGCGCTACGACCTTATGCCATTAGACACGCGATGTAACAAAGTTTGCACAAGTTTTCCTAAATATCTTTCAGCACACGAGATTATGGTAATATTTGCTCAGATGATGTTACGAGTAATTCACACATCACGTCATTCGAATTAACGGTTGATAAGAATTATTTAATCGACTTGGAAAACGTTGAGACGTGGTTAGAAAAAGTGAAGTAAGTTTTCGATTATATTTGCTACGGAGCTTTCGTTTCATTGACGAAGTTCTGTGAGGATATCAGGCAGATATCAGTATGCCAATTATATTTCTAATGGTACGATTGTTTCCAACTTACTAGGGGCAACCGCGATAGCAGCATCCAAAATCGCACCGACTTTTTTCTTCATTAAGTCGAATGTTGTAGTAAATTTGTTCGCATAACCACTGGTACCTGGAAATTGAAAGATACCTCAATAATTTAGACAATTTTTAAGTGTTAATTGAGGCGCGATATTCTAGATGGGCACAATCGTCTTCAACTCACGTCCGACTAGCTCTGCCATTTTTTCCGCATGCTTGTTCAGTTTGTCTTTTACTGGGTCGACCGACTCTGAAATTGGAATACAGAGGTTATGATCAAGTCGTCTTCGACTCTCACTCAGTTCTAACAACAGCTGGATGAAAATCAAGCTAGGCTTGATGTATTTTTGGAATGAGTGTCACTTACTCCAGAAATCGGCCTCAATTTTTGTTGTGTTTCCTGAAAATAAAATAGGCGTATCATGACAGAGTGAAAATTCACCAATTGACGCATGATACAATGGCAATAAGTGAAAAAATGATGAAATATGACGAATCAAAATAGAAAATCTCGGTCAATTAAAACAATTTCTCGACTCCACCCTGATATGTGAAGCGAACAGTAGATCACAAAAACATTTTTAAAGGGTAAAAGTCGTCTTCAACTCACCCCCGTTACCCTGTAGGATAGAAGCTACAGCGTCTTGGACATATTTTCCGGCATTCGTCAAAGTATCTGAAGTAGAAATAGAGAGGTCCTGAATTTCAAACGGAATGATTTTCCAGAATACGGAGACAAAGATAATTCGAGCGTTTTGGTAGACGTATAAATTGGTCAAGTAAGTGTATCCACTTATTACTTACCAGCGTCTGCGTTGGTCGGCTGGAAATCGCTATCTGCAAAATAAAATAGGTATTTCATGACACTATTCTACTTTGTCAATATTTGAAGCATGTCTTAGTAGCTATGACTCGAATTTCTTCATTGGGTGACATTGTTCTGAACTTACAGGCTGACTTCTTTCTAATAAGATTCGCAAGATCTAACAGTACTTTTCTGACAACTGCCACGTCATCTGAAATTTAAGTAAAGAGGACTGTGATTAAGTCGTCATTCCGCGGTGCTCGACTCGCTTGAGCTAAATTCGAACAACAAGTGAATATCTGTCATTATCGAAAATCTCTGTATCTTTAACTTACCGTTGATTTTGTCAACCCTGGCGGCTGCAGCTGGGTGGACTCCTGAAACAAAAATCAGGATATCATGACAATACTTGACGAATCGAGTGGAACCTGACATGTTGAAAATGGTTTGAACATTCCGTGTAGCATAAAATGGTAGCATAAAATGTAGAGAATAAAATTGTTCCAAACAAAGAGCATAACGTTCAAAAAACACATTTTATCTATATCGTGATGACGTGCGCATAGTTTTTATTTTTAACGATTCAATGAATCTTACCACCTGCAGAACATACGTGCTACAAAATGTTAAGTGTGCTGTTAAATATCGCGTGCCTAATGGCATAAGGTCGTAAGCGCCAAAAACGTGATTTTGGTGGCAAAAGGTCGTATAATTTTTTTTTCACGCCATTCGCTCTGAAAACGGCCAAAACGTATAGATCAATTGAAATTACGAGATCGAAAAATGTAAGTGCAAAAGGTCGTAAGTTGGGCGGATACGTCGTTCTTTCATTACAATTTTTAAGGAAAAATAAAAAAAACAAGGTAAAGGCAAAACGTCGTAAGCGCCATTTTTTCTCATGATTTTTAATGATTTTTCCAAATAGTTCTAAAAACTCGTAAAACGCGAAGATAAATTGAAAAAAAGACCATTTAAAAAAAATCGATAAAAAATATTGGTAGTTAAAAGCAGAAGGTCGTAAGCGCCATTTTGGTTTTTTTTATTTCTCATGATTTTTTTTAAATAGCTGTAATAACTCGTAAAACGCAAGGATAAATTGAAAAAACGACCATTTAAAAAAAAAACGATAATAATATTGGTAGTTTATAGCAGAAGGTCGTAAGCGCCATTTTGATTTTTTTAAATTTTTCATGATTTTTCAAAATAGTTGTAATAACTCGTGAAACGCAAAGATAAATTGAAAGAACGACCATTGAAAAAAATTCGATAAAAAATATTGGTAGTTAAAAGCAGAAGGTCGTATCCGCCCAACTTACGAGCTTTTGCACTTACATTTTTTGATCTCGTAATTTCAATTAATACGTTTCGAACGTTCTCAGAGCGATTGGCGTAAAAAAAAAGTTATGCGACTTTATACCATTATAAACAGCAAAACGTCGTATAATGGCGCTTACGTCCGTACTCTCTAAATTTGAATCAGTGAATAGTCACTGATCATCAGTGAATAGTCACTGAAGCCCCCAGTTATAAGTATGCAACTGGAAATCAGTGAAAAGTCACTGATTTTTCCAGTGAATTTGAATCACTGATTCAAATAGTGAAATTTTCACTGATTGAATCAGCGAAAATTATTGGTTCTTATATATATTTGATCCGGTTGAAGATATTCTCGAAAAGGAAAGACAATATCGTATATTCGACACATTTTTGTTTCGCGAGTCTATATTGCAAGTAAAGAAAAAACAGACTCCTAACGCAGATGAAACTTCTCCGTTTCCCATCTCGTCGGGGCGAGCCAATACTGGACGCAGTGAGAAAACCTAACCTACCAAAAGTATAAGGAATTCAATGTAAGACAGTGAACAGCAATATTCACACAATTCATTGATTTTTTGCAACTAACAAGCCAAATTGTGAAGAATTTTATAAATCCGCATGTGTACTTGCGTTGTGATTTTTACTGAACAGCGAGGGGCTATTCACTCGTGAAATCACAAGCGCAGTCGACTTTTAGTCACTGAGACGCGGTATGGAAGTCGCACGTAAAAAACCGCAGTCGGCATGCAGTCACTTGCGGTAACATGTAGTCTCATGCGTGGTCGTTTGCAGTCGGTCGTAGTCGGTTGAGGTGGGCATGCAGTCACGTTTGTAGTCACTTGCGGTCACACGTAGTCTCGTGCGCGGCCCTTTGCAGTCGGTCGTACTCGGCTAAAATCGGCCACTACCGACGGGGCTCGGTAGAGAGATCGGCCGCGTGCTCATTGTCAGCTGTCAAATTTTTGGCACTTGCCCCGGCTTATGCCAAAGGGGACGAAGCCAAAAAGGAAGAAGAAGAAGCTGTCAAATTTTCGATGCGATACGAGAACTGAAGTAAATTTTTTGTTTTTCTGTGGATCAAGAAACAAAAACACCTGCAATTTTGATTGATTATCCTGAATCAATTTATTATACGTATATGAAAAAAAAAATACAAACGCTTTCACAATTGCATAAAATCTGACAAAATGGATCTAATCCAATTCAAAACGTATATGGGGCTGTCCACGTCAATTCACCTAGGCTCGTGACCGCAACTTTTTTGATTTGCTCCATAATTTTTTTTATCGTTGTACTTGCTCTGAAACATTTTTCAGAATTTTTCCAGATTTTTAAAAAAATCCCTTTTTGAGTTATGATTTTTTTTCGACCGAAAAAAAGGACCATTTTTAAAAATCTGAAAAAATTCACAAAAATGGTATGATTAACGTAAAACAGTTGCCCGATCGCAAAAATGTGGGCCGAATTTTTCTTATTTTTTTTTCACCTGATCCAAACTTTTTTTTCTGTCAAAGGGACCAGTACAGCGTGATTGAACATATTCTGCATACTCCAAAAATCATTAATATTTTATCCAAAGTTCATTACACGTCGAAAAATGGATTTTTTTTTAAAATCACTTGTCGTGAGGTTTTAGACACACGGTTAATTGAATTACATCTCTCGACGTCGCATTTTTTTCGGAGAGAAATTCTTCATCGTATGAATGAGGGAAACTGAGAAAAAAAATCCTGTGATGAGTTATGGTCAGTTATCGAAATTTAGCGACAATCTAGTCACTCTTTTGGAAATAAGTTCGTCCAAAAATTTTGTTCTCCAATTTCCCTCATTCACACGACGAAACATTGCTCTCCAAAGAAAATGAGATGTCGAGAGACATAATCGGATCAACCGTGTGCCTGAAACCTTACGACAAGTGATTTTTGAGAAAGTCAATTTTTCGATGTTCAAAGAATTTTGGATAGGATATAAATGATTTTTGGAGTATAGAGAATTTGTTGAATCACGCTGTACTGGTCCCCTTAACAAAAAAAAAGTTTGGATCAGGTAAAAAAAATATAAGAAAAATTCGGCCCACATTTTCGCGATCGGGAAACTGTTTTACGTTAATCATACGATTTTTGTGAATTTTTTCAGATTTTCAAAAATGGTCCTTTTTTTCGGTCGAAAAAAAATCATAACTCAAAAAGGGATTTTTCTAAAAATCTGGAAAAATTCTGAAAAATGTTTCAGAGCAAGTACAACAATAGAAAAAATTATGGAGCAAATAAAAAAAGTTGTGGTCACGAGCCTAGGTGAATTGACGTGGACAGCCCCATATATACGTGAAAATTCATGTATAATTTATACCGGGAGACGAAGTATCAGTGTATCTAACAAATGGGATTGATAATCGGTCTTAGTCGTTCGTGTTCGTATGTAGTTGCGCTGTATTTGTGGTCTATCCGTATCACTTTAAGCCTGCCCGCAGATGCGTGTAGTCACGAGTATAGTCGCTAGCAGTCACTTGCAGTCACGAGTCAAATCACTTGTAGTCACTAGTCTAGTCACCAGTAAGCACTCGCAGTCACGAGATATGTCACTTGCAGTCACTGGCAATTTTTTCGTGACTAAAAGTGACTGCAGAGTGAATGGCCCCTCGCTGAACAGTTCACGTGGTTGAACCGACGCCCAAATCAGCACGCAACATATGTACGCGAACGATTTGGCGGTTAGTAGGCAGCTCCATGGCGGTTAGAGACTCGGCGTACGCGGCGCCCCTAGCGTTCGTCACAGAAGTCACTGACTAAACAGTGCAGTTATGCACTGGTTTAGCAGTGGTAAAATTACTGCTGAAATGGACTTCACTGATACTCCAGTGAAAAAGGGTTCAAGTCACTGTTTCTGCAGTGAAATACCAAGTCACTGATTCAATTAGTGAAATTTTCACTGATTCAAATTTAGAGAGTATGTCATTAGACACGCGATATTTCGTGACACAACACTTCAAAAGTTGATTGCTCTTGATACACATGAGTTCGATGAATGGTCGATTTTCCACTTCGGTACCATTTTACGGTTTTAAATTTTACTTCCTGTGATACTAAAATGTAGGCATAATGATTCGATAAGTCTGCAGAATAATTGCTGCAAAATAAGTATACCCTTAAATATTTCGAGACACAATACTTGAAAAATTGATTCCGCTGTGCTCGACTCGCTTGAGCTAAATTCGAACAACAAGTGAATATCTGTCACTATCGAAAATCTCTGTATCTTTAACTTACTCATGCTGCTGGGACCCACGCCTGGGTGGGCTCCTGAAACAAAAATCAGGATATCATGACAATACTTGACGAATCGAGTGGAACCTGATATGTTGAAAATGGTTTGAACATTCCGTGTAGCATAAAATGTAGAGAATAAAATGGTTCCAAAAACGTTCAATAAACACATTTTATCTATATCGTGATGACGTACGCATAGTTTTTATTTTTAACGATTCAATGAATCTTACCACCTGCAGAACATACGTGCTACAAAATTTTAAGTGTGCTGTTAAATATCGCGTGCCTAATGGCATAAGGTCGTAAGCGCCAAAAACGTGATTTTGGTGGCAAAAGGTCGTATAATTTTTTTTTCACGCCATTCGCTCTGAAGACGGCCAAAACGTATAGATCACTTGAAATTACGAAATCGAAAAATGTAAGTGCAAAAGGTCGTAAGTTGGGCGGATACGTCGTTCTTTCATTACAATTTTTACGGAAAAATAAAGAACAACGTAAAGTCAAAACGTCGTAAGCGCCATTTTTTCTCATGATCTTTAATGATTTTTCCAAATAGTTGTAAAAACTCGTAAAACGTGAAGATAAATTGAAAGAACGACCATTTAAAAAAATTCGTTAAAAAATATTGGTAGTTAAAAGCAGAAGGTCGTAAGCGCCATTTTGATTTTTTTTCAATTTTTCATGATTTTTCCAAATAGCTGTAAAAACTCGTAAAACGCAAAGATAAATTGAAAGAACGACCATTTAAAAAAATTCGATAAAAATATTGGTAAAGAACAGAAGGTCGTGAGCGCATTTTTTTTTTTCAATTTTTCATGATTTTTTTTTTAAATTGCTGCAAAAACTCGTAAAAAGCAAAGATAAATTGAAAGAACGACCATTTAAAAAAATTCAATAAAAAATATTGGTAGTTAAGGTGTAACGCAAGCTGTTTCCGAGCGAGTTTCCGAGTGCGTGATTTATTTTTGGAATTTTCAAAACCTATTTGAGCAGCCAAAACACATTCGATTGATGTGAATTTGATATCAGTGACGTAGAAAAACTTAACGAAGGGCCTAAGAGTCTTGGATTTGCGAAAATCGAAAGACATAATCAGAATATTGTTAAAAAACTGTAATTACGTCTCGATTTTCGCAAATCCAAGACTCTTAGGCCCTTCATTAAGTTTTTCTACGTCACTGATATCAAATTCACATCAATCGAATGTGTTTTGGCTGCTCAAACAGGTTTTGGAAATTCCAAGTGTGAATCAACTGTCAATTCCCCTTAAAAGCAGAAGGTCGTAAGCGCCAATTTGATTTTTTTCAATTTTTCCTGATTTTTCCAAATAGCTGTAAAAACTCGTGAAACGCAAAGAAAAATCGAAATCGACGTCGTTTCGAAAAATTCGATAAAAGAAATCGCAGTTAAAAGCAGAAGGTCGTATCCGCCCAACTCACGAGCTTTTGCACTTACACTTTTCGATCTCGTAATTTCAATTAATACGTTTCGAACGTTCTCAGAGCGATTGGCGTGAAAATAGTATATTACACTACAAGGGCCGAAAGTTGGAAATTCCTGCACTGCGCGTGATGATGCCCGAGGCGAAGCCGAGGGCATCATATCGCGCAGTTCAGGGCTTTCAATCTTCTGCCCGCGTGGTGTATACTATTTTTCTTCATGCCCGGTCGAAAGTACGCTGATTAATTGAATTTTTATACCGATTTATACGTTTTAACAAGTGTTGATGCCTGCCCGACATTGCAGGCACGAGCGAAGCGAGTGCTGCTGGTCGGGGGCAGGCATCAAATAGATCGAATAAAACGTCCAAGCCAGTTTTGAGGTTATATCTCAAGCGAGAGTAACGTCGAGAGCGAGAGTAACAGAAGTTTGCGATTCTGGCTGGCTGCAGAATAGTCTAGTCAATCTAGCCTTCGACCCAAAAATAATTACAGACTGGATGAATTATATATAAATCGATGTGAAAAAATCCCCCAAACAACATATCGTGGTTCCCGCGCAGCGTGGAACGGACCGAAGCGAGCCGAGCGGGCCAGCTGATCGTTAGGCGTAGTTTTGTCAGAAAACTCTTGCAAAATTAATAACGTGGAAACTATAGGTCCTACAATATCGGTTCCCACTTCGAATTTGTAGATTATTTTCTCCCCTACAACGTGGTATTTTTGTTTTTCCAATCCGACAAGTGACATTGGAACAGTGCATGATTTTGGCGGTACTGCCCAAAATATTGATAGTTTTTTATTAATTTCAACAATTTACTGTCTAGAGACATTGTCTTGTTTTTGTTATGCTGTTCGGGGGATTTTTCCGCGTCGATTGATATATAATTCATCCAGTCTTGAATTATTTTTGGGTGTCTAAGTGACAAAACTCGAAGCGGGCGTCTCGTGTATTGGGTATCGGTGTGTGCTAGTAAGT
Organism: Euura lappo; assembly: GCA_018257835.1. Taxonomy (NCBI): domain Eukaryota; kingdom Metazoa; phylum Arthropoda; class Insecta; order Hymenoptera; family Tenthredinidae; genus Euura; species Euura lappo. The sequence goes on along the minus strand of JAEUYN010002349.1, from coordinate 525,371 downwards.
TTTCGCTCCCGCTGTTACAGAGGGCGTGCGTGTAGTTCTACCAATGCATGAAAGTTAGGCTTTCTGCTTCGATATCGATGCCGGAAGTACGTACTTTCGACCGAGGTATGAAGAAAAAAAAATTATACGACTTTATGCCCTTATAAACAGCAAAACGTCGTATAATGGCGCTTACGTCCTTATGTCATTAGACACGCGATATTTCGTGACACAACACTTCAAAAGTTGATAGCTCTTGATATACATGAGTTCGACGAATGGTCGATTTTCCACTTCGGTACCATTTTACGGTTTTAAATTTTACTTTCTGTGATAAGAAAATGTAGGCATAACAAAATAAGTATGCTGTTAAATATTTCGAGACACAATACTTGAAAAATTGATTGCTTTCGATATACGTCCATGAGTCCCAGTTTGGCTGTTGGAATTGAAATCAATAATTCAAATATGCTCAGTTTGAATATTGTATCCTTGTTGTATCGAGAATATTTTACTCCTTGATGCAAAAGTATTTCTACGTTTATCTACAGAACAGGTTTTTTCACCTGCTGATGATGTGCGTGAATAATTGCAATGCTGACGTGGAAGCTATCGAACTACTTGACTCTCAATTAGTTTTTTTTTTTTACGTCATTCTCACTTATATGTATGTATTTTCTAGCGTACCCGATTGAAATAAGTATGAGTGAGGTTTATTGGAAAACAGAACGTTCGAGCATGTGCTATTGGTCTGTAACTTACGGCTGGAAACACCGACGCACACCAATGAGACGACAAGAAGACAGACGATCTTGTTCATGTTGAAGGTAGCCACTTACTTCGTGTCTGGTTAGAATTCGTCCGATCCGTCGTATTTATACACAGCAGAGAGACCCCCTACCACGTCGATAACTTAAGGGGAAATGAAAGTCACGTGACCTCGATATGATTTACACTTGGCATTTCTCCACGAGGGGCAGCACCTCCTTGAGTTACAGAACAATATTGTTACCCAAAATTCTGGTTATGTCTTTCGATATTCGAAAATCCACGATTGGGAGGCCCGTCATTAAGTTTTTCTACGTCACTGATATCAATTTCACATCAATCGAATGTGCTTTGGCGGAGAAAATAGCGTTTGAAAATTCCAAGTGTAAATCATATCGAGGTCACGTGACTTTCATTTCACCTTAACGTTGGCGATGAACAAAAAATTGGTAACGTACGTCGCGTGTCTAATGACATAAGGACGTAAGCGCCATTATACGACGTTTTGCTGTTTATAATGGCATAAAGTCGTATAATTTTTTTTTTTTTCACGCCAATCGATCTGAAAACGTTCGAAGCGTATAGATCAATTGAAATTACGAGATCGAAAAATGTAAGTTGGGCGGATACGAACTTCTGCTTTTAACCGCGATTTCTTTTATCGAATTTTTCTGTGAGTTTCACGAGTTTTTACAGCTATTTGGAAAAATCATGAAAAATTGAAAAAAATTAAAATGGCGCTTACGACCTTCTGCTTTTAATTACCAATATTTTTTATCGAATTTTTTTAAATGGTCGTTCTTACAATTTATGTTTGCGTTTTACGAGTTTTTACAGCTATTTAAAAAAAAAATCATGAAGAATAAAAAAAATCAAAATGGCGTTTACGACCTTCTGCTTTTAACTACCAATATTTTTTATCGAATTTTTTAAATGGTCGTTCTTTCAATTTATCTTTGCGTTTTACGAGTTTATACAACTATTTGGAAAAATCATGAAAAATTGAAGAACAAAAATTGTGAATACGACCTTCTAGTTTTAACTGCGATTTCTTTCGTAAATGGTCCCATACTCCCCATAAAAAATAGATATAAAAATATTAATGTACATACCTTAATATAATTTGACGCTTCCAGTTTTCGATATTTACTGTCGTAAATAGTCTGAATCCTCCGTTCCTCAGCTTCTTTTGAAGAACCCGCCAAATATCCCCATGGAAAATGAATAATAAAAAGTTTAATACACGGTGATAGTGTGAAAAATTGAAAATTGTCTGTCCGTCGGTCTGTAAATAGTCTGAATACTTCGTCGATCGTCTACTGTCCAAAATCCCGTTGAAATTTTCCATAAAAATTAAATAATGAAAAGTTTAATACACGTTGATGGGCTGAAAAATTGCATTTTTAAAGGTTCTCGGTGCCTATGTCCCATGACCGGCTTCCGCATTCGACTTGAAAGCCTATATATATAAATGGTCTAAATACTCCGTTGATCGGCTTTTTTCGAAGAACCCCTCAAATATCCCCATACGAAATGATTATTAAAAAAGTTTAATATACGTTGATGGGGTTAAAAATTTAAGTTTCAAAGGATCTCGATGCCTAGTCTCAAAATTAGGCTTTCAGTTTTCGATTCAACTATCATAAATGGTCTGAATCTCCGTCAATTGGCGTATTCCTAAGATCCCGTCGAAATTATCTAGAAAGATTGAATATTAAACAAGTTTACTGTACGTTGAAACGTTAAAAAATCCAATTCTTACAGGATCCCAGTGCCTAACTTCGATGATCGGCTTTACCGTCGGCTTGCCTCGCCTATGGCTCACGAGGACACGACTGCAAAGAAAAAGCTGTTATTGAATCGATGTCTTGAACATATCATTGATTGAAATGATAGAATGTCCTTGAGACACATGAAAAAAGGATGACAAATTTTTCAAATTGGCTAGGGCTAATTTTCTTCAGAACATTAACTATCACGGTACGAATTCAAGGATTTGAAGAAAAAAAAACATCAGTGTTAGAAGTTGAGATCAATTATTAAAATTTGAAGAAAGTTCTCCTTCACTTCTTTGCAGTTAACTTTCCCTGATGTCCACGATGAGGCCTAGTTTTTCTGGAGAAACTTGGCCCTAGCCGAATTTGAAAGCTTGAGTCACCTGTTTTGAAAAATAGTATTTCTTTCCATGTGTCAAAATTTTGGTGACCGTTTCAATTGGGTTTAGAGATGTTAATTTTCTCACGAAACACGTTGTGCTGAGTATCCCTTGAAGCATTTTATTCATGAGACTGATACTAGATACATAAAAAAAATACATACTCCCTTGCTTTCCTTTCTAAACTTCAACAGAGAAAAAGCTGTTATTGAATTACCACTGAAAATATTATTCATTGAAAAATAGAATGTTTTTGAAACAAGGAATGAAGTGTAATTATTCAGCCTTCCAATGCAGAAAATCTCTGAATTTTTAGTGTCTTCGATCAATCGTCACGATATTCTTGATTGAATTGCTGAATTATTCTCCATTCGGAAATATTTCCTTTACTGTGAAGTTGTTGGTCTGTTTCTACAGGAAACAAAGGTAGTTTTTTTTTTTTCATTACTTAACGAACACCAAGAACAAAAAATTACAATCTTACAATTTGACGAATTGCGAACTGATCATAATGAGGAATATTCAAAAATTTTTTTAGGAATGCGGAAGTGTATTTTTTTTTTTAAACTTTATCCGATGACAAATTTATTGCTTCTCAATATTATCTCGATTCTGATCTGTAAAAAAAGTCGATAAGCCTCTATCGCATCGCTGTCTCTTTCTCTCTGATACTTCACTCTGTCAATTCAGCTGTCATATCATAACACAGGTTCTGCCCAATGATTATTGTAACACACCTACTTAACTTAGTGTCTTTATACCTCGTAACGACTTTATATCGTATTGGGGATTATTGCACTGACCAATCTTCGATCATAAAGATTGCGGAGACACTGAGACACAGTCACCTAATTGGAACTAGACCAATGTCCGAATCTTGCGTGGTCGGACATAGTTAAAAATTCATTTTATTAAACACCATAAACACTCGGTAAAGCAGTTATAGTTACAGTTAAAAAAATTATCGTGCATCGTGGTAGCTAATTTTATCCCTGAAATTGAATCCACTAATCATCATCTTCTACAGTTGGCGAAGAAAAAATCGATAAAATAATTGGAGGAAATTATGACTGGATCTCTGTTCTGTCTTTAACTACCTCAAACAGTCTCGCTTGCATTCTCTCACACCTGTCGATCCGCGAATTCAGTAGGTCAGAGACTCCCGAACACTCGAGACGTGAAATACGTGCGATAATAATATGTCAGTTTGATAGTTCGAGGTGTGTAATCAATCAAATAGTCAGTCAAAATTTGATTCTTGAAGAGTCTCGAGTCCGATGATAATCATGAAAAGTCTGGTGAGTCTACAATATTGATATTGCAAAATTACGTAAAGAAACATGTTCCGGTGAATTATATTCACCTTATTTTAGACGATATCACATTTTCGGTTGCTCCTAGGTGGAAAATGATAAGAACCTATTTTAAAGGTCTTGAAATTTTCCACAAAAAAGATTCATACAGTTTTTACCGTAGAATCTATCGTTTCAGAAATACACGTGCTCAAAAGTCAGGGGTCCAATCTCAATATTCTTCTTTTGCTCCGTAATTTATTTTTTCTTCATGTATGTATGCATATATCAATGGATGAAAAGTTAGAAGAAGAAATTACTTTTTTCAGGCAATATTAAATGTTTTTTCTCACTTTCATCTTTTTTGCACTGATTCCTTTTGAATCATAAAACGAGGAGCTCATCTTCTTTTATTTTATGCTTCATTCTCCACAAGTTTTATGAGAATAATTATAATAACAATAATTTCAAACGGATTTGTCTGTTTCGTCAATTAATTTGTTTTATTGTTCGCCCCTTCTTTGGTTTTTCCTTTTCTTCAATCGAAATGATCCTCCAAAAAATTCGTCAATATTCATTTCTCCTTTCAGTATCGGTTCGAAGTCCTGATTTTCCTGGCCTGTCTCGTGGCTCTGGGTTCGGGTCGTCCATCGACCGTGAACGGGAAGGACGACGGCGACCTGGTGTACGTTACTCTGGAGGATATTTATTCCGGTTATTATTCAGGATCATCTTTTAACGGGAGTTGGGTTTCAGAGAATGAGATTATGTACCGAGAATCCGGTACCCTAAACGTTCTAAAATTCAACGTCGAGACTCTCAACTCCTCGACATACCTCGACGCTTCAATCTTGGTAACTTTTTTTTCAATTCTAATCTTGCAATAATTTTAAGCAATGACCATTTTTTCTCCAATTTATTCCCCCTTTTTCTCGAAGAGAAAAAAAACTAATTTTTGTTCCACCTCAGGCTCATAAATATATATCACTTGGTAGATTGGAAGTCGTTTGGATCACGATAGTCTATAGATTGTAATAACATATGAGTATAGTGGAATCTATCACTCGACATCTCGAATGTAATCTTGAAAGCATCGATCAAGTCGAGTGCGGAAGATGATGAAAAAATCAAGCCAAAGAAATTCTGTTCATGGCGTCTTCATCAGAAACTGAAATTCATAATTTTTATTGAAAGAATCGCAGATAATGTAACGCGAGCAGAAACACAAATTAAAGACATATCTAATTACCTAGAATAGACATAATGAAGGCATCACATACAGAAAGGTGGTAGCGGTGGTCAGACTGTCATGGAGATAACGATATAATGCCATATTGCTAACCTAGTAAATTTATTGTCTGACATCGCGCATCAAAAGCTGTCGAGAGTAATCGTGTCGTGCATGATACATACTAAATAATATAATAGATAAGATTGTAGATAACATTCAGCTTTACAATAGATTACGCTCTTCGGTCCCTCTTCAAGAATTTGAAAAATTCTTTTTCTCACAGACCGCTTGGAACGGGAGTTCTTATTCCATCTCTCCCGATGGCCTCTACGTTCTTATCGGTCACTCGTCCGTCTCGGTGAGTCGAATGATATGTAAAAAAAAACGTGATAACAAAAGTAGACAAAGCTTGTTATTTTACAAAATTCTTTCGATTATAACACACTTCATATCTTCTTCTAAATTTTTCCAAAGGGCTGGAGACATTCGGTTTGGACAAAATACGTCGTGTACGAGATCGGCACTGGGTGAGTCGATGTTTTTTAAAAAATGTACCAACAAAAGACAACAACAAAAAAACGTGGTAAATAAAACAGGGAAATTCTTCGTTGCTATTTGTAGCTAAAAATGTTTCAGGAGCTACGTGGAAATAGCCGAGGGAGAAAATCTGCCCCTGGCTAAATGGGCCCCCGTTGGTCACGGTCTGGCGTACGTCCTCGAGAACAACGTGTATTACAGAGGAATATCGAACAACGTCGTGACCGAGAGGCAACTGACTTTTGACGGAATCGACGGTATTATTTACAACGGTGTACCTGACTGGGTCTACGAAGGTATATATATATAATAATATAATTAATTAAAAATAACGAACAGAAAACTATTTTGGCAAATTAGCAACGCTAACAGATGAATAACAAAAGAGAGCATTCAAAAATTAGCAACAATCATAAAAACAACACTCTGACTACGACAATTTACGAATTCAAAATTACAGTATAAACCAACAATAACATACAATAACAACAAAATTGACGAATAAAAAAATCGAGGAAAAGGTAATGGGATGAGATAATAGAAGAATGAACGTGGGAAACAAATCAGAACAATGAAACAAAGAGTAATGAAAATTAGTACAACAACATAAGACAACAATAATAATAATAAGATACTGATGAATTGAATAATGATTTGATGATTTCCGTTTCTTTTTTTGGTTTCTTTTATCCAATTTGTTAGTTTTCTTCTTGTTACCATGGTGATGCTCTTCACTTCTGTTTGCAGAGGAAGTTTTTGGTGCCGGAAGTGCGCTCTGGTTTTCCCCGGATGGTACGCGTCTGGTGATAGCATCGTTTAACGACACTGGTGTGTCTGGATTCCAGTACACCTACTACGGTGAACCCGGTGATTTGGAGTATCAGTATCCCGAGGAAGTGACTATAAAGTATCCAAAGGTGATTAGATGCCGATTGCTAGTCAGATGATTAGTCGTTTGCATCAGGAAATTGAAAGTGAAACTCGATCGTCTATTATTGCTCGTAATTATTATCGATGAAGATCGGCGATCTAAATTTAGCGATATTGATTCTTTCATCTTCGTCGTCTTTCAAAGAAAAAGAAAAAGAAAAGAAAAACGGTTTTTTATGGTCCTAGAAAATATTTTTTTGCAACATAAGTCAAGTTATTATTTTATCAGACTGGAACTACGAATCCGACTGTCTCTCTGAGTCTCATCGACCTCAGCAACGCCACTGCGTCGTGGATCGACTTGGCTGCCCCTGAAGACGTCGTTGGAGAGTGAGTACAGTTTTATTCAAAAAATTTGCCTTACTTCGAACCTGATTTTGCGGAAACTTGTTTAAAAATCGTTTAAACCTCGTTCACACCGCTTAAATAATTTTTATAGGGATTGAAGTAGCTTTTTTTCAAAATTTAAATTTAAAATACAGCTAACGAAAGAACATGGCGGCCGATAAGTACTTTTTGACGTCACTCAGAGTCTTTTTCTAGTTTCTATAATTTCTAGGTCTGTATACTCGATCCACACGCTACTATTTCTCGCATTCAAATTGGTTGCTTCGCAATCTGACGAAACTTTACCTCAAAAATACATAACATCCCTTAAGACCAAATTCAAAGTCTCGCCGCAACCAACAACCCTTCCAAACTTCAGAGACCACATAATCTACACAGTGAGTTGGTTGACCGACGCTGGGGTGCTGGCAACATGGACAAACCGAATGCAAAACGAGTCTCAGTCAGTCCTCTACGACTCTTCAACCGGCGTAGGGTCTTATCTCCTGAGAATGGAGGAGCCCAACGGTTGGGTCGAGGTGCCAACCCCCATTTACTACGACGGTTATCTGCTGCTCCTGAAGTCCCAGGATTCTGGGACCTCCGCGGGGTCCTTCCTCCACCTCACCAGGTACACGTTGAGCGGTGTCACTCTGTCCGAGGAAACGGACCTCACTCCCGGTACCCAGACCGTAACCTCGCTCATCGGGGTCGACGACCTCAACCAAAGGATCTATTTCTTAGCTACCGGCGAAGGTGAACCGAGTCAGAGGAACCTTTACGTCGTTCCTTTGGACGGGTCTCAAAACCCAACCTGCATTTCTTGCGGTTTCGAAACACCTGAGGGTGAGATTTTATGAATTTTGGAAATTTCGATGTTCTGTTTGATTTGGACCTTCACAGTTTTTAACTAATATATTTTTCATTCTCATTCGGTTTGGGTTATTTTTATGATAAACTCTCATTCTTTGTTGCAATTTTTTTTTTGGTTGCTGTAATTTTCCGTTATTGATTTCTGTCTTCTAATGTTTTTTTATTGTCGTGCACTTCGTTTCCTTCAGTTTCAATTCATCTTCTTCATTACTGGTTTTTTATTTATCGTCATTTTTTCAATTTTTCTTCATGATTCAAGTTCCTTCATAATTACTGTCAAGTTTTTGTTTGTCTTTTGAATTTTAGCGACCCTAATTCGTCAATTGTCGTCTTTTTTCGTATTCATTCGTATTTTTTTATTCTCATTCATAGTTTTTTTTTTTCATACAATTCTGATTTTTTGGCATTTTTTTAGGCATTCCGTGCGTAAAATCGAACTTTCCGCACGGCGTGCGGAAAAATTCATTCCATTCTTTCTCACGATTTTGTTGTTCCATAGTTTTATTGTTCACCTTCTTGTTATTCTGCGATCTGATGAATTTTGTTTCTGCGATATTTTTGTTCACGGCTTCAACGTCACTGTTTTTTATTTCAGTTATTTGCCATTTGTGTTAATCGATTTCCATCTTCCATTCGTTCCTCATCAAACTTCTCCATAATTTTTCAATTCAATACGTACTTTTCTTCTTTTATTCATTAACCTGTTTATTGATTGATTTTTCTTATCTTTTTTGGTTCATTCCTATTCACTTGATTTTGGTTTTTTCTTTTTCATTTTTTTTAGTTTTCATCTTATCCTCGTTCGCTTTTCCCCTTGAACGTTTCTTTTCCTCTTCTTCTCCATAACTTTGTTGTTTCACTTCTCGTCGGACATTTTTCTTAATCATGTATTTGACTCGACCCTGCGCAGGAAACACTTGTCTCTACGCCGCGGCAAGTTTCTCAACGGACAAATCCTACTACGTGCTAACTTGCTCCGGTCCAGATCCGACCACCGTAAGAATCTACGACTCGGATAATAACCAGATATTTTCGTGGCAAGAAAACGAGACAGTCAGGAATAAAGTCAGTCTGGTACTCAAACCGGTCATCTTCGATCTCTACGTTAATGTTAACGGTTATGACGCCAAAGTCAGGCTCCGACTGCCACCCCAACTTGACCAGAACGACCTCAACACGAAATACCCGATGCTCGTTTACACGTGAGCAAAATAGTTATTTTGTGTATCAAGGGCGGAAAGTACTATTTTTCCGAGTGTGGCACGAGCCGAAGGCGAGTTGCTGCGAGCACACTCGCCAAAATAGCCTTGCGCCCGTGATGCACACCATGTTTTTCTCATCACCTGGTCTGCAGAAATGCCTCTTTTCAGACCGAGTGGGCGGGCGGAAAACAGGATTTTGCGCCCTAGGGCAGGAAAAAGACGTTTCCGCCCGAGGGCGAAAAGATCTGTTTTCCGCCCGCTCAAGAGGTATGAAAAGTGGCATTTTGCGACCGGGTGTGAGAAAATTAAATTTTCACTAATCGGATTGGATTAATAATTTTGAAGAAATTTTTTTCTTTGATTTGGAAGATTAATTTTGAATTAATTTTGGATTATCTTTTCAGTTATGCGGGACCAAATAGCGTGAGAATCACGGATTCTGGTACCTACGGTTTTCCGCACTACATGTCGACGAATCGCAGTGTTATACACGCGGAAATTGACGGTCGAGGGAGTGCCTACAAGGGCTACAACATGCTGCATGAAATTTACAGAAATCTAGGAACTGTAGAGATCGAGGACCAGATCGCAGTCACGAAGTAAATCCTTAGTTTTGTTTTTCCGTTTTTTTTTTTTCAATTCTTACTCATTTTCCAATATATTTTGCTTAAACCCTTTTGAAAACTATTGAAAACTATTCATTATCATACGAATCACCAAAGGGAAACGGATTTCCAACATTTTGATTAATTCAGACTCTGCAGTGGAGCAAAAATTAACTATCTTGTTAAATTTATTTCCTCGTGTCTTATCTCAATCTCTAGATTTCTTCAAGAAACTTACGCCTGGATCGATTCGGACAGAACAGCAATCTGGGGTTGGAGTTACGGAGGGTTTGCTTCGACCATGGCTCTGGCCACCGACACCGCCTCGGTATTCAAATGCGCGATTGCAGTGGCTCCGGTATCCTCTTGGATTTGTTATGGTGAGTGCGACGATCGACTCCTGACAGTTTTTCATTTTTGAAAATAGTTACATTCGAAAAAGACACCCCGCCTCAAAAACTGTTTTTGACTAATATTCCAAATTTGGGGAATATTTAAAGAAGCTGCACATGCAGCCTCGATGATAACTGATTTTTTATTCTCCAATTTTCTTTGCTTTTTTTTCCTTCAGATACAATTTATACGGAGAGATACATGGGTCTGCCGACCGAAGAGGACAACCTGAGTGGCTACATCGGAAGCGATGCTACTCGATTTGTAGAAGGTATCCGGGACAAGAAGTACATGTTGATCCACGGAACGGCGGACGACAATGTCCACTATCAGATGGCCATGGCTTTAGGACACATCCTGGCGAGGGCAGACATTTTATTCGAGCAAGTATCTTACACGGATGATGCTCACAGTCTGGCCAATTTCCACCCCCATCTTTATCACACTATGGATAGATTTTGGGGAGAATGCTTGGACCTCGAAGACCTTTACTAGAAACTCCAAGAAAATACCGAAACTGTATTTGTATCAATTTCCAAAATTTTAATAAAATTATTCTACGTAGTTTGAAAACGATTTTCCAGAAAACGGTGACGTTTTTTTCGAGTGTGCCTTCTTTTCCCATCAATTTGAAGATTTTACTAAGGAAATTCTCAGATTTGAGGTTGATGAAGGAATGTAAAGGTGAAGATTGTTTCGTCGCCTCGAAGCTATTCTACGTGATTCAAAACAATAAAACATGTTTTATTAGTGGGTCTAAAAGCGGGCAAGAAGACCTTGAAGCTACCGGTAAATACCGCAGTAAGATTGACCTGTGAGATAATTCTCCATGGCGTATCTATATCGGTGGTGCGATCAATTTCAGGGTCTAGATTGAGGGGAGTCTGATAGGGATTTATTCGCGGTGTTGTTTCTCATTAGCATATATCTTTATTTATTAATGAATTAATTTATTTATTCACATGTGTGGTGTGTAGGTACATCATACGCGATGACGTATTCATATTCCATGTAAGACGCGGCGCGCTTCCACCCCCAGGACTCTTTTCAGGCTACTTTAATCCTCATTATCGACTTCCTGGTGCTGGCGCTGTGTTAGCGGGTTCGAAGCTAGCAAACAAACAAAAACCCCAGGCCATTCGTTCAGATTTCAGAAACTAAACTCAGGGCCATCAATTATGGAGGTAGAAAACAAACTGCATAGCAAAAAGGTAGCTAATTTTAGAATAATATTAATACAATCCTCGTTTTATCCTACGGATTTAGGAACCGTATCGCGAGAAGATGGGTCGAGGTGCGAGTAATTATGAGTTACCAGGATGGCGTGTCTCGGAAGCATCAGTCAGCGAGAGGCAGACCGATGGGGCAGCACAGGCTGCCTTGGACTGCCTTATAGTACCAAGACCCTGAACTATGGCGATGGCGCAGCACGTCCATCTGATTAGAATGCATATTTATGGACACAGGGTAAGTCCTCAAATCAGATTGATGGGGACTTCCGCGTCGACGCCATTTATCATCGAATTCTGTTTTAAAAATTCTTTTGTATCGTTCTCTCGAAATCACAGTCTCACAAAGCTCTACGAGCCGAGATAAACGACACCCCACAAGCCACCAATCAAAAGAATCAGCGACAAGCTGTCGCTGCTCGTGCGTGTTTAGCGCAGCGCGCATGCGCCTTGATCACCGAGCGCTTTCGCAGCGCACGACTGTGAAACATCTGAATGATGGCTTGTGGGGTGTCGTTGGATTCGTCTCGACTGCCGCTATATCTTGACGTTATAAAGAAAGTACAATTTGAAAAATAGGAATAACGATTTGTCTTTCAAGGTATATAAAACTTTGGAATTGGTTTCTAATTAAAGCTACAAGGTCCATTGTTTCGTTCTGCACTTTTTATACTCGAGTACCGGTTTTCTGGTGTCATGGAGTGGAAAAAGAGCCGCACACAGAGGCAGAGCGGAGGGGGTACGTTTAATGTAGTCGTCAGTCAGTCAGCATGTACCAGGAAAGCGTAGACAAAAGGTAGTCTATTTCCCAGGCGGTTCTAGCGGCGGAGAAATACTGTGTATAGCACACTAGTATATGATTCGCCTATTGTCATCACGGCTAGAATGGATACAATGGCTACCCGTGACGCTCCTCACCGTTACAGACTCCGGGTTCCAACGGCTTTGCTTCTACACTTTGCAAGTGAGTCGTGCCCGCTATCTGTAACCCACTAGCGTTCGCCCACCGAGAAAGATAATGATCTCCACAATTCAGGAAATGAAATAAACTTCAGCTGTCTTCAGCCTTCCGGCATTTTGAGTTCAACAAAAAAAAAAGAAGTTACATAAAATTGATTCTGCTTATTCTCTCGAAGTAAAACTTAAATTTTTTTTTTTCTAATTTCCAAAATCTGAGGCACCTTTTTTGTATGATTAAAGTACACCTGGTATAGAATTGGAAATGTTTTTGCGCCAGTTAACCTCAAGTTCCTGGGGGGCGTTGAGTGGTATTAGACACGCGATGATGCAGTAGGGCTACCTGGTTGTTCGAATGGACTAGAGCAAGACACGCAGGTCCTCTGACGTCACGGGTGTTTGCATAAACATCCTGGCAGTGGTGGCGCGGCTGCTAGACTTTGTTATTCCCACCCCTTTTCCATTTTTCCCAGTTTCCCTATTTTTCTCTGTCTTTTCTTGTTTTCCTCAGATAGATTCCGTGCAGCACCCACGGGCATCAATCACCCATCGAATTCGCGTCTTCGGCTTCCTCTTCTTCTTCCTCTTCTTCTTCTCCTTCTTGCTTCTTGATCACGATCTGCGATGCTCAAAACTAGAGGCTGGTTTATTATCTCGCTTGAGCTGACTCACAGTTGTATTCTCATAACGGGTGGTCCCGGTATTTTTTGTTCTCATTTTTTTTAACCTAATCGACATTTCATATAGTGGAGCCGGAAATATCAGAACAATTGGAATGTATTGCAATGATTGGTCCAGTCGTATGTGAATCTTGAACTCATGGAAGTTGAAAAAATCATAAGATTTTGAAACAGAAATTCTTGAAATTTGGTGCGTATCTTGTGCGTTGATAGCGAATCTCGTTGAGAATTTAAGAAAACCAACATTTTTATTCTCGTTTTTATCTCAAAGTAATGTTTCCCAGATTCACGTGACAAAGTTCAGTTCGTGAGTGAAAAATCTAAAACTTGACGAAAATTTTCATAAAATAAATTATTTTGGAAAAACATTTAATCTTTTTTTTCACAAAATATTTCAATACTCGTTTCACAAGATTTCTGAGTTCGTTGGGTCTCCAATCCAAGTCCGAAGAACATATTTAAATCTCGTGAAGTCAGAATCAATTTGGGAGAAAAAAACAAATTTCAATACTCTAAAAATTCATCTAGAAAAATCAGAAGTTTCAAGTATTAGGGGAACAAACTATATCTAGGTCAAAAAGGCTGGTTGAAAAAAAAACAAAAAGTTGGCACCGTGTATATCCGCGCTCCGTGACTGGTGGAATTGAAAATGCTGCCTACTTCATCTCCTTGTCATTTATTGGCTAGAGATATTTGATATTATGATTTTAATTTGAATACTTGATATTCCCAATTCTAACGTACGACGGACCCTCCGAGTTCGGGACGATAGACAGATCTGCTGAAAAGCTAGCAATTGTAAAAATGAAGCTTTTATCAAGCTTTGAAATTATTGCCTCAATTACAGATAAAAGAAAAGAAGGGAGAAACATGAGTTGGTAATTAATTTGGAGCAAGGCCTCTTGTACATCTTAGTCTCTGACCTGTGGGGCTGGTTTGTATTTCCGGGTCGAAATTCTGTTTCTCATTGTCAGGGTTTGTGTCAGGGGGTTTAGAGGGGGCCAAATTCGGCCTTGCCAAAACCCTTATACACAATAGGTACATACATATAGCTTGTACAGAAATTTTGCTAAACACGACCGTCGCGACTGCGCAATGGTTATAAAGCGTGGGGAAACCGCGTAGTCTGGTTCTGCCCTCCACACCGTGGCTCTTTCCGTCCGATCATACCTACACCCTCGTCTTTTGGTCCCTTGTCGACGCGCGTAGCAAAGGGACGAGCCTAGAAGTCAAAGTCCCTGCGTCACGGAAATAAGAAAATACAAAGACAGTCGAAAATCCGCCCAAGAACAGAGGAAAAGCTCAAAAGCTATGACTTCATTTGTATTTTTCGATTTGGTACTTTTCGAATAACGAAATATCCACTTCGGAAGATAAACGTCGTCTCTTCGGACATGTCGATGGAAAGCTTTGGGATTTGCAAAAGCTCCTCTTGAAATTGAAAAATGATAAACCAGTGTAAAAGTTTCTAGCATTTATTCAGATACCAAAGAAGTGAATAGTAACAAACATCGTAAGCTTGGGAATAGGGACCCCTTTGAACGTTCACATTTCTGTGAATTAATAAAGTAAATCAAAACTATAGAAGATTCGTCTCTCCATACAACACTATAAAAGCTTGAATAGCGCGTAATTATCATACAAAAATAGACGTACGGAAGAATCTAGTTTATATGCTTATTCGAGAGCAAGTGAATTAGCCTCAGCCGACACTTCAGCAGATAGAAATAATATAAAGCTCTGCTTGAACATCCAAAAACGTAAAAAAAAAAGGACAGAGAGAATTTACGGTCTAGATGTTCATGTATATTCAGAAAATTGAAATTCAGCCGAAGTCAAAACGAGCAAGAAGAGCTCAATAGATGTGGCAAAATCGATTGTCCAAAAAAGCTCAATTTCCAAATCGTGTCAATGATCCTAGCGATTGTTTTTCCCCGTCGTAAATTCACGTGGATAACGGTGCGATAAGAATACGATGATAAGCTCTGTGTGAAAAAAAAAAAAAATTGAGTAGAAAATAAAAAGCTCTATCGGAGCTTTTCAGTTATCGATATTGCAATATGTATGGGAGATTAGTGAGGGGCGCTTCTGGCACGATGAGCCCCTGTGTTACAGGGTTGATTTTGGCTAAGCCAAATGTGGGTGTGGGTACGAGGGGTGGAATGTGAGGTGTATGAAAAGTGGGGGTAGAAAGAGCGTCCTGAAGCTGCGGCGGAGGCTCAGTGCCGGCGCAGTGGCCGGGCCGAGATGTCCTGCGCCCCCGGAACAGCGTTGATTCGTTTTAAAATAGAATATGAAATTTGGCCGGAAGTCGTTATAAAATAAGAAATTATACGTAACAATATCAAAAGAGTAATGATAATAATTAAAAAAACAAAAACCGTGATAATCGGCTCTATTCTATCCACCACCTATGATACGCCTACTAGATTTAATCTGAATAAAAATTGTACAGTGACACTGCACAGTGCTCGCATCAAAGCTCTTATTACCACATGCGTTAAAACGGCTTGTGTAAAACGATGCACGAGAATAATTAAAACTAAAAAAAAAAATTAAAGATATATTAAACAAATAGTGTTCATCGTGGCTTGTTTGAATAACCTAAGGATTTAATAAAATTCTAATTTTCAACCACGAACCAAGTGGAAACAAAAAAGGACGACGTACAATAAATTATTCGCAACGTAAAGAGTCGAATAAAAATACCAAAGAGCTTTTAAATACGTTCGAAAAAATCTATACAATAGAGTAAAGCACTTGATTTCTTTTTTTGTTTGATTATTTTTTAATTTTGAGTTCCTTCTTTTTTTTCTCTTTACAACCGGTAAGACCCACATCTTTTGATTTGGCAGTAGAATCGAGCTCTGAAACCTATAAGATTCGAACAAGATTTAAACAAAAAAATATATACACACATATGCATGTATATTGTCAAAGATTAGGGAGACATCAGCAACAGAAGAGATAAGAAAAAAATAGTAAAAAATAAAAATAAATTAAAACAAGACGATCACTAAACGGAAAAAGGAAATAAATTGTATTACCTAAGGATCAAAGGATACTACAGCAGCCAGCGACCGCGGGAGGGCCAGGAGGGTGGGAGCCATGCCGCCCGGGCGAGCTTGCTTTGAGCCCCCCAGCTGGATTCTTGCGCTACCCCCGGTTCCCCGTTACTCACAAATACTCACCTACCACCTATAAGGTAAGACCCAGTCACCTAAACCCTCGCCCATCACCCAAATTAACTTTTTACCATATCACTTAATCTTCAAAATCTCGATAGAACTCGGAAAAGCTCAAAAAGCTCGAGAAAGCTCAAAAAGCTCGCGAAAAGCTCCGCAAGCTCGTGAAAAAGCTCCGCAAGCTCACGAAAAAGCTCCGCAAGCTAGTTAAATTATCTGACCAGGCTAAGAAAAATATAATATTTTGTAACGAAAATGAAGGAAATTGAGCCGAAACTGAAGAAAGTCAAATGTTATAAAAGTTTCTCTCGCTGATATATCAATCTTATAATTTGGAATTGAAATCTACATAGTTCACGGTTGATGAATGGAATAATTTATTTGTGAGAGACGATTCGGTGGGTTACCTGTGTAAAAGGTTCGCCCACGGTTGCGGAGAGTGAAGCAAGAGAGGAAGAGAGAGAGGAGTAGCAGATGTCGATTAATTGATACCGCAAATCTGTAGATCGTAGCCACGGCGAATTAGACGAGTGAAGTAAAGAAGTGAGAGAAAAAATGGTCTAAAAAACTGATTCGATTTATTCTCAATCCGTTTTTCTTTTTTTTTCATTTCACGTAATTTTCTTAAAAATATTCCATGGAATAAAGAATCGAAAAATTCTTCTTGAATAATAAAAATTGTTGTATGTTTCAATGAGTTTGGGATTCTAGTAGAGGTCCGTCGTTCGTATTACCACATTTTATATTCCGTCCTGCACCCAGTGCAGTATATATGCCAGAGAATGCGGACGTGCATCCAGCGTGTCATCACGACACAGCCGATAAAGTCAACTTCACTCTGCACATAGCATAACTTTAGTGGAATTTAATGGATATACATATACCTGCATACATAAATTTTCGGTATAACGTTTTTGATATTCATAGCACAGTGAAAATTGTTTTTGAGAAGATTCCATCATATTTCATCGCACAATGTTCATTGTAAGAAAAAAAAAAAAAACGGGGATTTGAAAAAACCCGATGAATATTATTGGCTATAACTTCATTCGATTTTTTCTAACAAAAAAATAATAAAAAAATCACAAATTCTCTTCACAAAATCTATAAACGAATGAATATGAAAAGTTACCTTTATGTATAGACGACAAATTAAATAACAGTGAAAATGTCATCGATATTGATTGCAGTATTTCAATTTGTACAAAATACGTGGCTTCAACGGTGATGTACGTATATATCTATAATGCGTGTATATTTGCCAATTAGTTTTTTGAGTACACGTTTTTGGCTCAAATCAAATTAATCGTTACCAATTAGCGTGTCGTTCCAAGCGGAGAAAAATTGAATTTGACTAGATGTTCTATTTCGCGAGAATTCGGATTTTCGTTAGTCGCGCATTCGCCGACGTTGTGACCGAGGAGTACATCGACCCTGCCTCAATGCGTCACTATTTGCTATTCGCGTAATCTCGAATTTTTGTGCAGCAAAGTGGCTCGCGAAGAGCTTTATCCTGTCATTCGATCTGTAAAAAAGAAGGAGAACAAGAAAAAAACAAACTAATGCGATATGTCTAAAGGTCGTGAGTAAGCCTCTCCTACCTAGGAGAATCCACGTTTATGTCTAGTCTAGAGACGCAGAAAAAGAACTAGTACAAGTTCGGAAAAGCTTGAAAGCGAAGGAGATGGGGGAGCTTGAAAGAAAGATACAAAATCAGTGGACCATAAATCAAATTCTCGGAGACGAAATTCTCTGAGATAAAAAAAAAAAAAAAAAAAAAAAAAAAAACGACTGGTTGTGAGTGCAACTTTGCTACTTATTCATCATTGAAAAATACCCAAAGTGTTTCACATAAAACAAGCTTAACAATGACAGAGCTCGCAGAACCAATTTTTCAAGATCGAGAGCGAATTCATCATCAGATATTTACTAGTTCAACATTTTTGGCAAAGTTGCGAATACGGGTAAAAATTTGTTTTCAAAAATGAGAAAACTACCTACATGCCAAAAGCAATAATCTTGAAGTGAATATCGAATGAAATTGTTCGAATATTTATCAAAATTGCATCGTCTAGATGTTATACAGCCGCTCTATAGGTGACATACTCGCGTAACTTACGTACATCGATGCCAACGCAACGGTTTATACAGCAATAATAATCCTCGTTCGGAATCGTTTCCGTAATGCAGTCAGTGCAGATCGACGTTTCTTTAATATTTCTTTTTGCCTCAATTCGAATTGTCTCTGGGTCTCGAGTGACTCGAGACCCGGCGACGTCGCGACGCGTCGTTATTGTATCGTAAGTAGCCCCTGCCGTACCCGTAACTGCAACGAACAGCAGCACAAAAGCACCAGAAGCACAAGCACAACAGAGTTCTGGCAGAACGTCTGCCAGACAGTTGCGTAAAACTGCAATCTTATAACCGATTCATTGATTCTCTTCGTACCCTCGTAGTACGTGTTACATGAGCTTGTGCTGAATATCACAACTTTTTCAATATATTTTCAAGCACTGCAGAGGCTTGGGAGTTATTTTGTTGCCATATTGGACTTCTCCAGATTTCTTTCAAGGTGTTTTAGACATTAATTTAATCGTTTTGGAAAAGCTTTCGAACTTATTTTGACCTTATGAAATTTGCTTGAGCTTTTTCATTTCGCGATTTTGAACTTCTTTGAGGATTTTTGTATGTTTTTTTTTAATTCTTTCTCGTATTAAAAAAGCTTTTGATTTTTTTCTTCCGAGCTTTCGAATATATTGGATCCCATTTATCAGCGTGATTTCAAGAGGTATTTTTTTTTTCTTTTGCAATGTCATTTCTCGCTGATATATTACAACATTTATGTCAAATTCCTGCATATTGCAAGCCGAAAAATCTCGGATGGTTGGACGTGGAGAAACTAGGGGAAGGAAAGGTTCGTCGAGGCGAGATGAGAGCGAGAAAAATAAAGATAGAATACGAAAGAGAGAGATATAGAGATAGAAAGAGAGAGAAAAAAGAGACTAAAACTGAACAAGTCGGATGCCAGGATCGATAAGCCCCCCCTCCCCCTTTGACCCACCCGTCCAAAACCCGTGCCTGATCCCTAATATAACGATGGTTCGTCGGTCATGTCGCACGTGAACGCATAACGACAGAACGACATGAGCTTTTTTTCCCTGGTCGAAGCACTGTGAAAAAAGACAGTACAGCAGGAAGCGCGAAGTTAATTCATTTTGCCAATCAAAACTTTCTGGTTTTTTGACGGAGTAAAAAAGACCTGCAAATGAGCTGCGCCCCTCCCCCCGAAAAACGTAATTAACAATCTTGATACTGAATTGGCTTGAGTGGGTTCTAATTGAGAATGCCGGAGAGAAATATTAGCACCGGGTTTAAATTTCGCTGATTGTGCAGTAGCGAGCTTTTGGGATGGTATATTTCTCGCCAGCCAGTCTCGTGACAGTTGAGTAGAGTAGATATACGCTACGTGCATATGGGTGGTATAACTGGCGTATAACTTGAGGTGGAATTAGAGATCGGAAGGCCCATTAACCCAGAGGTAGAACGCGAGCGGTGAGATCGTCAAGGGGAAACTGAGGACCGTAAGCGCGCCTCTAGGCCATGCCAATTAGAAGCCGATATCAGCTTCTTTCCTTCCTCTAATTTCAGATTAGAGCTTACAGTGTTAAAGTTGAGGTAGCATTCGGGTAATTATTCAACGAGAACCTCGACGAAAGCTCAAGAGCGAAACGATTTTGAGCTTTCCCCCCTCCCAATCACGTGAGCTGGCTGCCATTCCGCTAGATTTCTCTCAGTGATTGAAGAAATTCTACTCCCGTTCACTCATGTTAGGACCGAAGTCACTTGCAAGCTTGAAAAAAGCCCGGAATTCAAGTCAGATAGCGAAAGAGTTTATTCGTTTCATTCCAATCGAGTGTTTTTTCTAATTTCACAAACGAGACTTCAATTTGTCTTCGAGATACAGATCATTCCCAATAGTAACTTGAAAGCTTGATAAAAGCTCGATTACCCGCCAACATTGTATTCTTTTCAGCAATTTCTTTTGATATAGAATCTTTTTCTTGAGTACAATCAAAGAGTTCGATTTTTCATTCGACCATCTCTATAGCTGGAGTAACTCGAAAACTCGAAAATAGCTAAGATATTGGGTAACTCAGAGCTTTGTCCAACCTTCCGGAGGATTGACGCATTGAAGAGATCGAAATATTGGGACATAAAGGAATCGATCTTTCATCAACCGATTATGCCATTCGAGAGCTTTCAAGCTCAATGAAGTATCGAAATCTTCTAGATTTGAAGCGTCCTCGATGTAGCATATCTTCGGCATATTCAATATCGGATGAAAACGCTGAGATCTATACCCTGCTCATTAATCATCCGTAAAAGTTTCTTTCGAGCTTGGAGCAGAGCCCTAAATACACGAAAATTCAAAACTTTTCTTACGGTATCGCACAAAAAGAAGTGAAAAAAAAAACTGCTTTCTTAGCCGTTTCAAGAGGACGAAGTGGAAGTAAGATGTGAAAATTCATTTCCTGGGGGATAATCATCGTCACGGAAGGGTGGACAGCCGTTTCTTTGTTTCATGGTCAAACTCTTGGACCTTAGAACATTTTTCCTACCACTTCCGACCTTTTGAAAGTTCGTCGGGCTTCCGGGCCTAGACTTGGGACCGGAGAAATGGTGAAAAAAAATCACGATTTTATTATCACGATCACGATTATCTCCTCTCGACATTTATAAACTCCAAACGCAAGGATGATAAATTATCGTCAAACATCTGTAGTTCTGGTCCGAAAACGTCGTTTCCTGCGGGTTGAACACGACGCCCAGATGATCCTGGCTCTACACCCTGAATTATTAATCCCGAAGGATCGATTCCCGCATTGATCATATATTCAAATATTTCCATTCAGTTGACCTGTTTCCGTCGAATACGTCGACGGGGATACGCTGAAGACCTTTCTGTCTCAGACGTCGAGAGAACCGCGTGGTTCTTTGAGACGAGCTTCTTTTCACTTAACCCTGATCGTCAGGAAAGCCCAATTTCCATTTTCCAACGAATTGGAAGTTAGCGAAAGCCGTCTAGCTGAGCTTTAGACGACGTGGTTACAGCCGGTAACTGAACTAAGAAATTTTAATTGCGTTCAAAAGTCGTTTCCGAAAGTTTACTCGGCTGCAGCTAAGCTCCCGGGGGAATTCAAACGGCTGAGAAAAGGGTGGACGTGTTACAGCGGCCAGTTTAACCGAAGTAACATCGCAACTACCGTCGTAGTCCCATCCAGTACTTTAATTTCGGTCCCCTCCCCCTCGACAACTATTTTACCCCCATTTCACCCTTAATTCACCCTCTCTTCAAGTTTCGTAGGGCTTTGGCATGGCTGCTCCTCTAGCTGGCTACCGTCGTTCTATTGAAGTCGGGTTTTCTCTAGCGTCAAGAGAAAGAGAGGGGTAACAGGGCGTCGCGACGCCCGAGGGCTAATTACGGACCAGGCTTGTTTTAACGCTTCTCATTTGAATAAGAGCCGACGTGACCTGCGCCCCCTGAACGAGGCAAAGTTATTTTAAAATGGGGTTAAAAAGAGTGTTTCGTTAGCTTAAGAGTTGTGCTTTTTTCCTCCTTCAGTCCACCTCTTCAGTTTCAAAACGACTCTCAATTTTTAATGGGATAAATATAATAAAAATATGCTTGAAAACAATTTTCCACGCAGTTGGCAAGGGCGGAGTGTCGAGACGAGTACCTGCCGGTTATAGTGGATGGCGTACTCGACGAGGACTCGGCGTGGATTTGAGAAACTCGTTTCAAATTGGCTCGGCGCGAAAGTCACGAGGTCCTTGAATCTGAATTGGAGTACATAAAAAAGGAGAATGAGAGAGAAAAAAAATGAAAGAGATTTACCCTAATTCCGCGTCCTCTTACCCCCCTCATCATCGCTTCAATCTTCTCTCCTCGGCGTTCCAACGCGTAGCTAATTCGCCGGGGTTAAATTTTTCCCGTTTCATTTAGTTTTTCGGAATTTTTTGCTGCAAGCTCGCCGGCAATATCCAAGGGCGAGAATAGACGCCGAGGGATTTGATCGCTCGATCGGTATCCTTGTCCAAATTGAACGCGGTTCGGTGCTCGATGGAAGAAGATTGTTCAACAAAGCGAATAACTCCGGGGTTCAGAAGCAAAGATGAATCCGCGTGCGGCGAATCGAACCGACGACGCGGGTACCGTCGTAGCTTGGGCGACGGGGGGGTGTAAGAATTGAACTGTTCAATACGGGATTCTTCTTTAATTTAGATTTATCAGACTAAAAAGAAAAAGTAGAAGGGATTTTCTTTTTCCGGACTAACCCAACCTGACCCGATGCTCTTCGATCGTTTCCGGTTCCGTTTTCGAATGCGGTGGGACTCGGAGTAGGTACCGCGGTTTCAGAAGCAATGAATATTCCAGGGTGCTTTAGGGGCGACAGTTGGATGAGCAGTTTTATCCACCCTCCAAGTAGTATGAGGTTTCGGTGTAATTGTAACGTGATTCAGTTGTCCCTCAAGAACGGAATTATGAATAGATCAACGAGCTTTCAGCTCGAATTTTTCTCCCCATGCAACTGGGGAGGTGGTGACACCGTGAGGGGTGAGAAAAGATGATATTGGCTCCGAGAGGGATGGAGAGAGTCCTCGATATGCAGATGGCGAAGACTGAATATAAAGTGACCCGCAGCCAATTCAGCCTGGCTCTTTCCCTTTCCCTTTCCCCGGAATATTCAATCGTTCCTTTCAAGTCGAGTCCCGCGGTTTCCCGTCGGACTAAAAGCCGCCTCTTCCCGAAATCCTCGACTGCGAACTCCGCGGGAATCTTGAATTGGCATGTCTGACAGCTGCAGGAGTCCGCCGGCCAACGTCCGCGTCGAGGTGTAGTGACAAAACTGGTGACAGCGGTGGGACTCCGCCACGCGTCAACGGGTCCTGCCACCGCGGCACAGGAAGGGAGAAAGCTCGGAGGAAGATATCCCGGGAAGTCGGGGGACCCGAGGGTCGACGGAACCGTGTTCGAGAGCAGAGACTGCGTGGGGTAGTAGCTTCGCTATCGATCCCAAACGCACCACGCATCTCGGGTGGGTTAAAGCTACCGGCGGTCCCCAACGGGCTCGCGAGACCTCCAGGAGGTAGTGCGCGAGGAGCGCCCCCTGCCCCTGGGTTACGTTAAAGAGGATGTAAGACGCGGTGCTCCCCCGGTCGTGGGATAAAAAATTTTGCGACCTCACGCCTGCCTTCCGACGTCTGGCAGGCGGCGGCGATGGGAGGTGACGGGCTTTAAACTAGACGAAAAGCTCCCAGCCAACTTTATCGGTGTCTCAAATAATTTCATAATGAAATTCAAGTGGTTTCTAAGACGCTGTGGATCCCTGAATGGAGTTTAGGAAAAACATGTATTTGTAACGTACGACACACAGATTTGTCAACATGTTTCTCATAAGACAGAATTTCAGATTGAACATGTTTAGTGAGTAAGAACATACTGGCAGAGAACATGTCACGGTGAAAAACATTGAAATAGTGTCTATTGTCTATATAAAAATGTATTCTATGGGATAACATTTGGACGAAATTGAGCATGTTACCAATCGAAATTTGACAGTACATTCCAGGTTCGAGAACTGACGACACATCAAACTATGAGTACTGGAAGAAAATCGTCATTTTCATAGCATCTAGGGAAAGACATGTTGGAATTTGAGTACCTGGTTCTTACGAAGACAAGCGTGTCTCGAGGAAACATGTTCGGTCGGTTCGAGTTGAAAAAATGAGAAAGTTCCGATCTTGGACATGTCACCGATAAATAAGCAGACATGTTGAAATTCAGCATGTTTTCTCGGAAAATATTATTTCAAATCTCGAATTTCTTCTTTGAAAGTGTTCAAAATGTGCCAAAATTCAGAAAAAAAAGTTCACAATCATTTATGTAAATTCGTGTCTAAAGTTGACATGTTCCGCTAGACGTAACACTCGCCAACTGCGAATTCGATACAAACTGACAAAAAGAAAATATTCTCCATTAGGTACTATGCAAAAAAACTCTGTGTCCCAATAGACTGAGTGCACATTTGCATTAAAAAAAACTTTGGTGCGAGGGGTAAAATATCAGCGTCCGTTGCTACCTTCTAGCTGATAAAAGTGTACCACAAACATGGTGAATTCTCATCAACCTTCCTGATGCTGGAAACCTGGGAAAAAAATTGTGCTCCTTTCGCCTAATTTCCATGAGCATTCTGATACATCCTCGACGAGAATCACCGCGCAACACCGTACACCTGTTTGCGGAGTCCGCGGCGCGGCTGGCCCTGACCTAGGATCCGGGAGGCCAGCCCGGGTAACCATGGCGACGGGAACCCTCACCTGGGTAAGGTATACGGAGGTTGAAAAAAAAGCTCGAGGAGTATTCCCCTCCCTCATCTCCCTTATTCCCTTACTCTTGGGCAAGGTTACTCGGTTAAGCGATCATCCATGAGGGTTGTCCACGCCGGAGTCTCTTCGGGCATCGATCTCTGACCCGTCCGGTCAGCTAGAATGACGCGTTGAGCTTTTGCTTCGAGCTTTAGAGCCAGTCTCCGAGCTGGGAAAAAAGCTCTGATTAATCGAACGAAGAAAATTCTCAAAGGGACGGTGTACATTGTAGCGAGGAAAACAGACCCTGGCAAACAAGCGCGGAGCTTTATGCCGTCGGTATTCTTCCAGTCCGGACACTCTACATGATGTAGTATCCGCTGGTGGCCACACTCGCGAAATACACTTGTGAGCTGATAAATCAGAGCGCTAATAAACCAGACGTACTATGAACGACGTTTTTATGGGTTATCAAATCCTGATTGCTGATTCTAAGCATTTTATCAGACTGTAAAACGATGAGATTCTCATTAAACTGGATCCAGATGCGATTGAGTTGCTTCTTGAAATTCGTCATAAATCGAAGACATGATCAATTTTGGGAATCTGAAAAGAAGCTGACGTATGACAAAAATTGAGTGTACAGTTTGGCTGTAAAAACTTAAACCCCAATTCTATCTGACACAACATTTTCAATGATAAAAATGTCACGCATGAAAAGACTTATAGTGCTATAAGAAAGTTTTTAGACAAAAGTTGGCTAAAAAGTTTTCCGAGAAACAAACTCGTTTTTCAATTTCGTCTCAACGGTTTCGCGACGATACTGCAATGCCGTAGAAATTTATTGGCGGACCATTCGCCAATGATGGACGTATGGAGATCCGAAGTTGTACTTGTATCGATCCGTTCAAGGGGAAAGGAATTTTCTGCATTGCGATTGTGCTCGTTTGATCCTCCGAGCTTTCATCGCGGAAAAAAGCTCTTTCAGAATTATTGCAGATGATATTACGAGGACGGTAAAGATTGAGGGTGTTTTCGGTGCTTGTAACAAGTTCTAAGACAAACACAACGACAGAAGAACGAGCATAAGAAAAGTCTGAAGTCTGTTCAGACTGTGTCAGCGGGAGACTGTGCGACATATTTTTCCCGTTTTCGAAGCTCGGATAGAAAAAGCGTCCGTCGCTTAGCGCACTATCATCACAGACTCGACGAGCTTTAGCTTCGGTGGAGAAGATGCAAAAGTATAATAACAGTGTGCAGGGTGCTAGAGTGGCTATTTTAGTCGAGTGTCGCGTAGTGTCGGAGCAAACCCGGGGACGTGGGTTCTCAAAACTGTTCTGAAATAATATTAATACTAAGCCGGTGCTGGAACGTCGTAGATCCAACTGGCCAAAGAACCGGTCGTCGCACGTGGTTGAAAGCTCGAAAATTTCAACCGTGACCAAGACGATCAGTGACGATCAAGTGTCCACTGTGAAAAATAGTGTTTCTTGCGTCGTGATTTTTAGTTTAGTGCTTTGATTGAACGTTAACATAACTAATATCGTGACAATTGTAGAGTTACTAGGCGTTATAATATTTGTGTAGATGATAAATAAACAGCGAACGCTTACGACATTCTTGCGTGTCTGTCTTCGGGGTTTACTTTTTATAGAATTTATTTAACTTGCGAAGTGATTCATCGTTCGTATTATGGGTACAAAGTACTCTGCAAAACTCACGTAAAAGCTCAACCATAAACGCACAACTTATTATATTCTTTTATTCAAACAATAAACAACTCACCACTCGAATGGTTAGTTATGCGATTGAAACTCAAAAAGTGCTTCAAGTAGTTTTTTCACGACCCAGAACGCCGATGTAGTAGGAAAAAAGCTCATAGAGCTTCAACTTCAACAATAATTATTCGTTCATCGTCGAGCATTTGGTCGTAATTTAGCTTCGAGGAGCTTTTTCACCGCTCAGTGATTGAAAAAGTGCATGAAAAAAGTACTCGAGCTTTTTGCACAGTGTTATCGCGAATTCGCAAAGTAGAGCAAAAAGAAATTGGTTACTCATGTACCGGAGTACCAAAATGTTATTATACCCCACATCAGCGAGTTAATTTATTGTTCTCAACTTCATCTTCGTCGCATAAGCACGTTTATTTTCCCGTATCAATGTGGAGCGAAACGGCGTAGGTACACGCAGACTACATGGGCCATCGGATTTAGTCAGCAGTTTGAGAACCGGGTAATTAATTACGCGTCAAGCTTCTACCCTGCGCTCTGCATCGTTCATCTTCTGTCACCGTCGGAGCTTCATTATCCTCGAGGAGCGGGTCAGTCGATTTCTAATTTCTACAGTCTAATATCGAATATTTTTCTAATTTCCAATTAAAAATCAACAATTCGTTCAGTGATCTTAAGTGTATTATCATTCAATTCCGTACTAGGAAATTCGTGCCAAGTCTGAGCATTCAGCGAAGCTTTAGCGTGATCGTTGTTGAAATAAAAATAATGTGAATGTACCCGCCCGAATTTCAACCAAACCTCTCGGAATTAATCCCCGAACGTACCATGAAACTAGAAAATCCCCGTTACCGCATGCGAAATGCACCGCGAAATTATACCCTCTGCTTCGTTGTCGAGGATAATTAAACCATTATACAGCATTACGCGATGTCACCATCGGATCAATTCCACCCTGCAGCGTGACACCTGCCCAGTTTTACAAGAGAGAACATAATTCATGAGATGATTCCTTTATGCAAGCACTTTGGACTCACCGCCTAACGCAGACCGATTGACATTGTCTCGGGTTTAATTCCAGGGTGTTAAATCGTGTGGAAAATGATCCTTTAGTTGTTCTATTACACCCATTCGAAGAAGTGGCTGAAACGTTGTGGAGCATTGGAACAAAGTACTTGGGCAATTTTGCGGTGAAGGGAAAGGGGGGAGAGTTGAGTTGAGATGTAATAAGTAATGAAATGAAAGAGAAACAAAGTTTTTAGTGAAGAGTTTATAGATGGTCTGTATCTCGGTCGGAAAACTGAGATGAGAATTTTCTGTGTCTATGTGGAAGAATAGATGTCGTACCGCGGAATCGTAGCCTGAATTTATGTTACAAACAGGCTAGACTGGTACCCGATGTATGTATAGTCACCGACGAAACATCATAGAATAGAAGTTTCACTCGGTTGCAGTAACTTCGGGCACGGTATGAAAGACTGGGGTGAGGAACACCCTGCAGTAGAGAACCCTGGCAAGAAAAGACAGACACATGTACGTTGTAGCTACATAAACTGTGCAGTACCGACGTGAACGTGCAAAGCTACATTGTGAATTACAAGGCACCCCAGAGTGGGGTGCAACTCGCAGCTTGTAACTTCCACCTTGTGTGCTTCTCAGAAGAGTGTGTAGTACAGTATAGCTTGTAGGTAACTGAAACGTGCTTGACGCAAAAATATATTATCGTTGCGTGTCTACAACTGGAACACCCGACGTTATAGTTACCACGCGAAGTATAAACGTCCTGCAATTAATTCGGACCACCTTCGACCGGTCCGGAAGTCACACCATGGCATGTGAAACAGTTACTACTTAGGTCAAGGAAGAAAACTACCTCTTCGTATGCTGGATATGAAGAGGCGAAGGGCAAGGAGAAAACTATTTCACGTTCATAAATTAGACGGAAGCAGCGAGTAACAAAACGAAAATTGAATAAGTTACGGTAAAGAACTTTGTAACAGGACAGAAAATCGAAGAAGTACTTTTTGACAGGACGAAAAACTTGAAGAAGTACTTTTTGACAGAACAAACAAAATTGAAGAAGTACTTTTTGACAGCATGGAAAGTCGAAGAGGTACTTTTTGGCCGGACAAAAAATCTAAGAAGTACTTTTTGACAGAATTCAAAAATCGAAGAAGAACTTCTTGACAGGGCGAAAAAATCGAAAAATTACTTTTTGACATGATAAGAAATCGAAGAAATACTTCTTGACAGGACAGAAAATTAAGGAAGTACTTTTCGAAAGAATATAAAATCGAAGAAGTACTTCTTGACAGTTTTACTTGAGAGTAATTACTTATTGACTATCTGAACACATGAAAATGTACTCTGCCAAAAGTTTGTGAAGCGATAAACGAAGGAGAAGCGTGAAAAGTACTTTTACAAAAACTTTCACAGTATTTCAGGATAACGAAATCGACTGAAATCCAATATATTGAAGTACTTCTTGATATGATACATTTTCACAGTTCACGTGCAGAAGAAATTACTTATTGACAATTTAAATATACGCATGAGTGCTTTGTCAAAAAATTATATTTCAGGTGGCAATAATCGTTCATTTCGTGGTAGTATCATTGCAGAAGAAGTATAACTTTCCGAGAACTAAAGAGTAACGAGAAGTACTTTTACATTGTTGTCTGAGAAACAATGACAGCAAAATCGAAATTATGAAATTGATAAAAGTACTCTTGTATTTTGTACATCTTGACAGTTTGAATTTCACAAACATTTGTATTTTCGAGATGAGAAAGTAGAACGCGCATGAAGTTTTTTTTTGGCGAAGTACTATTTTGCACGGTAAATTCAATGTTGACAGTTCAGAAGCACAAGAAATCTTTGAAATAGTTTCCCCACACTGTAAATACTGATAGATTTTGGCTGTGATTCAATTTTACATACTATGCGGGTATAACACCACAGCGCAATCGCTAATTGATTCAACTTTTCGAATGGAACAGTCAGTTTTGGACTGATTATCTAATTACCCCACACACTCTCTATCTCCCTCAGTTTCCTCTATCAGAGAAAAGTACACCGAAACTAATTTAACTAATTCGACGATCTCATGCACGGCTAATTCGTATGTACTATATCAAGAGCGTTCCGCCCTTGACCAGGCGCCAAAAACAGAATACAAAACAAAAAAATACGAAAAATAAAAAAAGCTCAACCCTTTCAAAACTCTGTCCCGCTAAGCAACCGAGCCTTCGCTCCACGTTCCCTTGATTAATATCCTCTGGCTTTGTTGTCCCAGAGTCCCTAATTCTGTGCATCCTTTGTCCTCCATGACGTCACGTCGGTAAAAAGGCATAAGAGATAGACGAGGCAGTCAGGGCACCGGACGGTATGGATCCAGGTCCGTTTTTGGCATTGGGCCATCGGGTGCCCGCGGTCCAGGATCAGCCCTAGTCAGGCTGAGGCTGTAACGTTGCGCGTCGACCGAGGCCATGAAGCGACTTAGTTTGAGGTTAGGATGACTAACGAAAAACCTGCCTTGATATCGACGTCTCCTCCGCTACATCCCAAGGCAGTACTTCTTCCACGGTTCTACTGCAATTGACAACCAAAGTGGTGCATCAGCTTCAGGCTATTCGTCAGATAGAGAGACCCATAAATGTACCATAGCAACAAATTGGCTTTCAAAACTTTTTTTGTTTCCTTTCCCAAAGGATATCTAGAGCCTCTTGAGTATTCTAAGCCGCTTGATGTCACGGAGCTTTTTTCCTAGCCTCGCCGAGCTTTTCGAGCTTCCCACGTAACTTGTGTACAGGTGTTTGAGCTTCTTTCTTGCATTCCACAAGCTTTTTCCCGTCTTGGCGAGTATTTTTTTCAGCTTTCTATGAGCTTTCTAAATTTCAATTGTGAGCAAACTGGACAAACAAAAATGGACAAACAAAAATGGAGCAAACTGATGGAAAGTTTCCTCGCTGAAACTGCATTGTTTTGTACTGATAGGGGGGGATTGAGAATTAAGACGTTGTCTTTGCTTCCTGTGTCTTAATTTCGCCCGTTGCATCTGGAGCTCAACGGGAGCTGGATCTAGATCCGAAGCTTAAGTCCAGAACGTTTTACGCTACTGGAATGTAGATAGAGAACCTGGGAGCTGATCCTCGAGGGAAGAAGACTATCTGAAATGGCTTGAAGAAATTTAGCGAGGAAAACAGTAGGACGTTTAAATTTGAATAAAAAACAATGAATACTTTGTAACTATACAAACTGGGGATAAAGGGAGGGAGTTAGAAGTGAGATAGAACGAAAGACACAGCGAGGACGACCCATTACTCTTAATCAAGAAAGATCAACCGGAAGTAGGAACTCCAGATGAGGAAATTACTCAGTTTTACTCACGGTTGAAAGGCTACTCCGAGAGTCGACCGTTTTCATACTTCGGGTTGGAGGAAGTCATCCGTTAACAGCAATGTGACTAAATTGGGGAAATAATTTTCCTAACCTTCATCAAGATTCTACGGTGTGAACTATATATTGTACCACCACGCGCGGTATCTGTAATCTCGGGATGGTTAATATAATAACATTCCTGTAATGGTTGAATCCTACTGCTTTTCTTCTCTTTTCTTCCCCAGGATGCAAAATCTATACTTTTGGGGTGAAATTAATCCGAAGTCTTGTTAGAACAGAAAGTCAAATCTATCTGACTTTCCAAATAACAAAAGTTTCGGTCATTCACGATACCGACAAGCATGTGCTTCTTTTCTCTCTAGTTTCCATTTTATACGAACCTGCGTGTTGTCTACCAGCTACGTGGGTGAAACTTGCTTCATAAATTTACACGTTTTGTTGTAGAAATAAAATTAGAACATGAAAATAAATTGCATAAATTTGAAAAACTACCCACCCAGGAATGAAAATATGAAATGACAAATAATAATCGTCGTTAGAAATACCAAGAAATACGTCAGTGTTCGAAGTGTGGTTATACATCGATTAATTGCTACTGTATCAGATACGCCACGCTGTCTACCGATGGTTTTTCCTCGATCCTCGAGACGCCCTCGTCGTCACCCTCTTCAAACATCCTCCTGAAGTGTTGCTGTAAAAGGTTCGATCGAGCAGCAACATCGTAAATTGTGTCAAGAATAATAAGGAAACTGAAAATCTGCAGTCAAGATCAATATCCCAATTACGGATCATCAATCTTTCGCAAAATATTACTTTTTTCAAATCCCAAAATGAAAAATTCACAGTTTCAGATACTCAAAAACAATACCTTTCTTCCATCTTCTTTATCTCCTCGGGAAACAATCTTGTCAGAGAGAACTTGCGAGACATCCAATTTTCTGTAACATACGGGCCATAGAAATGAGCTCGTTTCCTCATGACCTGTCGATATTTTTCACTATCTTAACTTTCTCAATTTTCATTATCGTCTCAATCATAAAGGAAAACAAAACGAATAGAGAATAAAAATAAGAAAATGATAAGGTTACAGGAAAGTGCAACACCGACCATGAATGGGTTCAACCCTGAAGCGATCAGACCGTTTTAGCCGGAGTAATTCCGGGTCACGGATGTTGGTACATAGCTGGTGGTAGTCATGCCGGACGGCCGCGGCCCTGGAATGGGCTGGGGGTAGCCGACCCTGTTTCGGTGTTCCTCCACCCATCACCTCCTCCACCCACACGGTCTGCCGCACTGCTGCTGACGTAACATACCTCTCTCGCTTCCTCTCTTTATCTCTTTCTATCCCTGACGTCACCGCTCGGGATAAAGCTCCCCGACGCGACGCCACCAAACCGAGAGCAACGTTGCACCGAGGTTACACGCTCAACCCCCCCAGCCCCGAAAAGCACACGTCAAACTTTGTCTAGAAGATGAAGATACTTTTCTTTTCGTAACGGAATCTTATCCAATCATTTCACGTCGAGATTAGAGTCTGCACAGTGCTATTTGGAACTTTTCAATTTTGTGAGAAAAAATAAATAAACAGAAACAGAAACTGATCTTCAAAGTGCATTTTTTTGGGGTATTTCGAGCTTTCTCGAGCTTTTTCGCCCGATGAGTGTTGCGAGCTTTTCAACGCTTCGAACTATATCTGAGCTTTCGGAGCTTTTTTTCTCTTCTATTTTTCGGGATCTTCGCAGAAGCTTTCAGGTCATTTCGGAGTTATCTGAGCTTCTTTTTTCGAGTTTTCGAGCTTTTATTAAATTGTATTTTCGAAATTTTGAAACTTTTCGAGCTTTTGCCCCGAAATTTCATTGAGCGATAAGAGTTGCACAGCCAGTCGGGTGCATGGGGATCAAAATGTGGAAAGTTGAAGAAGCCGTTATCCAAGGTGGCCGATAAGTTTGTCTTGCAATTAAAAATAGATTGGACGATGTGAAGTCTAGGAATGTGTGAAAAGTCTGATTAAGATTGAAGATTGAAGATTGAATCTACCTGCTGCCACGTGGGAGATAATTTTGTGATATATCTTCATTTTCCTCATTTTTTTTTATTATCCAACTTGGTTTTAAACTCGAGGGAGTGGCTGGTGCAGGATTTGCGGTTTGGAAAATGAGACGGGGGCATTCGAGGGTTGCGAGGGGTCTCGAAGCTATCCCGAGAGGGTAACCAGGATTCATGGGACGGGAAGCCATAACTTTATAAACCTTCTCAGAAAGCTTGTCTGTGTATTTACCTATACTTCACCTCTCTCTGCAGCCTCTTAGAGGATGGAAATTCAGGATGAGAATGTTGGAGACGTTTGAGACTGGTGCAGAAACCGTCTCTGCATCCAGCCATTTTCGTTTCCGCAATCCCAGCTCTTCTTGCTCTAGGGTATAAACCGGAAATGCAATGCCTTGTGTAGAATTCCTCTGCTCTACCCCTTTTCTACACTCGCACACACACACACACACACGTGTCCAAAGATCTTATCCTCTCCTTTTTATCGCCGGATTCATGAGAGAAAATGGGAAGAATTCTAACCCTTGGGCACCGATTCTCTGCGCGCCTTATCTACATTTTGGAAATTTCGCTCTTTTGGAATCTCCTCCGCCATGGAGAACCGCTCTCGGTCGAAAAACTTGGTCCGTGACATTAGAGATCGTAGAGGCGTAAAAGAGGGCGTTTCATTCTAGTGTCAGTTTAAAAGGCAGCTTCCACTTCAGACCCCAAGAGCCCTAGAGCTCCGGAGCAAAGGCTCTCCGAGGGAATGTGTCACGCGATCGATTCTTGAGTGAAAAAATATGAGAATCTTCCTGCTTTATTTGACCGGACGTATTGAAGATCGTCATTTTCTGGTTCCAGGTGAATAGCTGTGGATCGGAGGGCTTCCCCTCGGCCCCAGGAGTGGCCCAGGGGTTACCCTGGGGACCCGACCGCGAGCCCTCAACGAAGGTGGCTCGTAGCTGCTGGAGGCACGAGACGCTATGAACGCCAGCGTCAGCGTCGAGAGGAACTCCTGGCGGCTACCTCCCGACGAGACCGTCCAGGTCGCTGATCCCCGGTCAAAATCTGCCCAGGTAAAAGAGGTAATTCAGCGGCCAGCTTTCATCTTCTCGGTGTTCGACGTTGTTCTTTTCGTTAGTTCCCTGTCCCTTTGTGTTCACAAGTCGATTTCAAATCGACTATTCACAGTTCGTAGCAGATTACATTTCAAATTATCCACGGATAACCGTTCGATGATAACGTCGATCAATCCTTCGAATTCTTTGGAAGTATTTCAAAGATTATGACAAAATTCCAAGTAAATCTTAGACAATTTCTCTCCTGCTCGTTCGACGATCGCAATTGAAATGTAGCGAAATTTCAGTAAAAGCTCGCAAATTTTCTTCTGGTTTTAGTCAAATTTTATCAATTCTTGAAGTTTTCTGAGCTTTTACTGAGAATCTAAATTCTTGTAAATTTGAGACAAATTAACCCCCTTGATTCGAGACGATAATAATTACTGAACGCTAACGAATTAATGACTGGTTGAGGGGTGATAAAATAAACTTGGACGATAGTTTCAACCGCACACTGCACTGCGCACCGTACCTCACAGCGAATTTACACCCAGGTATAACATGAATAAAATTCTCGTATATCACGGGTCCAGTCACTCGATGGCAGGGTAGTTTCAAACTAACAATAAGTAGGTATAGTGCAGTTCATACTTTTCCGAGCTGGGACTTCGCGACGAAAACATCCCCACAGACTGCCGTTGGACCCATAAATTACGACCTCGGCGTGTCAACGCGATCCTAAACCAAAAGATAACCGAAAATATTGACACGAAATCGGATACCATGAAATTTTGCGTTCGGTTTGATAGATAAAAATATAAATCGGAATTATAAAAAGCACAGGCTGCTTGACTGATTGTGAATGAACATTTTAATGTGGAAACTTTTGCTGCTAGTGACATGATTGAACTCATAGAAGAGAAACACGAAGCAACATTTTTTTTCTTGTACCCTGGGTTAAAATTCTTGGTTGAATGATTATCGCGCTGTGCTAAATAATTTAGCCAGCCAATTAAAAAGTGACTGCATATTGTGAGCTGTCACGTTCCCGGATCGAGCTATTTATATCATGTATCAAATAAAATGCATCGACACGTCCTGCCTTTTCACCTCGAAAAAGCAATCCTCTCATCTGCTGAGCTTGCAAAAGCTAAGGAGGACGGCGATGAAATCCACTTGGACTTGGATAAATTGATCGACTACATCGACTGGAAGGAGCAAAGAAAAAAAAAGAAAATGGAAAAAGCTCTGTCGGTCAGCCTTTCGAAAAATCCAAAATTGAATCTCAACGTCATCGTAATTTAATGAACGCGTCACGAGCTTGCGCGTTGAAGGGGGTGTTGGTCAAGTCGAAGTAGTATGATGTTAGTTCGTGCGAAGTAAATTGGTAACTTGATTACCACCTGGGGTAGCCCGAACACCAGAGTGGGAATATCAAACAAACGGAGTAGCTGGCCGCGCGGAGCTCGAAAGCTCATCGTCAGTCGAGCTTGGTTCTCATTGTTGGCACATCAGCGAGAAACTATGCGTCAACTGTCAACATAGTGCAAGCTGAAACGATAAAAAGTCAAATTCAGCTTTCAAAAACGGTCGATCATGGCTTTTTGCAACGCCGTCTGCAACTGGGTAGGTAAAAGCTCATCATTTTTTTTTTTTTTCATTTGTCAGAATATTATCGACGACAAGTTCTCCGTGACCTAGCTTTGCGTACGGATTCCGACGTAGGATTTCTCTCGATTCTTTGATCTCGTTAGAAATATTACACGATCGTAGATTATCGTCGAGTTGAAGCTGATAAAAGTTTCGCCAAGAGAATGAGCTTTTTCACCATTTTCGTGCGACTAAATACAAGAGCATATTTGAATTTGAAATTAGAATGAGAACTCGAGCTATATTCGTCCCGATAAACAAGTCGTTCGAAAACGATTATCCGAGTGATGTCAGCCAATCAGAGATCGTTGTTTTCAGAGGTAGTCGATCGCTCGTTGATTCTCAACCTTCAGAACCTGATTTTCTCACAAACTTTTTCAACAATTTATAGAATAACGTCGAATTGAAGAATCTTCAGAAGCTGTGCGACTGTCCGCAGTCGATCGAACAAGAAATGATGGAACGATCCGTGTATAGGTTAACGATATATTTTTAGAATCTTGTGTGTCGATTCTCCTCGGGTAAACACACTAAACTGACAGTAACGATGGAAGAGAGAGAGTGAAGACGAGCTTTTTTATACGAAAAATAAACCGCAAAGGAGTTGAAAGAATAGTCCGATATCTCGCCGTGACACCTTGATACACGGTGCAATATCTGAAGACTATTATATCAATGTATTTCAGCGGTAGTTTGATCGCAATCTTTGCGGCGATGTGGTATAGTGCGGACCGTAACGTTTTACAGCTGACGTAAAACGGCACATTATAGCCAATCACTTCGGTCTGTGGAACACAATTTCACAAATAGTTATCATGCACTTGTACTTCTGAGAGAAGTTGCGTAGACGTCAGTGTTTGAGTGATTTTGTCTGTTCTCCTCGTCGTTTTCCCGAGCATGCTCGACCTGCTAAGCACAAAGCTTTTTTCTCAGAACGTTTCTCCGAGCGTAAATAAAAAAATTTCTACTAATTTGTCGTTT
The DNA here is from genome assembly GCA_018257835.1 of Euura lappo. Lineage (NCBI taxonomy): Eukaryota > Metazoa > Arthropoda > Insecta > Hymenoptera > Tenthredinidae > Euura > Euura lappo. The sequence continues at coordinate 488,813 of JAEUYN010002349.1, read as the reverse complement.
TTACAGGATCTAACTTACGGCGAGGGCGGCCATAACTGGAGGAGCATAGTGTTTTCTCTTCTGGTAATTGGTTTCGTGATAGCAGGGATCGTGACGGCGATTTACCTCCTGGGGTAAGAGCCTAAAACTTTTGTATTTTTGTTAGACGTTGAAATACCAGGTAATTCTGGAATTGAATCCGTTGAGAAAAACCGAGAGGATTTTGTTTTAGCTAAAATTTCGAGAGTCTGATAGTTTTCAAATGGCATCGAGTTTTAAAGTTTACCAATCACCGGATCCCACGTCACCGCGCGACCGTTACGTACCCCGCGATCGCTGATTGGCCAACTTGAACTCTGCTCCCATTTGAAAACTATTACAACCTCGATATTCGCGCTTGGGGATTTTCTTCTCAGTTTTCCACAAAGAACCCATCCGTCGAAGAGCCGTTGAATAGAAATTGAAATATCGCCGCGGGGTTAAAACCGAATGGACTGAAAAAATAGAGATGAAAAAAAAATCGAAGGCCTCGAGCCTCCCGCGAAAGCAATTAATTATCTTTTTGACGAGTCGCTTCCGGGCGCAAATACGCGCTTCGGATGACCCGGATAGCTGAACGCGGTCTTGTTGTTCTAGACTAGAGACTGGAAATAAAACGGAAAAAAGCTCCTCCCAACGATATCGTCGGAAGCTCTCGTTCCGTTTCTTTATTTTCTTATATTTTTCTCATTTTTCCCCGATCCCCAGGTACGTTGACGAGCTTCTTTATTGGAGCGGTAAACGACTGACCCTGGAAGAGTGTCTCCGAGGTGATCTGACCCCCCATCGACTACCACCTGCCTGGTTATCCCACGATAAATTTGTCTTCCAAGCGGACGACGGCTCTCTCGCTATCCTCGACACCTCAAACAACTCCGTGTCTCTCCTAGTCTCTAATCACACCCTGGTAAGTTTCCTAATCAGAATGTAATAATTAAAAAGGACTCGTTCCCCGTGGACGACGTCAGAAAACAAGGTCCGCGTGGACACCGAAAACACCGGGCATCATCGATCCGCCACGATCACCGGGGTGCGCCGCCCTCGGCACCGCTACACGCCTTCGCTGGAAAAATGTTAGAAATTCGGTTTTTCGATAATTAAGAAATATCCGATAATGTCTGTGTGACCGAATATTCATGGAATGCTAGAAACTTCGGGAGAAAATTATCAGAATCTGACTATCTCGATCCCTTTTTCGATTTAGAAATTGCCAGACTCCTAATGACTAATTGTTTCGTCTTCGGTTCTCCATTTACAGAGGCAGCTCAATGTTCAAGGCTATCAGTGCAGCTCGGACCTTCGATATGTGCTTTTCAAGCACAATGTCAAACCGGTGAGTGTGAATAGTCTGTGAATCAGAAATAACAGATTCTCGTTCAATTTTATCCAGAGCTTTTTCGATAACATTGAAAAATTGATAAAATTTCTGGCTCAACTGTGTGTATCGTACAAATGTTAAATCGGTCGTGATGGAACATGGAAGTAGAGACGTGAAAGCAGGAATAGTTTTCGGATAAAAATTTCACCTCCATATCTGCTGGTCGGGATATATCTATACCCTCAACTTATTACATAGTTGGTTATGAGTGTAATTTTTATATTAAAAAGTTGTACGCTAAACCCGGTACTCGGGGCTCGGTGGTTTGAGCCGTGCCTGCCGCATGAGAGCGCTAATTGAACCTTTTAATATTATATATATTTTTAGAAACTACCCCGACGTTCAGACCCGCTGGTATTACTCGTGCCCCTGAAAATTGATTACAACGCGCTTCTATAAGTGACCCTGATCACGCGATACTCCAGATAACGCCCCGCTAGCTACCAAATGCGAGAAGTCTTGAACCTTTGTATTTTCTTTTTTTTTTCATATTTGGAATCATAGTTTCTATCCACTGATTCAAATTCTCTACTTTATTCTTCAGAATTCATCAGAGATTGAAGTGAAATGATCAGTTTCTTTTTTTTTCATTTAGATCAAAATTTATCAGAGTGATCGACTTCATCGACGATTCATCAAAGTCCGTGCCTTGAGCCTTCGAGTGATAAGGGTTGATCTCGGAGTTTGTTTTCCTTCTAAAGTGTTTGGTTAATTTGTTGGTCATTGGCTTGAGTTTCCCCTGGCCAGTATCTTCTCTTCCTCCTAAGTAAACAGTTGATCGTGGTTATAGTTGCCCGGCTCTGTTGAAACAGTCTGTATGCTCGTACGTTACGATGAAAGCATATTTCTGAAGGAATTAGGGAAAAATTGATACTGTATCACGTACTGCTATGTTTCGTTAGTATTTTTTTTCTTCACGATAGTAATGATGAAATTTATGGTTTCTTGCAGGTATTCAGACACAGCTTCACCGCACTCTATACTGTCTACGACGTCACAAACGAGTGAGTAATGGAACGATATTGCCGTAGTTTGTTTTTTTGTTCCAAAATCGATTTTCGTCTTCGAATTTCAGTCTACAAAAGATTACAAATGTGTGAAAGTCTTGTGGTGTTTGTTTGAAAGTCATTGAAGAAGTCTAAAATAAAAAAGTTTTTCCAAGTCTCTATACAATCTCTAAAAAGTCGGTAAACGTAATCCGAAAACTTTTCAAGTAATTTCAAGTCACGTAGAGGCGTTCAGGAATGCTGAATACCACCTAAAAAACCATCCAACTATTCAAAAATTAAGTAGCTCAAAGTAACTTCGAGTCATCAGAAGTAATTTCTATCCGATAAGCCTTACAAATTTGCTTTTGGGTTAATCTGATAACATGATATATGAATGAGATTAATTTGATTGAAAATGGATTAAGTTGGAATCTGTTCGTCACTTTCTAAAAAGAAGTAACTTATAGTCACTTTGAGTCATCGGAAGTCATTTCAAGTCTTTAAACTCTTGCAATTTGATTTTGCGAAACATGAATATGATAATTTAAAAAATGGGTCGTGTAGAAACACAAATAAATTCAATTCAAATTATTTGTACAATTCAGAAGTCGAAACTGCACTTTGAATCATTAGAAGCAGTCTCAAATCAATACAGATCTAATACACTGAGTTCGCAAAATTCTGGACTCAAAGTTACTCTGAGTCATCCGAAGTAAATTCAAGTCAATGTTGTAATTTGTCTTCGAACGATTTTCATCTATCACACTAAGCAATAAGAAAACAGTGGGATTGACGATAGTGGTCCCAGATATTCCGCTAAAAATTCGCCATTCACCCAAACAATGTGACTTCCTGATTTCTAACAGTCATCACACTCCTCTTCGTCTCCACGCGTCCCCACGAGTGCAGCAAACGAGGCTCCAGTTCGCTGCTTGGTTGGGTAACACGACATCTCTGGTGATGATATCGGAGAACGACATCTACCTGAGAGCAGCGCCATCAGCCGCTGAAGACACGCGTCTAACGGACACGGGGATTCCCGGAGTTATCTACAACGGAGTACCGGACTGGCTCTACCAAGAGGAAGTCTTACCGAGGCCAGAGGTCATCTGGCCCAGTCAGGACGGCTCACACATCCTCTTTGCGTCCTTCAACGACACCAGAGTATCCGCCTTTCAGTTTCCCTGGTTCGGTACACCCGTGGGCCACGACGGCGCTGAAGGCGGCCCCCTCACCTCTTCGAGGCAGGGTACCTTCCCGCCATCGAGATCGGTCCGCTACCCAACCCCCGGATCCCCGAACCCAGAAGTCGACCTCTGGCTCATCGACCTGGCCAACGTAACGGCCACGAACATGACGAACACGACGGTTCCGAGGACGAGGCTGAACCCACCGCCGGTTTTCGACGGCCAGTAAGTTTTTATCAGCAGCGTATTACTAGCTCTATGAATGTGACTGAACTTCCTTCTTCGGTTTCAGGGACTACTACTTGATATCTGCTGGTTGGGTGGGCGAGGACACTTCTCATATATCAGTGGTGTGGATGATGCGTTCGCAAAACCTTTCCGTAGTCTCAGGGTGTCGCGGTCCGTCGTGGAGCTGCGAAGAAACGCACTCTGAACGAGCCGCCGAAGGCCAGTGGCTGGACGCACAGCCACACCCCACCTTCGCTCCTGATGGTGACAGCTTTTTACTGCTGGCATCGGTGCAGGAAGGAGGACAAGAGCACTTTACGCATATTAAGCACGTCACGCTCACGCAGCAGAGGAGCGCCGTTATATCTCATGGTCGCTATGAGGTACTTGACTTTGTTACTTGGAGTGTTGCCGGACGAATTACACCTTCGATCTTGTAGGTGAACGAAATCCTCGCCTGGGACACGCAGGCGCACCTGGTGTACTACCTCGGAACCCGGGAGTCGAAGCCCGGTCAGAGGCACCTGTACGTCGTCAAGGACCCGACGACTGATGACCCCAGGAGGTTGGAGCCCGTCTGTGTGACGTGCGACCTTGGGGCAGTCCTCTGGAGCAGTCGGTTAGTAGCACAGGAAGTCTGAAGAGTCGAGACTTTGTGTAGATGCTGATGATCGTTTTGGGTTACAGGTTTTATTACACGAACTGCACTCACTTCAGTGCCTCGATTAACCCTATCGCTGATAACGGTGCGCCGGGGTTCTACGTCCTCCATTGCGAGGGTCCTGGGCTTCCACTGGCTGGTGTTCACTCCGTTACTACTCACAAGATGGTCAGGGTACTTTATGACACTAGGCTTCAACGGGCTGACAGACTTTCAGAACTTGCTCTTCCCACGAGGCAGAGCTTTGAGGTTGGTCCAAGGGTTTTGGAAGACCTTAAACTACGAAGACTCAGTCTATACAGTTCGAACTTTTCTTGTACAAATTATCGTGAAGACACGAGACACTTTGGAAGATTTGTGTTACAATTCATCACACACATGACCAATGGACAATCCTTCTGTGAAACATAACTAAAAATATTAATCTATACGACATTTGCAGCATGAACTCATTTAGAACATCATCAATCTACTTTTCTTTCGTAGAACAAAATTCAAAAAGTGATTCAGACGACATTTGTAGCATAAAATTCATTTAGGACATCCTGAATCTACTTTCCACTCATGGAACATCATGCAAATTATGAAATTCATTTCGAACGTCATTGACACACTTTCTGTTAGTTTTCTCTCCATTCCAGCCATTCAGTGAACGTTTGTTGGCATCAGCCAACAAAGTTCGACATCCTGCACATTCAAAGTTTATGAGATTCAAGTAGTTCGAGTATCTCTGCACATGCACTCGACTGATTCCACCAATCTACGTAACAGTAACATCAACAAGTGCGCTCTTCAAGCTAGTATCTCCAGAATCTGATCTCGAGAGATAAGCACTTGGCACGATTCGCGTTCCAAAATTGGCCACTTTGAACGGAGCTTTGAATCTAGTTCCCTTTCAGATACCGCTTCCTCAGGGCTGGAGAGCCCAGGTGCAATTGCTGCTGCCTCCATCGTGGCGAGCGGAATTGAGGGACGCGGCCTTTCCAGTTTTGGTCGAGGTCAACGGTCGTCCAGGGAGCGAGGCGGTCACTGACAAATTCAGGATAGACTGGGGAACGTACATGTCCAGTCACAACGACGTGGTGTACGTCAGACTCGACGTCCGGGGTGCAAGGGGTCAAGGAAAGCGCGCCCTCTTCAGGAGGATCGGAGGCGTCGAGGTTCAGGACCAGCTTACGGTGCTCAGACACCTTCTCGACACTCTGAAGTACCTCGACGAGACCAGGGTCGGAGTTTGGGGCTGGGGCTACGGCGGATACGTGACCGCCATGGTCCTGGGGAGTCAGCAGAATGTCTTCAAGTGCGGGGTAGCGGTCAGCCCCATCGCCGATTGGCTCTATTACAGTGAGTATCTGTGCTCAGAACGCAGATAGAAGGTCTTCCAGGATCTTCAATTATGGAATGTTCGCTTGTTTCTCCAGATTCGGCATTCACGGAGCGAGTCCTCGGCGCGCCTTCGGAAAACTACAAGGGTTACGTCGAGGCCGATCTCACACAGAGAGCCCGTTTAGTCCCGAGCCACAGTCTATATCTTCTTCATGGTCTGGCGGACCTCACAGCCCCGTACACGCATGGTGTCGCTTTTGCCAAGGCCTTGTCCGAGGCTGGAGTGATCTTCAGGTATCAGGTGAGACTGATTGACGATACTCTCTTTGAGAATGCAGTGGCTAATAGACTAATCAATGACATTTGTTGAGGGTATTGTGAACTGGAACCTCTTTTGCGAGATTTCTTCACCTTTGTGTAATTTTTTAGGCTTTCCGTTGGATCTTTAACAGTTTAACCTCCCTTTTTTTCATTTCTTTATGCTCTTTCGTGGATTCATCTTGGAGCTTGTGATCCCTTCTGTGTTTTCTTGTCTTTTATTCTGTGAGTGTAATGTGATCTTTCGTGATTCTTTATTATTTCTTGTGATCGTTTCTGATTCTTTGTCATTTCTTGTGATCTTTCCTGATTTCTTGTCATCGTTTGTGATTCTCTCTGTGGTTTTCTTGTGAATCATGTCATAGTTTGTGATTCTTTCTATGTCGTCTTGTGCTTCCTGAGTGTGTTTTTCTGTCTAGTTACTTTCTTTTTTTCATCATTATTCCTTGTTCGTGTAATTCCTTTTATAACTGTCGGGATTTATTGTGATCCATCTTGAAGCCTGATTATGATACTTCCTATCTTGTTTTTGTATTCTACCAGTTTTTCCTTGTGATAATCAATGATTATTTCTGCTCCTTCTGTATTTCTTTTTTTTTTCTCTCTTGCATTGTGATTTTTCCGTGAGGTTTCGTATTCCTTGCAATTTCATCTATACATTTATTCGTGAGAATTTTTGTGATATCCCGGATTCCTTGTTTCTTTTTGTGGATCTCTTTATATTCTCTTCTATAGCTCTAGTATTCTGTATTCCTTTGTAAGCCGCGTCTTTTGTTTCTTGTTTTTTTGTTTACTTCTGTCTGTGTGTTCTGTTTTTTATTCTTCTGATTTTTTTGTCCACTTTTGTTCCATCCTTTGTGTTATGTTGTTTTTTTTTTTTACTGTGATTATTACCCTTGTGATTTTATTTTTTCTATTTTCTGTCCAAACAGAGTTATGCCGACGAGGATCACGCCCTGACAGGGGTAATCGAGCACGCCTATCGTTCCATGGAGGACTTCCTCGCCGAGTGCCTCACCCTGGATCCCTCCTAGTGCCTGAGGCTAATTTCCTCTAAACTGCGCTGGCGTTATATTCCGGCCTAGAATAATACAACAATCAAACAAAAAAGCAAAAAAAAAAAACGGAGAACACAAATTTGGTATTGCGATGTAACGAAAGATCTCCGGTTTCAAACGCCCGCGGTATTAATAAGTGAATAAGGGAAGCGAGCCAAACGTATAAAAGAATTAAAACAAATTACAAATGAGAGAATAATAATAATTAAAAAACAAACAAACAAAAAACAAACGATCTTATATAAATATTACGATTATATAATCTGGCTAATATGGTGAAATATATAATTAATGATTGATTTATTGATCGTTAATTATTATAATATTATTATTATTATTCCGAGAGATTCCATGATCATATTTGTATGAGCAATATATTGTTACAGCGTTGTATATCTGCCATAATAATCATTATTAGAATAGATATATGAAATAATGGCTGCATCCCCCCCCTCATCACTATAATTATTAATAATAACGTAACTTGATTAATATAATAATGTTATATGATTATTCGCTAAAAGGAAAAAAATTCTTCCCCTCCCCCCGTCCCGACCCAAAATCCGTTGTAATTAATGCGGAAAAATTAGGAGAAATATGGAATGAATAATTAATTATCGCGATCTTTGATCCATCGATCACACGTCTCGTCGTTAATTCTGTTGTATAGCTTCTTCCCGCCTATATTATCACATAGGTATTGAATAGTATATGGTACAATAATGTTATTTACATAGATATATTTCGGTATATGATGTATAAACGATGAGGAAGCGATTTATGTATCAATTCTGTATTATTCACAGGGTGTCGAAAGATAAGGGGGTGAAAATTAGAGCGAGGATAGAAGTTTGATTTTTGAAGCTATTGTTGAGGAAAAAAATACAAGTTTTCATCTATGGCTTCGGTTCGTTCCATGTGATTTTTTGAGTGAATTTCAATTCAAGTATTTGAGGATTTTTTACCAAACTTTCTGACACCCTGTTGGTAGAGATCGAATTAGATAGTTGCCCCCAACCACCAAAAAATTTTTGTAAATAAAAATACGTCCCTTTGTGGGACCGTGGAAACGATTTTTCGACTCTCTCAGACAATGCTGAAGACAAAAAATGTATGAAATTCTAAAAAAAAAACTTTTTTTCAAAATAATTATCACTCAAAAATCACGAGGAAATATTTTCCAAGACTTTTCATTCGCACTTTCAGAATCAGTAAATGTATTGATATGATGACTTTATTCAGATAAGTTTGAGTCCATAAAATTTGATTCGGAAGTAATTTTCAAACGATTTTCATGAAAAAAAAAATCATTTAACAATCTTTTCGACGATTCTCGTTTACATAAATTCACATTGCCATTTTTAGGCTACTTTTCACTTATATGAACAGCTTTCAAATTTTTTTGAACGGAACTCATTTTTTATTTTCGTACGTTTTCCCATGAATTCTTTTTTTTCAAAACATCATAAAGTTCATTCCAGAATTTAAAGACAAAAAAGAACAAGGAACAATCATTGGTTACGTATGAAATTCAATTTGAAAATTTTCTTATCAAATTTTCCATGGAAAACAAAATTTTTCCCTTTTCCACGATTATTCATTCATTAAATTTATTCCAATAATTTTTTGGATCGCTTTTGATGCATCAAAATTGTTGAAAGCGTATTTTCTTCCTACTTGAAATTTATTTTTGACACCTTCCGTTCTATCGGACAGGGAATCAAAATCTTCAAAACGATTTCTTCGCCCATAATAAATTTCGAACTTAAATTCTCCGAATAAAATTAAAAAAAAAAAAAACGACTCTTTTTGTCTTCAATCGCAGTAGATCTGGGATTGTGATAAAATCAAGTTTTCCACGGTACCACCGCCACGCTACGCTGCTGTGCCAGCAGCCTCTATTATGCCGACAATCAAGGCTAGTGCAACTAATCAAACAATAAATAAAAACTAATGAAAATGAAAGGAGTAATATAAAAAAAAAAAAATGATTGATCCTGTCAATGCAGCTACGCTGTGAACTATCGTATATACATATATACATATATATGTGAATAATAATTAAATTAATTAATCACTAATTAAGCGTCGCGATTCGCAGATGAAGAATATAAAAATAAATAAAGAATTGTTGCCTGTTTACCGTAAATAAATAAATTGAATAAATAAAAACAAAATAAATAAAACATAGTGTGTATGATGCGTTTGGTTATGCGCCTATTTGCATGATATTAATTATTTGATGAATAAGTATATGATTATATGAAAAATTGAGAAATTACGATGAATGGGATCGAATGAATGGTTACGAGAGATAGATAGAAGGTGATTCAATTACTTGACTAATACACTAATTATTATATGAATAATTAAATAAATTATATAAATTATAAGCAAAAACGTTCATTATAATACAGTGCGAGTTGTTTATAGCTATACGTCTTATTATATTAGTGAGTATACTTCAGTTATATATACAGAAAAAAAAACCCAGCTGTTGAATGAATAAATTCTAATATTTATAATAAAAAATATATTATATTATACTATAAATATATGATCAAAGATTTTCCCATGCATCACATATTGCTTCGCGAATTGAATTAAAAAAAAACAAAAAACCGGAAAAAAATTCAACCGATCGCGTTTTTTTTTCTATTGTCTTAATAATGATAATAATTGAAAGAACGTAGTACCTTCACTTTTTTCTCGAAATATAATAATTGTAAGTAGATTTTATTGTTAATGGTTTGTTAAAAATGAATGAAGCTCTTGTTATACGAATAAAAAAAATGCTAAAGTTGTGCTAAATAATATTATATTTTTTTAAATTAATGATACGTTATTTATTGATTAGAAAATCGATTAGTTAGCAACATGTGTTGATCGCTCTTTCTCGCAAAATCAAATTACAATCATTTTTGTTATCCAGTGATAACTTCGGTGTAGAATTGATTAATTAGCGCCAATTGATTGATTAGTCCCGGAAATTAATGAAAAATGGGGGCAAGAAAAATAGCATAATTAACAATTTCGTTTCAATTGATCAAATACCCTGCACACAATCATTAAAGAGGTCGAGTCGAGTCAAGTTGAAGAAGAGTGACTGTAACTTTAGAAGAAATAATGAAAAAATATTTCAAGCTTGAACAATACTTTGCGATTTTTTTTCTTCCAAAGTTGGAGAACTTTGACTGAACTTGTTTTGATTTTTCCGATCTGAATCGATATCTTTTTTGATAAGTGTAATTTTGAAATGAAAAACTACATACACTATACCAGAACACACCGCATATAACTAACTGACTAATTGATAAAATTAAAATAATAATAATAATAATAATAATGAAATAATAACGTGTAATTAAATTATAATTACAGCGATAGGTGATTATTAATAATTATACACACCGTCCCACACACGTGGGCGACAGGCTGTTGATACAGGGGTTGTGCGTACTTTAATTTTTATTTATTCAATAATTAAATTATATATTTAATGAATATATATTCGCGCTCGTACATATGCTGGGTGTGTCTGTGTGATATGAAAAAATGAGTATAAGAGAAGAGAAATTGATTTTGGATTTTTAATATAATATTTATTGTATATTATAATATGATAAATGAATAATAATCGATTTGTGCAACAGCAGCGAAGCGTCGACGGTTACAGTACTATAAAAAAAAAGCGGCGATACCTTATTCGATCTGCCTTTGATTAGAAGAAAAAAGAAAATTGAGAAAAAAAAAGTAAAGGTTATTATATATATTCTCGCCTTTGAACTGAAGCCTGAATTATATATTATTCCCCCAGAAGCAACTACAATCAATTATTAAGTATAATAATTATATAAAGAAGATTAGAAAAAAAAAAGTAAATGAATGAAAAGAACTACAAAAAAATATTAATAATAATAAATAATTGACTAATAATTAATGAATTACGTGAATGTAGATATTTAATTGATTTATTGAATGATTGATTAGGTACGCGAAATTAAAAAGGTTTGATTGATTATTATGAAATAATAAAATAAACGATAACAATAATACTGTTAATATTAATGAATAAAATTGTGAATTATTACTATTATTTTGAATTAACGTAATTAAATACCTATTATTATAAATGCAGGATAGCAGCGCGTAGGGGTTTGGTTATTATATCTATATATATATACTATGGAATGTAATAATTATTAATAGCTTTTGGTAACAAGTGTATCGGTCGCGTATATTAGGCTATTTAATATTAATATAAATATACAGAGTAATGAAAAAAGAATGGAAATCGATTTCTCAAAATCGTCGTAAGAAAACTATTAACTAATGCGATGATGATGATGCAGATTATATAAAAATCTGTGGAATCGGGATTAATTTTTTGGTTAATTTTTCTCGCACAAGACTCTATGGGAAATAATTCTGAAAAATTTTAACTGGTAATTTTCGTTTATTACAGAAATATTTCTTTGAATCAATCGATTATTGAAAATGAAAATGATACTTTCCGATTCCGCAAATGGTTATATATTATACGCATATACGTATATTTAATATTGTAGGAAATAAGGGTATGTTAAATTTCGTATAACGTGCTACGACCTCCATGTCCCCCGACCCCCAACCCATCACAGGATAATCAATAATCGTGTTATTAATCTGCGTTTTTTAATATCAGCGAAAATCGCCAGAATAAAGATAATTAAAAAAAAAATCGTGAAGATGAAGGCAGTGGGGAATACTGCGGCGATGAAATGTGAGAGAAAAAAAAATTGAAAATTAAATAATTATAAATGAAGGAAGAAGAAATGATGATGAAGAACGAAGTGTTTTCAATAAACTGTTACATTACCTGAAAAAATCGATATAAGAATGTCTTCTTATTTTATATACAGAGTATAACCCATCCCTTAGTATGCAAAAAAAAAATGTTGGACACAATTAACAAATCTAATTAGTTAATTACGACATTGTGACACAATTTCCATGAGATTATGTTCATAGAGAAAAAAGGTATTAGATTGAGAGAAAAGCTATTTTGAAATACAGCTTTTTCCCAACTTTGAACCAAAGATTCTCGAAAAAGTTATCAAAGAAGCGAATTCCGTCAGTGATGCATCGTAGATTTGAATTATAAAAATATATTATATCAATTTGTTTTAGTGTGAAATAAATAAGAACTGTCATTTCTTCAAAAGTAGATATTCGTTTTGACGGCACAGGCATTAAAAAGTCACTCTTTGACGCCTGTTTTCGTTCCGGCAAGTGGCACTTTATACCGCTCAGTTCAAAGTTGCGGTATAAAGTCTTTATTCCGCAACTTTGATGCGCAGTTCGAAGTGCGCATGTCAAAGTTGCGGAATAAAGTCTTTATACCGCAGGTTACCCCCTCTCTACTACCTTTTACAGCAGCTCCTATACGCAGTTCGTGCGGAACTCAACTGGCGCCAAAGTGAATATTAATGCCTTTCCCGTAAAAAATATTGTATGGGGCGCGCGCAGAAAGTAACTGTTCGGCAAGGTTATGTTTTTAGTACTCGAAAAACATAACCTTGCCGAATAAACAGTTACTTTCTGCGCATGCCACATAAATATCTCTTAAAAATTTCCTATATATGTATTTCGATACAGGGAAATTTCTTATAGTGATGAAAATGATTCTTTTGAAACGTTTTTAGGGAAAAACGATGATTTTTAAAATTGACTATAGGAAAAAACCTAATCGTTGCTTCCGCAAAACTGGATTAGAAGACACGAAATCAACATTTCTTTTTTTCAGAATTATTTCAGGTTGACATGAACAAACGCCTATCTAATCCTAACGCCTGATCGATATTCTTCTTTTGATTTATCTCTTTTATCTGTCCGCAGTTTTCACCGATCAATCGATTCCGAGGTTATAGCGCGAATAATGATGAGTGAGAAGAATTAAATTACAGTTCTTACTTCATAATAAATGGCACGATGCGTTCTCCGCGTGTGAGGAAAACCAATAATGATAAAAAACCGCGAGGAAAAACGGGCTCACGTCACAAAGTAGTGAAAAAATACGATTATAACCAATTTAAGAATTCTCGTAGAAAATCTCTGAGGATATCGAAGAACTATGAGGCTAAGCCGCAGTGTTATTCTTCGGCTTGTCGTCGTTTACGGTAAATCAATGAACGATCTTTTTTTTTCGAAAGATAAAAAATAAACGTATGTTCTTTCTTGGGCACACAGGAGATCGAGGAGAAAAGCTGCGCTGAAAAAGCTTCCTGCCGGATACCAGATTCGATCGTCGACCTCCGATTCGAGTATCAATAGCGTCGTGTACTTGGGAACTTTCAGAAAAATACCGCAGTTGATTGTCATCGATGAGTGTGAAGACAATGGATATAATTCTCTAGCTAATATTACAGAACCAGATATGAGAAGAGTTTCGATATAATGCTATATATGTCTCCGTGGGCCCGTGTGCAATTGTTTAATCTGGCCCCCGGTAGGGAAAACTGTTGTACCTCGGAACACTTTTTCAATTTTCAATTATAAAACGCAAAATATTCAACATTTTTCCACAAGAGTTTGATCTATTCTGAAAGCAGTTTTAGCTGACGATAACCACCGACAGTCATTTGTTGGTCTGAAACAGGAAGTAAGAGGGAAGAAGACCGATCCCCATGCTGGTCGCTCGCCAAAACCTGCATTGATATTTACGGCTCTTTAGTAGTACGGTATTCTGCCACTCGCAGTGCTGGTGATGCACGCCGGGTCAGTTGGTGCCATGGTGGGGGTTTGTTTACGTTTTGATTGGTCGTATGCCAAGATCAGGTGACGGGTCGAGGTCCCGGTAGGTCCGTGGGACTCGGCGTGCATCACCAGCACTACGAGTGGTAGAATATTGTACTACTAAAAAGCCGTGAATATCATCGCAGGTTTTGTAGCATGGGGATCGGTCTCCTTCTCTCTTACTTCCTGGTCTGAAATTTGCGAGTCAGGAGTTCCAGGTGAACAGGGGTGTGCCACCCGCATCCCTGGACGCACATTCTACCTCCTTGTAGGCGAAATTTGCAAGTCAGGAGTTCCAGGCGGACAGGGATGTTCCATTCAGCGCATTCTGCCTCCCTCGAGGCGAAAAAATCATCAATATCTTATCCAACTTTTTTGAAAATCACTTGTCGTAAGATTTTTAGGCACACGGTTATATCGATTCGATTATGACATCTCATTTTCTTCAGAGATCAATTTTTCATCATATGAATGAGGCAAACTGAGAAAGAGAAATCCTTTAATAAGTTATGGTCAGTGTTATCGAAATTTAGCGACAATCTAGTCACTCTTTTGCCGATAACTTAGTCCAAACATTTTTTTTTTTCAATTTCCCTGATTCAGAAGATGATGGATCGCTCTCCAAAGAAAATGAGACGTCAAGAGACGTAATCGGATCAACCGAGTGCTTGAAACCTAACAAGAAATGATTTTTGAAAAAGTCAATTTTTCGATGTGTAATGAACTCTGGATAAGATATTAATGATTTGAATAAAACTCTGTGCGCCAAGCGATAGGCAACCCAACATACCGCGGCGTCTCTCTGGAAACATCCAGTGTACTTCCAGAGGGGTATTCAGTACCCTAAAAATTCTGCCCAAATCTCTCTGAAGAGATCTTAGACCGTTATTATTGTCGTTATTAATACAATATAAAAGATTATGTAAATTATGAACGTCATAAGAATGGACATTCGATAACACATACGTTTTGAAGACTAGTCACTTCAAAATCTCCAATCCTGATGAAAAGACACGAAAGTGGCGTTTTCGACCAATGACATTTATTTGAATGTTAATTTAAAAAAAATAAATATCGAATTCAGTTAAAGATGAGACCGTTTCGTACTGTGAGATGATGAATGGATGGACACACGACAGATAGTATACATTCATACTGGTGACTTGTCTACGGTGGCTCGCTGGAATACAAGGTGTATTCCAGAATGTACTGTGATTGTGACGTCACGCGGTCAATTTCCGAGTGTGTTCCGTTTTTTGCTTAGAGTTGGCAATCATAGTCGCTACCATTTTTTTACGACAGCGACTTTACAAATTTAATGACGTCATAAGACTGGCTAATCGAACCGCGGCTGTTTTCAGAACGCTGTTGCCAGTACTGCGAGTACTGCCTGACGAGTCGGCCTTCAGTTACACGTCGTGGGTCCGCGTGAACAGGCATATTGTTGCTCGCTAATGCGAGTTAATACTGGTGTCCAGCGGACAAATTGGAATGAGATACGAGAATTGACGGTTCAGGCAGCCGAATGAAAGACAGGAGATTTCATCAGGGAGCATGTGAGTTAGAAGCATAGGAAACAAAGCTAAAGCTTTTAAAAATGATTATGAGTATACAAAATTGATATATTGGTGGAATGATTCCGGATCGTTTGCACTGTATTGCGGATCTATTTTTACTCAAGCCACGAACAAGCCACATGCGTGTTGATAAACTCAATATTATTTCTGATATACTATGTATGTACAATAATTATCGTTATACAGATAACGGATTTATCAGCAAGTTTATATGATGAACGTTGCAGAATGACTCAACTAGTGTATTTCCTTATCTACATCAACCATGCACATGATGCCTTTATCTCATTCTATAAGATAATAACGATATAGAATTTTTATGAGAATATACACGGATTAGCGGATTTCATGTTCAGAAGGAAATAAATTGATCCTGGGCGTTCCTTAGATGAATAACCTTAGAGAAAACTGACGATACACAAGAATTCAAAGGTGAAACGTACATTTTTTCAAATACCATAAGTCTATTACTGTTCGACTATTAGGTTTAGGACTGAACGGGCGAATGACTCCTACAACTGTCAATATCTCTAGCTGAAATTTCGTATGCACACTCATTCCACCGACTCACCAATCTGTCCTATCAGATTGTGTTTCATGTTGATTTGCTCTGTATAAATGGAATGGGGAAGGTTCAAACATTTCAATCCCACTTTAGCTTAACTTAACCTTTCAAGGTATGTTTCACAAACAACGAAGCAGCTGGCTACGACCAATTAATAAAGAGCTGCACCTCTAGGGATGTTATGTGACATTTCTTCTTTCAGATCAACCAC
Source organism: Euura lappo (assembly GCA_018257835.1). NCBI lineage: Eukaryota > Metazoa > Arthropoda > Insecta > Hymenoptera > Tenthredinidae > Euura > Euura lappo. Next base: position 472,523 of record JAEUYN010002349.1, on the reverse strand, counting down.
CACATTATGGTCACCTTCCTGATTTCTATGGCTGAGGAATCCAATTGCTGTAAGATTGATCTCGTCTGGATGGTTGAAACGGACTGGTTCTCAGGTATCAGGTACGATAATCATAACCGTCAGTCACAGGAACTTGTGGAACATTTTCGAGTCCTGACAACTGACAACAAGCTGGAGCTTTGAAAAACGTTTGTGTTTTTTATTGTCGACAGAATTGCGTAATAGACTAGGAACTCTACAGAATGGACTCCTCTGACAGCGACCACGATTTGGAACGGAACAGACAATCTATGTTCAATGCTGTTCTTGTCAAACGAAAAAAAGGAAGAGAAGAAGACAGATGCAGCCAAGTGCAAGGCTATCTGGACGAAGGAGTAGACATCAACGCAGTAGACGAAGACGGCAACACACTCTTACATATCGCAGTGAGCAAAGGGTTCGAGAAAGTTGTTCAATTCCTTTTGGGCAAACGAGGTTGGATTGATGTTGAAAATAATCAAGGTGACACGGCGATGTCACTGGCCGAAAAACTTGGTCAACGAGAAATTGCAAGGATAATGAAAGACTATGAGGGATATCCCAGTGGACCGATAACTAGTACATCCGAAGCTCAGATATTTGATAATCCTGGCTACCATTCTGGGTTAGTCTTATCTAGTTCAAGTCGAAAGCGTACCGCAGATTTTGGACTTGTGGAATCCATCAAGAAGCTGAAATTAGAACGAGCCGATGAAACACACACTCCGTGCTCTGGTCCCACAAGTACTAGCTTCGAAAAAGATCATCGATGCAACGGAAGTAACGAAGAAACCATCCGAAATCTACGCTGGGACACTAAAAAAACGTATGCTGCATCCGGGGCGAAGCATGCCTTGCACGGGACTGTCTATCAGTTGAAGCACCTGATGCTGACTGTAAATCGTGCCTGGAAGATGGGTTACCGTTTTCGCCTCGCTACCGAGATGGACGCGGCGGAGAAATTCGATGACCTAGTCTTCGAGTACGAAGACAGTAGAGGACGTAGAGTGCATCGACTGGTTCAGATGAAGCACAAGCAGGACGACACCAAGCTGATCAAAGTGAGTGACTTATTGGCGGAAGACGCTGGCGAGTTCAGCGTGAAGAAGTACTTCACCTCTTGGCGCAAAATCAAGAAGCACGCGGACTTTGCTGAAAGCAGGTCAAAGTGCTTTATTCTTTGCACCAACATCGGGCTCGACGTTCAGGAATTGAAAGACGAAAAAATTGGCGTGATCCGAGTGGAAGAGTCCGACGATTTTCTGAGAGTTGCGGAAGCAGTGGAGCAGCCACCACGATTCAAGCTGCGGGCAACCAAGGAATCAAAGCTTCACGCTGTATTGAAATCCGCTTCTGAATTACACCAACTAGCCAAGGCGCTGGCTAAGTGTGTTCGTGACTCAGACACATTGACTCTGAAGACTGATATCTTTAAACGTTATCACATGGCGCTGGCAGAAGAAGTTCTCGATAAGAGAAACAGGCGGAAGTTCTCCGATACTTTCATCAGAAACAGTGGTTTGTCACCGACAGCTGGACAATTCCGTGAAATATTCTTCACATACGTAAAACAGTTTCCATTCAACAAAAAATCATCCGAACAACAAATTTGGAATGATTTAGGTAAAAAATTACTCGCAGTATCTGAAAGCTTTGGTAAATCGAAAACCGGGGTCCAGCAGACACAGTTGAATATGTTACCCGATGATCACATCACTGACAAGGAGATCGAAGACTTTTTTGACGAGTTTGTTCTGGCTGCGAACCAACCTAATGAAGAAGAACTTGGAGAAATGATAAAACGCGAGTTTGGCGAGTATAGTCAGTTCAATCTGTTGAATACCAATTTTGTCAGGGACTCCTTTCAGAATGTCCTATTAAATTGGTTCAAGGATAAGCAAGGTGTGTATTTGGTTCGCGACGATGCTAAGAAATTCTTCGATGAAATTGAACGCGAAATTAGCTCTCTGATAACCGTGGGCCTGAACTTACCATATCCGGCCAAACTCAAGAAATTCGATGTCCAGTTCAAAAGTGAGATCACAGACTTACGAAGTTTTCTGGCTTTTTCGAAGTTGACGGAAAATTCGGTATGGCAGTTGGTTTCTTTGGAAGACACTTTGTTGACATCGCTGAGGATTTATCAAACGCTGGATCAAATGGAAGAATACAAGAAACACGACAGCCACATCTTCATAGAACTGAAAAATTTACTCCTGCCGAATATCAGGAGCCAAGTATTCCGTGCTTTCCAGTCATCTGGTAGTCAGCGTTTGTTGATTATCGACTGCGGATTAGATAGTTCTAGGCAAGACATCGACCACTTACGGAAAAACTTACATGAGGTTATGACAAAATTGAACAAAAAGAAAATATCTGGCAAAAGAGTTATCCTACTACTTCCAGAAAAAGATGCTCGGATTATACAGTTGGAACAAGTCAACAAAATATCCTACGAGGCCGAAGGTGAAATCAGCATCGACAATATTGCGAGAGCTACACAGCGAAAATTGCTGGGGAGAAAAGTAATCCAATTTCAAGGACGACAACTGAAAACGAGTTTTAAACAATTATTGGCCATAGACAACTTTGACAATGTGATCGGGGAGAAGCTGGGAGATTACAGACGAATAATAAGTCCGAAAACATTGGTTGAGCTGATCCATAACAAAGAATTGCTGATTGGTGGTGAATCGAGGGGATTGGGTGAGATCGCGGAGTATTACATACCTCGCTCGATTCAATATCGCGTAGTTATCAAAGACGGTTTACTCGCAGATTCGAAAATCACCGATATTTTCGCTGTTAGTGGTATTGACGAAAAAACATTGCGAAAGATATTCATAAATGAAATCGGAATAGAAAAATGGAGAAGTCAAAGTAACTATGTTCTCCCGAATACATACATCATTTTAGAAAATGGCCTGGAGACGGAACATTTCGACAGTCTATGCCAGAAATATCCAAACCACAATATTCATTGGCTGCAACGTGAGTCACGAAAATTTGTTTGGATGCGATCCTTTGGAAATATTGGTCATCTGATAAAATACAGAGAAGAAACGGGAAGTAACAACGATGATGTCAAGCATCGCCTATTACCGCTGAGCGAGGAACAATTGGCAGAGTACGATGAGCGACGTAAAATTGTGATTATTTCCGACACCGCTGGAATGGGTAAAAGTACCGTATTAACTCGGTTGGCGGATAAAATTCGAGAAAATGAACCCAGTCTACTGGTAATCAGAATAGACTTGACTGATCATACAACCGCATTCGCTACAGAGAAGAAGAAGCGAAGTTTTACTAGCAACGACATCGACGGTGCAGTAGACTTTTTGGTGGACAAGCTTCACCCTGATCTGGAACGTGAGGCGGTCTCGCTCTTCAAAACGATCGTCAAAGTGCAACGGAATGCGGCACTCTTATTCGACGGCTTCGACGAAATTAGTCCAGATTATAAGGAGACAGGGATTGCTTTACTCCAAGCACTTGCGAAACTCGAAGTGAAGCAGCTGTTTGTTGCAACCCGACCACACACTAGTAAAGCATTGGAGGTAAAATTGGGAGTATTTTCCTATACGCTCCAGCCATTCTCGACAGCGAACCAGATGGAGTTCTTGACGAAATTTTGGAACAGAGGATCGACAGCCCAAGATTCGGTATCTTATTCGTTTGCAAAAGTGGAACCTTTGCAAAAGCATGCACAAAATGTTATGAGCCTATTGGCGGAGTCAATTGATTCTTCGATGAGAGAGTTCACTGGTGTACCACTGCAAACAAGAATGGTGGCTGAGGTTTTCCCGTTCGACGAATCCGAGGTTCCGAAAACAATCACCATCATTGAAATGTACAGGAAGTTTGTCGACAAGAAATATGATGTTTACTGTACGGAGAAAAAACGTGCCGACCTCACAATCCCAGCTGTCAAATCGTCCAGCATATGTGAAAGGAATAGGTTCTCAATGAAGCACCAGAGGTTTGCTCTGAATTTGTTATTCGATAAGACTATTGTTGTCAAGCTTCTGCCTACGCAGGGTGACGACTTCAATGACACTTGGGAGGACATAATTGATGATCAAGAGCGGACTGGTATCGTGACCGCGGAAAGTGATGGTCAAGTTCGGTTCATTCACCGTACCTTCGCAGAATACTTTGCCGCAATATTCTTATTCAAAATGCTACAACGCGACGGATGTGATCAGTCAGTGCGGGAATTATTCGTTGGAGAAATCTTCGTGAAACGTGAATACCAGGTTATTCGTGCATTTTTAAACTGTCTTTTGGCGGGCGAAAACGCGCCACGCTACAGGGAATCCTGGAAATTTGATTTGAGTGAACACCGTAATCCAGAAGGTGAGACAGCGTACCACGTCGCAGCCAGAGAACGTCATGATAAAATTGCGAAATTCATCTCGACCAGCGTCCGTCAAAATCATGGAGTCCCATTTTCAAACATCAACTGCCTAACCACGGGAAAAGATAGAAAGACTCCACTAATGGTCGCTGTGGAGGTGATGAATAACTTGGACGTAGTGAGATGTTTCATCGACGCTGGTGCAGATGTTCATTACATAGATACGTCGATCGACAAGAAAACTGCATTGCATGTTTCTGTCCAGACTCCTATGAACATCGACGTCGTGAATTACTTACTAAAGAACGGTGCAGATATTCACTCCCAAACCAAAATGGGCAGTACTCCCCTGCATAAAGCTGCTCGTTCCGGTCACCTGGATCTGGTAAAGTATCTAGCTAATAAAGGTACGGATATCAATTTCAAAACTCACCACTGTACGACACCCCTTCATGATGCTGTTACATCTGGTAACTCAGACTTGGTTGAATATTTAGTAGAGATGGGTGCAGATATCAATTCTCAAGATACATTCGGTGACACACCCCTACATGTCGCTGCTTCGTACGGTCACCCTGACCTGGTGAAATGTTTAGCAGAGAAGGGTGTGGATATTAACACGCATGGCAGAGACGGCCTGACAGCCCTTCATCACGCCGTTCGTTCCGGTGACCCTGATCTAGTCAAGTATTTAACGGACAAAGGTGCGGATATCAATTCGCAAAATGAATACGGTCAGACACCCCTTCATTATGTCGTTGATTCCCGTAACACACACCTCGTCAAGTATTTAGTAGAGATAGGTGCGGATATGAATTTGAAAACTAAATGGGGTCATACATCCCTTCATCGTGCTGTTACTTGCGGTAAGCCAGAACTGGCGATATATTTAGCGGAAAGAGGTGCGGATATTCATTCGCGGGATGAATGCGGCTGGACAGTTTTTCACGGTGCTATTAATTCGGGAAACATAGACCTGGTTGAATATTTGGTGTTCAGAGGTGCGGATATCAATTCTCAAACTAAAGACGGTAGGACGCCCCTCCATACTGCTGCGGTTTCCCACTCACACCTGCTAAAGTATTTGGTGGACAAAGGTGCGGATCTTAATGCACAGACTAAAGAAGGAAAAACGGCTCTTCATTGTGCTACTTGTCACGGTGACTCAGACTCGGTGAAGTATTTATCGGAAAAAGGTGCGATTGTCAATTCACAAACTGAAGATGGCAATACACCCCTTCATGATGCCGTTCACTCCTATAATGTCGAACTCGTTAAGTATTTAGTAGAAAAAGGCGCGAAGATTAATTCGAAAAATAAAGACGGTAAGACACCGTTTCATGGTACCGTCCATCGATTTAAAGCAGATCTGATGAAATATTTGGTAGAAAAAGGTGCAGATATTAACTCGCAAGCGAAAAACGGACGGACGCCTCTTCTCGATGCTATTCAATCCCGTGAATCGGACCTAGTCAAGTACTTAGCGGAGAGAGGTGCTGATATGAGTTCTCAAACTGAAGACGGACAGGGACCCCTGCATCATGCAGTTTTGTGCGATAAACTGGACCTGGGACGGGATTCTGTAACTTTTAGCGATATCGTTAACTCCGGTTGCCATGGTAAATCAACAAAATATTCTGTTATTAACGTTAATATTTTGTTGATTTACCATGGCAACCGGAGTTAACGATATCGCTAAAAGTTACAGAATCCCGTCCCTGGTCAACTATTTGACGGAGAAAGGTGCCGATATCAATTCTCGAACTAATGACGGCAGTACACCCCTTCATTACGCTGTTCAATTCTGTGATCTAGACATGGTGAAAGAATTAGCGAATAATGGTGCGGATATTAATTCTCGCGCTGAAAGTGGCGACACCCCCCTACATTACGCTGCCACTCGCGGTGACTTGGACATGGCTAAGTATTTAGTGGAAAACAGCGCGGATATTCATTTTCGAACCGGAAACGGCAGTACTCCTCTTCATTGCGCTGCTTGCAACGGTAGCTTGGACCTGGTCAAGTATTTATTGGAGAAGGGTGCGGATATTCATGCTCGGACTGAAGACGACAGTACATCTCTGCATCATGCTGCCAAGCACGATCATCCAGACCTGGCGAAGTATTTAGCGGAGGGAGGTGTGAATATCGATGCTAGAACTAAAGACGGCTATACAACCGTTCATTATGCTGCTCGTACCGGTAACTTAGACCTGGTGGAGTATCTAGTGGGGAAGAATGCGGGTATTAATTCGCATACCAAAGAAGGCTACACGCCCATTCATGACGCTATTCGTTATCGTAAATCAGACCTGGCTTGGTTTTTAGTGGAAAAAGGTGCAGATATCAACACTAAAACCAAGTACGGCTACACACCTCTTCACGATGCTGTTCGTTTCAATTTTCGAGACCTGACGAAATTTTTAACGGACAGAGGCGCGGATATCAATTCGCAAACTATACACGGCTATACGCCTCTTACTGATGCTGTTTCTCTCGGTAACTCATACCTGATGGAATATTTAACGGAAAAAGGGGCGAACGTTCATTTTCAATTCGAAGATGGCAGAACACCCCTGCATTATGCTGCTAGTCGCGGTAGCTTGGACCTGGTCAAGTACTTGGCGGACAAAGGTGCGAATATTCGTTCTAAAACCAAAGACGGCGAGACACCTCTTCATTTTGCTGCTGGTACCGGTAACTTGGACCTGGTTAAGTATTTAACGGAGAATGGGGCGGAGGTCAATTCGCGAACTAAAGACGGCAATCCACCCGCGCATGCTGCAGCCAAATACGGTCACTACGATGTGGTGAGGTATTTGGCGAAGAAAGGTGAAGATACGGATTCTTGAACCGAAGACAGCCATGGACAGCCTTTGCATTGTAGACACCGAAGGAAAAATAGAAAAAAATCCAAATATTGAACATTCATGTAGTCAGGAGTCGAAATTTGTTGCTCATCACTTTGTCACAACGAATGAGCATTCCTGAAATTTCACAACCACGGAATATTGCAGTTTATTCATCCATGTGCGCATTGAAGAAAACATGAAGGCTTGAGGCTCCAGCACATGCACGCAGGAGCATTATTCTTCGTTTCTACACAAATACTGCAGCAATATCATACACACCTTACCACGGAATGAAAATCTTACAGCCAACTTGCTGTAAACTTACGCGCTGTGTGGGAAGTATAACATAATATTTGACACAACTATTGATTGTAATTGAAAGAATTTTATTTTATCCGATTATGAAACCCTGTGATAATCTATTAAGTGGAATAATTGAGGTCGAAAATCGATCCGAAAAAGAATACTGCATCCACGAAACTTAGAATTAATGTTAAGCCTATGGAATCTGAAAATTCTTGTTTTCTGTTACTTCTAATTACTGGAAAATCGTCACATGAACAGAAACATTCGAAATCGAACAATTTCTCGCAACAATTAAACGTATTCTTCGGCAGAAATTTTACGAGGCAGATAGACGGAGGTTAGAAATCTATGAGAAAGACTAGCCACAGCTTCAATCTCGACTTTTCCCCGATTTCTTAGGATTCTCAATTCCTTGGACAGATTTTCAGTTTCATCCACGTAGCTTCGACGCTCAATCGATGATAGTTTGGCTTTGTCAGCAGTAGAAAGTATCGTCTCTGATATTCCAAGAGCGGAGTGTTCCGAGGGGTGGATTCCAATCCAGCGAACTACTGGGCAGACCAGATTTTTCTGCTCGCGGGAACGAAGAGCTGATCCAAATCTGGATCAGAGAGTTTTTGGGAGATTAGGAATTAAATATCCCACATAAGAGAGCAGCCCAATGTTGGATTTTCAATATTAAAGTTTACCGTTACAACTGAGGATTTTCATTTCCTGCTTATAAAATTTTTGGCAATTTTAATTTTTCTACATTTCTATTGCTATCCGGTTATCCAGCCAGATAGTAGAAGTCATGCCGGATAGGCTGGATACCGGATAGTCATCAGATATCCGGCACATCCCTATTCATAATTTTCTGACAAAAGCTCTCACCTGTAAATGCACATGATTTCGATTCCGAAAGGGTCAGCATCGACGAGGACGTGGACAGGGATTTTTAGTACGTTTCCGAGGATGCTGACCAGCATCCTGGTATTAATGTCCGGGTATCCTTTACCGGTGATGAGGATGCAGTTGAGGTAATCCGCGCAGCCTTCCTCCAATAGTTTTTGGAAAATCGAATCTTTTTCAACAACCACGACGTACTTCGCTGCCGTTTGGACCTTAATCACGCGGAATATGTTCTGTGGTATCAAAAGACCACCAGGAACTCTGCAGCTCACTGAATCTTTCTCGGTGGAAAATGTTAGGACCAGATCCCCAAATACCAGACCTTTGCTCGTTGCGGTAAAACCTGAGATGATTCAGAACAATTACTTGTAAGTGGTGAAGAATATGCGCGAGGGAAGATGAAGAGGATGAAATACTGTCGAAGACCTTCATTTCATTGGAAGACCATGAGAAATATATTGGAATGCGTGAAGACAGAGGAGAAGAATATCGAAACTATTTACGGTGAATGCGAAGATGATTGAAAAGATGGTTTTCATCGATCAACAATGATCTGAATCCGATAACTACATATGCTACATTTCACCTAGTTCCCAAGGTGCGCGTTCCAAAAGGCTTGCCACATGATTGACAGCATCGTCAAGGACCCTCTGAGTCTTAGCAAGACCAGCGGTAGGTTCGCTCTGGAGCTCGTAGTACAAAGATCTTCGGGTTTTCGTGGTTCCATTCATCAGCATCTTGTGCACGTGGGACATCACGGTAACAATCAAGGCCAGGTTCTTCCTGCTTCTTCTGCGCCGGAAGTCGACGGTCGTAGAACTTCCGGACTTAGGAGTTTCTTCAGCCTCTGCTTCAATTATCCCGTCTTCAGTCGTAGCTTGAATGAAGAGAAATTTTGTTTGCTCCACTGATAAGCTTTTTTAGTTCTTCGTTAATATATTTTTTTCCATCATTCATCTATTATTACCTGGGTCGTCCTCGTCATTCTGAGCCTCTTCGTCTCCGCCAGCCCAGCTCAAGGATTTAGAGCTATCGAAAGAAGTTGGACGATTCGTTTGACAGCCTCCCAACAAATCTAATATGCAGTGAAAAATAGGATTTGGAGACTAACTTCTTGAGATTCTGTTTTTCCTTTGGCTACCCTAATGATTTAAAAATGTTTATAGAATCTAACTACTTCTTTGTACCACGAAGAGCACTGCTGGTTGTTGGGATTTGTTGAAATCGTCGATCATGAACTCCTGGACACCCAGTCTTTGCTTCTTCAGGGTTGTATTCGTAGTATGTCAGTTTGGGAAAAGTTTTTGAACCAATTTCCTCGATCATTTTCAGCGTGATTTCCTCTATTCGGCGAATCGTCGATTTTCTATTTCAATTTTCAAAGTGAGGAATGAAAATAAAAAAGATTTCACTGTATCAACGATCAAGTGAAATTCTTTTTGCAAATTAAAAAACAAAACCTTTTATTATAGCTCATCAACTGTCTTGGAAGAATTAGTTTAGTTTCTTACCTGACGTTCTCACCGTCTATCGCAGCTACCTGTATCGATTTTTCCTTGGAATGAAACATTCTTCCTGAAAATATATGAAAAATGAACGGAATTGTAGTTTTTTTTCGATCATATTTCGTTTTAGAAGTTGAAAATTCAAAAGCTGAAGCCTCGTGTCCACAGCCTCGGGTGTCGATAAACATTTAGATCCTTCAGCCTCGTGAATCTCTGGCGGTAAATGCTGCTCTTACCAACAGTCGGTGTTCAAAAGAATTTTTAAACCGTTTGAAGGTGGTTGAAAGCCCAGATATTTCCTCCCACACATTTACCACCGGAGGGTCATATTAAGAGGAAATAACAGCTGATTTACACTTGGAATTTTCGAAACCTATTTGAGCAGCTAAAACGCATTCGATTGATGTGAAATTGATATCAGTCACGTAGAAAAACTTAATGAAGGGCCTAAGAGTCTTGGATTATCGAAAATCGAGACGTAATAACAGTTTTTTAACAATATTGTTCTGTAATCCAAGGAAGTGCTGCCCCTCTCCACTAGGGGCAGCACTTCCTTGGGTTACAGAACAATATTGTTACACAAAATTCTGATTCTGTTTTTCGATTTTCGCAAATCCAAGACTCTTAGGCCCTTCATTAAGTTTTTCTACGTCACTGATATCAAATTCACATCAATCGAATGTGTTTTGGCTGCTCAAACAGGTTTTGAAAATTCCAAGTGTAGATCAGCTTGCGTTACACCTTAATACCGACGGGGAAACCGATCCGTAGTAACCAGCGATATACTTCGGTCGCTAAGAAAGATATCTGCAACTATTTCTTGTTTTCTTGTTTATTTTTGTTGTTTGATTATAAATTGTCATGCGTTATATCATCATTGCTGGTGTGATATAAAAAATATGAAATTTCGAAGTGTAAAATATAAAATAAGAATAAAACTATCACCGTATATGAAATCAAAAATGGAATGATATAAAGTATACATGCAGAATTACATCTTGTTAGAAATTTTCAAAATTCTGATTCTTATCGTGCTGTAAAAAAATCATCCAACAAATAGGCAACCTAGTTTCTATTTTTCGTAGTCAAAGTCATTTTTTTTTATAGATAATATTTATCAGATAATAATTTCCAAGAAGGAAAAAGTATTTAATATCTAAGGAACGAATTTTGATTTATGATTTTTAATTGCGTTTGCTTCTTTCACTAACCGAATAAATATTCAATCTCTAAAAAATTCCCTAAGATCAACTTGAAAGGCAGACGAATTTGTTTTCCTACTGACTTTTCCCTCCCCAAAAATATGAAATAGGTACTGAGAAAAAAAAGGTTCCTACTAGCTCCCTTGCCCTTTGCCTCTTCCACATAATAAAACTTTTATATATGAATAAGAAAAATAAGCTTAAAAAATCTCTTTTCTTCCAGTAGTTAGTACGCATATCTAGTTCTTCTGTACAAGAATCAAATGTCTAATTTTAAATTGTATTTTTTTACCAAGTCGTGATCACCTATTTTCTCAAAATTCATTAATTTTCTTATTTTCTCTCATGTATGTACCGTCCCATACCACACATCGTCAAAATAATGAAAAGAAAAAAAAATCGAAAAATCACAATGGTAGGTGAAGTGTCTTTAGTGAACAGTAGCCCCATTGAATGGCGAGTATCTCGGTACCGAGGGGCGGAGGGTCTGTTGGTTGCACAAATGCACAGCGGGGCGTCGAGCTCTCTGTACTCACTCACTCACAAACTCACTCAAGATTCGCTACTCGCGATATGAATGCCACACGGTAAATAGTAGGGCGATAAAGTTTTGTCAATTTTTTAACTACCGCAATATTTGGCTTAACACACTTTCATTCAATGCCAATAGATTATCCACCTCCTCGCGAGCTCGGATCTAAACGATTGGGATTTTAATATGTTTATTGCTGTGAGAAATTTAACGTTCATCCCATCCCCACAAAACTAACCATCGTACAGTAACCAGCTATTCATGTATCACTTTAGAAACTGGATCATATTCAAATTAAAAAAATGTATTGTTAATGATCACTGTAAAAAAAAAATATGGCAGCAAATTTTTGACTTTCTGAATTTTAGTTGCGATCAACTCTTTGAGATTGAAGAATTTTGAGAAAGAAGAAAATCTAATTTACATGAGCTGGGAAGATATTGTTTTTAGTTAAGATTGTTTCAAAAGAAATCTCGTTTTTCATACTCTAATGTTGACCAAAATCTGGAAATCTGAGTGAAAAAAAAGGTACCTCAATACACCATTCGCAAAAAGAATCAATTCTACAGCTCCTGGTTCAAATGAACCGTAGTTAATTCCAGAATTTCATTCATCAACATAATGACTGAGGTTCAAATTTCGTTCTGAACATTTTTTACAAGTTTTGCACTCACGGCTTGGTGCACAATTTGATCTTTCTTGCACAAGAAGCGACAGAAAAGGTCAGAATTTATTCAGAATAAAAAAAGTGTGGTCATACACATGAACATATATTTTGACAGTCTGCTGGCACAGTATATGAATATTGGGGACATCCTCAGCAATAAAGCACAGTATAGAGTACAAGGTATAAAATATAGGTAAAGAGGATGGTTAGGTTGGCTTGTGCGACGAATGTTACGGTCTGACCCAGTGTGACCCTACGTTGGACTGGAGAATTAGCAACCCATAGAAAAATAGGTGCTTACCTATATGAGGATGAATATTATTTTGCATCTGCGTCATGCGATTATAGCTGGTAGGTATGACATATTTATTGCTTTGGACTGTATGGACATGGACGGACGTTCGACATTGTCCAATGGTTTCAGGCGTCCGGACAGAGAAAAACTCAAATACAATAAGACACCTAATGATCTGTGATTATGGATACGAAAAAGAGGAAGAAAATAGCATCAAAAAGTGAAACAACAGAATGGATGTTGACAATTTTGCTTTTTTACGCTATTTGATTATTTTTTTCCCGTGAAAACTTTACATAGATTTCCAGAATTTGTTTTCAGTTTTGCACAGAATCACTGAACAAATGTCATTGAAAATTTCTTTAGAAATTCTCACGCTTTACCTGAAAAAGATCAATTCTTGTTCATTTTCTTAGCTTTTTAACGAAACCTATGCAAATATTGCTTCGTTTTTAATCGATTTTTCTCCAGCTCTACAACTTACCATCAAATTTCTTTGATTCCTGAAAAATCACACTAACATTACTTCTTTCTACATTCTCACATCGTTATACAAAGTTCGTTCGTTAATTCTGGTACAGCTACTGCTAAGAAGTTTTGAACGAGATTCGGCGACACAAAGGCTTGAGGCCTTTGGCACATCATCTACAGAGGAGCTTTATTCTCGGTATCGACACAAGGACGTGAAGTAGGTACAAGCTATAAAGCATAGCCTGTGAGTATCAAAGCATAAGTAAGTATATGTGTATAAAATAGATTTTAACAAACACCCTCAGACCCTGTAGAGGTTCTCGATCATTCCTCGAGTGGCCCGTATAACTTGCCAAAATCATAGCTACGTGTCCTGAAAATATCGGTTGCGGCTATGTACGAATCTACATAATACGATATAAAATACATACCTACGATATTTATTCCGCTTGAAGAATCACCGAGAATTGATCGAAAAAAATTCTGAATACGATTTTGAATAACGCGGAGAGGATTTGTCACTCAAGAATCATTATTACCTGTTCGATTAGGTGCATAGAAGATCTGTAATCCTGTCTCGACGTAGTGAAAATCGTTTCCTGGTTTTTCTGTGAAATTCGTTAGTATCACAAGATACCTAAAAATTCCGGGTACTCATTTTCATGGTGATCCCCGGCGTGCAGAAGTGCCTAAATACCGAAATTCGACTCCGATATGTGGGCAGGATTGAATATTAGCCGATCCACACTCAACGGGCAGTCTTTGTGGCTCGGGTTCAGGTTCAAGTCTTCGAGATCGTATTATGCATATGCTGTACACATGGAGGCCCGGGTAAACCTACCCGAATTCAATGGGAAAGACTCCATCGATCAAATAACTATACAAGAAAACACAAATTGATGGCGACGATTTTTTCTTAATGTATTCTTCGGCACACAAAATTGGGTTCGAAATTCTTTTGGATATTATAGGGACAAGTGTTCGACGATTCTCGCTTGAATTTGGTGTACATACAGATTTTTTTAGAATAAAATATCTGTAGATATTCGAAATTTTCCTGTTATTCAGAATTATATTTTTTCAAGTAACGCTTCATACCAAAAATGTGGCCGATTTCCTAAAAATTCTTAATTCAAATTTCAAAACAGTTGACTGATGTGTATTCAGTTTCAAACCGCAAGATAAAGGGTTCCATTTTCATATATTGTAGCAAAATAAAAATGAATTACAAAAAAACTTGAATATCGATGAACGTGGTTAGATTTTATCTATAGGTTTTAAATTGGGCCGATTTTTGGGCCACCCCGTGACTATAATGTAGGGTTGGTTGGTATAGCCAAAAAACTTCACACACTTGAATCTTTTGAAATAAAGCGTAACTGTTCTGACTTTTTTGGGGATATTCTTTACACTATTAGGCATGAGATCGAAGTAGAAGGTAACATAATCATGCCAATACAGTCGATCGCGATCGTGCAGTTTATCTTCCCTTCTGATCTTCTTGGAGTTTTTTCTTTTTCTTTCTTGCTATGTACTTCTTTTCTTTTCTTCTCCTCTCACGATCAATCCAAGAACGAAGTCTATACGTATAATACACTGCATAATACCGCATCGATAAGATCAAATTTGTCCACACGTCGTGGGGGGTCGGTGATCCCGTGGTCTAGTTTTGTGAAGGATCGAGGGGCGAGTTTCACGCGGTCAAAAACCGCACAAGGGAATCCAAAAATCTTGTGTACGAAATAAAAGCGTAAATTTGACGAAATTGGAAAAATTACATAATTGAGAAATGAAAAACAATCAAATTTCAATGTAGTATCTAGTTTTTCAAGTTTCTGCCTTTTTAGATTATCCCAAATCCGAAAATATAGGCTGAAAAAAACCTTCCATCGTTTCCAAAAAATGCAGAAAATCGGAAACCAGAAAAATCTACGCTTATCACGATCGAAAAATGAAAACCTTTCGCATATGGCGTTTAGGAAATGAATTGACGTAACAATTTTCGTACAGCTATTTAGCTGTAATCGAAATTTATGTTAGAAGAGCACTCGACGATCACCGCAGCTTTTGCTCGAAGAGTATAAAAAATAGAATGAAATAAAAAAGAAGGAAAAGAAAACAATAGTAAAATAGAGCACATAGTTATTGTAGCAACCGCGTGGTTCACACACTGAATTCGAGGAGCACTTGACTCTAGTGGGTTACACGTCGCGTTGTGTAGGACTTGTGGGGCGAAGCTGATTTAAACCTTGGGAAATTTTCTCCTTTTTATAGCCACTGAAAATTCAAGTCAAAAATGGCGAAAATCAGCTTCTTTTCAACTTCCTTTCGTCGCAAGTACGTCGGAATTCAACCACTTGAAGATTTCATCCGTTTTTACAGAATTTCAAAAATTGATAAAACAACTTTTCCTCAAGATTTATTCAAAGCTTCATTGATTTATGAAGAATATTATTGTACCAAATTTTTGTCTATCTTCTCTTATAATATAGACTCAGAGTATAATTTTTGCAAGATTTCAAAGAGATTTTCATCCATCACAAGAGTATCTTTTTTTTTTTTTAATTTTTTAGTTAGCAAGATGCCCCCCCATGAAGGATGAGGCCCCCTATCCATAAAAAAAACTGATCAAAGTTCTCCGAACTTTCCTAAAATCATTTTGAAAAAACAATTATTCCTTCACACGTTAGGGATTCTGGATTGAAAATCTGGATCGCGGGATCGAGTAACTGAAAAACTGTGAGAGTGAGGAAATTGGATAATTCAGAAGTCCCAAAGTGGCCACTTACCGTGGCAACACCAGGTGGACGATGGTATCGTCATCTCAGATCCTCACATACGTGTTCACTTTGCCCAGTACCGCAACGTCGCCGTAGGTCAGTTAAACCAGCCTGACTGGTTCGCGATTCGATTACCTACATCGCATCATTAATTACCGGTACGGTATCAGATACACCTGGCGCTAAGCCGACTACTGATCATTGGACAACGGCCACTTGACGAAACGTAAAAATCTTTTCGTTGCAGTGGGTGTAAAATGCAATTTTACGACCATGGGAGGTTTCTTAAAACTGCATTTACGTCCACATGCAACGAAAAATATTGTATGCAACACGGGAGTTGAATGTAAAACCCTTGTATGCTAAAAAAACAGGAGGGCTTGGCTTCGCCAGCCCTCCTATTTTCTGAGCACACACGTGTTTTACATTTGACTCCCTTGTTACATAATATACTATTACTTGATCCGATTATTCCCCGATAATTATAAACGGCTCACGACCCTGTCGAAATACTAAAAGTCCGCGGTTACAAACCTGTTCGATGTTGCATCTGCTATATGCACCGATATGATCGTCACCGTTGATTATGTTATTTGCTCCTGAACTTCGCGATATTTATTCATCGAATTCGCGGTCAAGAAGATCCTCGAGATTTTGAAATAAGAGTCAAGAAGGTATT
The DNA here is from genome assembly GCA_018257835.1 of Euura lappo. Taxonomy (NCBI): domain Eukaryota; kingdom Metazoa; phylum Arthropoda; class Insecta; order Hymenoptera; family Tenthredinidae; genus Euura; species Euura lappo. Next base: position 455,968 of record JAEUYN010002349.1, on the reverse strand, counting down.
TCGGTAATATTGGAGAGATTTTGTTTTACTAAATTCCAATAAGCATAGAATTATTATATTTTCCCAATGAGTTTGATCAGATTCTGACTACATTTCGATCATTTTAGGAATCACCTCGATTTTTGTACAGTACCTGAAATTTTCAGTCACATCTTGTTGTGGTTCTCAACCCAATTTTACGAAACTTCTGTCAAATTGCATAAATTTCACTGGAATCTCTTCTATAGGATTTCACTAATTTCTTTGGTACTTACATTCTTCAAATGATGCTGCTTTTGATATTATTGAAATTCCCCAAGTCTTATTCAAATCTGTTCAGAATTTGATGAATGTCTCAACTAGGTTAAACATTTTAACTCGATTCCCTCGAAATTCAACCAACCTCTGTGTCAAACTGCACAAAAATTTGAATTAAGCTTCTCTAGAAATTCACTTTCAACTGATTCGTCACCTTTATCTTCTTCCAGTAAATTATATCTGTAACTGTTTTCAAAATCGATCTATCTTTCAAGAAAATGCCATCATTCATTCGAGATGCCAATCATTCCAGAAAAGGATCTTCAGATTAAGCGATAAAAACCTTTTAGATTTGAAAAAAAGGAGTTAAACCACTTAACACCTACTGAACGATCTCAATCGTCGATTTCTTGGCATCTGCCTGACATTCCACTACCCATATTCAACTCGATGGCGATAATGACAGCGATTGAGAATGCATCTCAAGCCCGCGACCTTCGGTACCAGTTTGTTGATATAGCTGCGTCTGATGGACAAGTACGCCCAGAGCGATCAACTACTCACTTGATAATATTCTTATTAATTCATCGAGAGAAAAACGGGTGATCAGCAGCACAATGACAGCTATCATCAGCACGAGAACAGGCAAGGTGTTCCAGGATGATGATATCCCCTCTTTGTCACGTGTCCAGGTAAAATAACCGGATCTTAACCAGCGGTGTTTCCGATTTTTCTGGTCGGAACTTCTTCTCATAAAACCGCCTGGCAAAAAGCGTGTATGTGTAACATGGGGCAGATGCTTGATCCCAGTCCTCTAGCCCGGGAAAAGTTTTATCAGTAATTATCGTTCGGGGTCTTAGCGCGGATTAGAGATGGTGAGGGACGAGGAGCTATCAACTAAGCCAGCGAAAAGATCCCGGGACCAATGACCCCGATAAGTAATCGTGAATCTGGACTCCAGCGATAAAGACGGACCATTAGCTGGTCTCGAGAAATTCGAGAATTAACCACCCTCTGCATTATCTCACTCGATTGATGAACAGGCAACGTTATAGTTGCTCGATTTTTATCATAAGGAAGCAATGTTTACTGCCTTTTCGAGTGTACCGGTCAGAGTACCCTTGCAGTTATACCATTGTGAGTAAACATATGTTCCATAGAACTCGCCTAGGGAGAGAGACAGCCGAGGCATCACCTGGAGTTGAGACACCTATGTGTGGAAGCAGCCACGCGTCTCTCGCACACGGAACAGGATGAATTCTACCAACACTAATAACAGTCGAAGTGAACGTGTCGTGAATACTGATGATGCAGAAGCTCGACTAGGTGCACCATGCCTCTCGTGTATGTGTGCTCGAGGTTCCACTTGGGGATGTAAAACGCGTGGGTGATCGCTACCGAGGATAGCATAATGGGGCACATGGGGCAGACCCGAGTGTTACGATATTGATGAACAATGGTCCTTGAGCGAAAAATACGCAAACCCTATTCTGAATCCTGTTAAATCTCCCGCCCATGATTTTTGACAAAGGGTGTTTTCGCCCTCGACGGTATTACGCCGACCAAAAATTGCGGAACTGGTCGTCAAATCCCTTAGGTCCGGACGGTCACGCCGAGATCGTTATAAACGAATCAGAAAATGAATGAACCCGATACAGCTTTTGGAAGAGTTGAGGTAGAAGAGCACATTTTGTAGGATTATACGTCCACTTCGACCCAAAATTTTTTTAAATAATGATTGTGAACGCGAAACAATTCCAATCGCATAAACAGCAGGTTTTAATGTTGTATGTGGCCGAAGGTCGACCGGTCAGTCTGAGCAGGGACACATCCCTCTGAAACTTGATTGCAATAAATTGCAGAGTTCCTGTACAAGGAATATATGAATTTAATTTATACCAGTGACAGAAATAATACGCGTTTAATAATTCTGTCTCGAGGTACTCACCTGATCCTTAATCCTTCAGCCGATGGACTTCCGTGAACCGCGTGATCCCTGACCCCACCGCACTCAGACGTTTCTCGAAGAGACGCGTAGAGGTAGTGGTTTTCGAAAGGAAACTTATCCTCCGCGCTTTCGTCTGGAAAAGAATTAAGAGATGGAATTTTATGAATATCCATATGGGTTGGCCGATTCTTTGTCGAGCGTTTGACACATGAGGGTTTTTCTCCCTAACATTGAAAGGCTTCTGGTATTTCTCTCTTCAGATTCGTCTAACTGTGACCATTTATGTATTTTTCATCTAATAGGAATACCGAGTATACATGCGGGGGATCTGGACGTATGGATACATCTTCACTTGTCTTATCTGATCGGTTTTAGGATCCCCCCTCTCTCCGATTAATGTGGGATCCTTATAAAAATCTTTAACTTCTCTATGTATGAAATAGATTCTGAAAAAAGGTATAAAGCCCCTTTTATACCACGTGTGATGGATCACTAATATGGTGGTGGTGCACGTGTGGAGAAGCAAAGTACCTCAAAAGTGTTACCAGAGAGTCAGGAGAGTCGGGACCATTTTTTACTGCGCCACGAACATCAACGACGAACATTTAACCGAACCGTAGTATTCGACACAATGAGAGAAAACGCAGAATCTTGCCATTCCCAGGCGATTACATCTGTACCAAGAGCACCATTCACTCGTGGCATTGTTGCCCTCCTTCTCTCTCGCTCAACCCTCCAGAGTCAATGGGGCGACGCCCCAGACACCCTAAACACTGGCTACGTGGCACAAGGAAGAAGGAGGCTCGAGGCTCAAGGTCGGTAAGTCGTGATTTTCAAGGAGCATATATATCCTCAATCCTGAATGAAGATCTCGCGACGCCCAGGTATAACCGTATCCTACTTCTGGACGACAGGATAAAAGAAGGAGACGGCCGCAGACCGGAGAATGGAACGAATAATGTTTTATTTACCAAACTTCTAGGCAGGTACTCTTTTGTCGGGGGACAAGCAGACAACTACGGAGAAGGATCCACGTAATAGGCACTGATTTTCCTCAGAGACAAGTGCTACTATGTTGGACGAACCGTTTCAGATCTCGGAGGGCTCGTATATGTCGAAACTTCATATTTTATTGCCTTTTTAGGGCATTTTTAGATATTCCTGATCCATAACGTCGATTTTGGATCATATTCTGCTATAAAAACATTATTTTTAGAGCTCGTAATCGAACTGACGTAGGAACGTAACCATCAGCCGGTCGGAAATCGGACTTCACACTCATGCTGGTTAGCAAAAGCTGACATTCTGACAAAACTAGATATTCAACTGGATTGGCAAGTTTCATAAACAATGTAGGATGTAAGATTTTTCATTGTCGAGGTGACGGCTGCAACTTTGAAGGTTTTTCATCACTCGCAGATGAGATTCAAGATTTATTAATTCCGAGGATATATAAGGAGAGGGAGCGAGAGATCATATCGGAAGGATAGATCATGATGATCGTACGTAACGTAATGCAGCTGCGATATTTTTCCTAGACGTTTTAAAACCAACGGTCCCGCGTACGCAGTTCGTACCGCAGCTCATGCACTTGCGCACTTTTACTTTCATCACCTATACACGTATGTAACGGGTGTCCGCGAGATGCAAGCTGCAAAACTCTTCTTTTACCGTCTAAGAAATTACACCTGGCTCTATTTATACACTTAGATATAGACCATCGCAAGAACGGTTCGACGTCTCATTGCATCGTACTTTACGTTAAAAAGAAATTCTTCAGGTGGGTAAAGAGGATGAAAATTTTGGGACTGCTACCGATTCCAAATTTTCCGAGATAAACGGACGAGATAATGAATTGTGGGCGGACAAATTATCGACCTCAGAGGTAGCAACGGAATTTCTAATGATTTATTGAAATATCAACGCCGCCCCTGCAGTCGTGGGTCCAGGGGTCCCGACCCCCGGGGCTGTCGCGGAGAATCCTGCCCTGGGGAACGCCTGGGCGGTGGTCCGGCTGCCGATAATATTTCCCTTTAACAAAGTGGGCATTTGGGAATATAATATCGATCCGCATCGGATTCTTATACCTGAATCCTTCTTCCGCGTCAATATCGTCGCTACTACCGATACACAAGCTGATCCATAAGAAAAAACAACAAAAAAAAACAGTAAAAGGTTGAGCGTTTAAAGTTAACGATCTTTAATAAATGGATGGAGTCAAGTCGAGTTTTTTTTTGTCAGTTTAGTGTCATAATCAAGATGGGTACTTCGACTTTTCAAGTGTCTCATTACTGATTGTGAGCCTTCCGAGAACGAGAACGGTGATCGCAGTTACCGATCTTACCATTCAAATATGCTTACGAACTGGTCAATTATACTTGAATAAGTTGTGCAAAAAAAAGGAGAGTACCATAATGCCCGTATGACGGTAATTGAAATGAACTACGGAAACGAGTGGAAGACTCAAAATGAGCCGATTGAATATTATTTCACCGATTTCCAGTGGTTTACAATAAATAGGTCGTAGCCAATTAGCAAAGCTTGAATAAATAACGCGAAGAGAGGTATACAAGAATTATAATATTTAATCAGATGATTCGAAATAGAGAAAATTACAAATTTTTCAACCGATTTTTGATTATTCAAGATTCTTAAATATCAACGAAACTCACGATCATCATCAAGTCTTCAATCAAACTCTAGAATTGATGCTCTGACTCTGAATCGGCAAGCTCAAAAACTGTTTCAACCGATTTTTGATCTTTTTAAATGATATGCGATCAACAATGCTTATAAACATCGTCGATACTGCAACACGGCCTGAAAATCGGCACTGAGATCAGAAATCGGCAAGCTCCAAAAATACCGTCGTATCAATTCCTGATCTATTCAAAGGGTGCAACAGTGTCATAGATTCACAAATTTCACCAAAACCTCTTTTTGATTTGAAAATCGGTAATTAAATCCGAAATCGGTAAATTCTGGAAATTGTTTCAAACCAATTTCTGAAAATCGGTCATCAGACTCGAAATCGGCAAGCTCTGAATCGTTTCGAACCGATTCATGATCCTTTTGTAGTCGAAGAAGGTCCAAACTCAGCGAATATCTAGATTAAATATACAAAATCTGTTCAGAAAAGCATTTTTGATCGGCATTTTCCGACGCAAGAAGCGATTGGCAGTAGACATCATCTTGTTGTTCGTTAATTTTCAGATTTTCCTTCAACCTCGAACCTGGAGGCACGCTCCTCTAGGTTATTGAGACCTCAACTATGGCAGATGTATGCAAGTCTCAAGTTAGGGACGGGGGTATAATAGAGTTAGAGTTCAGCCTGTAGACTTTACGTATCTATTCGACTTCTCTATCTCCGAGATGACACAAACGATATATATTATTTATTTTCTAAGGGGTTGCGATTTGACCCTGACACCCCTCGAAGACGACGCCGCGCGCCCCAAGGGGTCCACGGGGTCTGTGAGGTCCCCGATCATCAGATAGCACACCATGTTTCACTCTTTTTTCTCTCTCTGTTTTTTTCCACGCTTCTTTTCCTATCCTTTTACCTCACGACACTCGAAGAATTGAACAGAGATAAACGAAACGATCGAACGAACGATGTCAAGTCCTCGCCTCCGACTATAATAAGATCCTAGAACTTCACATTCCCAGGGAATGGCTTAGTTGCAATCTCATTAGATGTAATTTTGCTTCATTAAAATATTCGATTTTATGACTGCTAGGTATGGAAGAAGTTCGTGGTCAGAAAAATGATTAAAAAAGTAAATATCATTCTCGACACGCAGCTCTCAGTGATAATATCTGGAGGGGAAATATTTCCACGCCACTACCGTAGAGCCGTTAATTTGAAGATTTAATTTTCGTTCTTCTACTTCTACTTTCTATTTTTGGTCAGTATTTACAAGGAAATCTATCAATTTATGATAGGTATTAGAGATTCTTCGGGCGTTTGTAAAATAATCTTCCTAGGGAAGACTTACAACCCCTGACCGTCAATGTATTCAAGGTATGCGGAATACCGAAATTGAAAGTATCGACACTTCAGGAATTCTGCTGTTTTACATTTTTCGTGCAGGGTCACGAATTCCTCGAACCAAGTCCTGCAGCTCAGAAAGTGCAAAGGAAATAAACGATCAGAGCTTAGATACCAGAGTAACTGATGAAAAAAAATCGTGAGTCAGAAAATTTCTTGTCCGAAAAATGATCAACAATGGTGAAAAGGGATTCTACTATGTTATAAGATATTCAACTGCGTGTATTAGAAGTGGGTTAGTAATTCCAAGGTCGTCTTGTTCTCGGCTCCAGCCTCTGGCAGACGATCCTCGTATTCTTGATTGCTTTTCATCTCCGATACGCCAGAGAAAAAATTCGCCGAGCTCTTTACCACTCAACAGCAAACAAGCTTGTCGCGTGCCACGCCGTTAACAACTTGACCAGATATTCCGGTATTCACAGCCAATTAAAACGATCTTGGATCATCAGAAGGGAAGTCTCTTCCAAAACTTGTACTTCAATATACGATCTCGTCAATTTTTATACATTCTTCAAGAAAAACGGCGAAGACATGACGAGATCGGTTATTTTTCTAAAAAACGTTCTATCTTCTCTGAACAAAAGATCGTCTCAATATCTTCCTCCGTTTCCGAGAAACAATTTTCAAAATTGAAATTTTGATGGAAATAAGTTTTCAGAAAGATCGTGTTTCTGATATTTTGGTAAAATCTGTTTAGAATTTCTGATAATGTGGTTAAAACTCGAAATTCTAAATGGAATGGAAGCCAGCCATACACACAAATCGAGGAATACACGCATGTGCGGTAGCTCCAATCGTCGTCCGCTGCTATCGGTGCCGCAGGTTTGTCGTGCGCACGGCTCGTGCCCGTAATGAGCCCGCATAGGCCGACGTACGGCGCGCGACGGACGGGGATGCGGTGTTTAAAACGCACGAAGCACACACGACGGAACACAGAACAACACACAGAAATAGACCAAGGCGAAGGGGGTTTTGGTAGCGCGAGAGGCTTCAGCACCTGCCGAGTGTCGCTCGTCGGTGTCACCTAGGCGGTCTAACCGCGATAAAAATTACCCCCGTACACAGAGACACTCGTAAAAGGTGACACGATAAATTCCCCGCAAAAAAGAACGTGAAACGGTTCATCCTTTTTTCGGTTTTGCACACTCAACATCGGGTGTGACCGATTCGACTCCTGGTGGCATTCATTCCTTGTCGAAAACCGAGACGATTTTGTCCGAGAAAGAATCTCGAGGGTCTGATAGTTTTTGAATGAGAGAGATTTGAAAATCTGCCAATCGCGGCGAGCCGCGTCACAGCAACCGTTATTTTTACCTCGCTCGCGATTGGCTGACGCTAATCTATCGCTAATTCAAAAACTACAAGGCACAGAAGATTTCTTGTGGTACAAAATCGTCTCAGTTTGTCGCCGCCCACAAGATCCCACAGGGTAGAAAAATTTTCACACACCCTGTACAAGCACCTCGCGGTCGTTCAGGATCTTCTCTCCAAGAAAGGCTTGCGGTCCATCATTTTATACGACCTGGTTGTTGCAGAAGAGGCTGATGGCAGATGCCACGCGACGTCGCATCATCTTTTCCTCGGGTCTTCCTCGCACTGATACAATCGCTGGGTGCGGGTCGAGGTGGCTTCTGCTTATGATATCTTGGTTCTCAAGTTTCCGGGCTTCCCTAATCCCAGCTGGTGTTTTGCATGCTGTTTTTCAGTCCCTAATTTATCAGTCTCAGCGTTTCTCCTTCCGTAGTTTTGATGGAAATACGTTTTTGGAAAAGCCCTAAAAGTCTGGATCTAAATCGTACAATGCATCATGAAGGAAGAAGACCCGGTATATTATATATCCACACATGTTGGGGATGGGTAGATGGTTTTAACGTCGGTCCAGTGGCCCCGCTCGGGGAACAAAAGACGCGCGTCGGTTTGCGGTTTTTGATTTTTTCTTTTTATTATCCTTCATTTCGCCTCTTCTTCTCTCATCTTCTCTTCTCCTTTTTACATATTATTATATTGGCACGCGTACGTCGGTCGTCGTGGACCTCGCTGTTGTCAGGGGTAAGCGGATACCCCACAAAGCTCTTTATTGTGTGAAATTCAATACGCGCTAAATACCACGGGGATGCCCCTCCTCTCCTGGTCCTGTCCTCTCATCTTTTCCAGCCACAACAGCGACTCACCCTCCCATACTTTTTATTCCTTATTTGATTTCCTTCTTTTTTTGGAAATCCATCAGAATTCTGAATCTAAGATCTAAGAGATGTTTAGAAAAAACAGAGACCATTGGGACTGAATTATTGCAGTAACATGTGACGCACGACGAGGATACCGAAAGGGGAACGACACGTGGAAACGAGGTCGTGGTAGTTAGAAATAATGGCGCAACTGAAAATCAATTATTTAAATTAAACCCAGATTAAACACTCCGCTTTCGAGCACTCTTCGTCATCGACGTGATAAAATCACAGAACCACAACATCGCCAGAGTTTTTTTTTCAATTTTGACTATTCGAAGTATGACTCTGAAATATGGATCATTAGAGGAACTGGAGTACAGGATGGGCAATGATTCGGAGCGAGTCTAATTATTCCAGGAGCATCAGGTCCTTTTTTGACATATGGACCACTCGGATCTCGGAATCGATGCAGACTCATCATTTCAGCAGATGATTAAGTGTAAAAGTGAACTTATCAATGATGCTGAAGCTGGGGCACGAGCGTGCCGAATTCATATCGAACAACATATTGCACGATAAAGGTACCACGGCTTTACGCTTTTTGACATTAGGTACTGACACATGGCGTTAATCAAACCATTCCTAATCACACCCAGCTTCTTCATGCCTCCTCCAATAAAGTCTAAACTCTATATCTGAAGAGTAAAGAATCCTGCGTCAAAGATACTGTCAACATTTGACATTTTTGGCCCCTTTTTTATACCGTTTTATAGAATCTTTTCTTCGTGATGTTCATTGTGCAGACTCTGGACCCAAAATGCAGTTTATCAAAATGTGGGGGATGGAGTCAAAATTGGCCAGTCATTTTCACTAACTACTCGATTTCGGATGATACAGTGACAGAGATGACTGGGCAAGTCGTATATATTTCATATTTTATATTTAAGGACCTAATAATGGAGTGGTACGATCATCAGGGAGGGAACTATTCGGCTGCTGCAAAGTGTCAGATTTTTTATCGTAAATTCGTAGCGTGAAAAAAATCCTTTTTAACTTTTCGCGTATTGAAAAAATGTACAACTGCGATGAAGCGAGCCAATAGCGGACATGGTGAGGCGTAAATTGTACAATGGCGAGGTTCGTACGATGGAAAGTACGCGATAATCAGCCCGTATACCCTGCACGGTAATAATCGTGTACCTATTTGTTTCAAGCCTTATCAATCTACGATGCGAGGTTTCACCTGCGTCATTCTATAACTATATTATCGCTATCAATTTTCCTAGAAAGCTTGAGTGTATAATTACCCAGAGAAACGGTCATTGCGATAGGAAAATTATCATACAGCAGTTTGCAGAATTTGAAAAAAAGCAGAAGAGCGTCACGTGGACACGATACCTCGAAGACGAGGACTCACGTCCCGAAGATCGTGTACCTATTTCTAGGAACAAATAGAAGGTCTTGAGGATGCTTGGGTCGCGGTTCGTATTTGCCTATGAAAGGGGCGAAGACACCCGAGGTGCCACACACGGTGGTTCAGCGATGGTGATGGTAACCGAAAACCCCTTTTCTGTATAACGCGACAGACATGCCTTGGGACAAAAGATCTTTGAAGCCTTTACAAACTCGGGGATCATCTTTCTATTGATGCTCATGCCGAGTATTCTCAGAGTTTGCATCATCGTCATCGTCATCGTCGCGTCAGCTTGATAATAACAACAAACTCCAACAGCGCTGTGACATCAACAAGTTCGAAAATCCTCCGCTTCGGTTCCACCCCGTATAATTTACCCCCTAAAAAATTCATATGAATCAGAAATTTCCATACGTAATTGCACCGATTACGCTCTCAAGCAACTGGTGCCACTTTCGGACCTCAACCCCCCGCGATGTATAACGTGGCTCGTGCGGGGTCACCGTTCGTGGGTGGGTTTCCCATATGTGGATCGTGGACAGGGACCTTCGTGTGATTATCTGCGTCAAGGTATTTAACAAGCATCAAAAAACTCCCCCATCGAGTTTTCAACCCGCTTCGTAATCCTCGCGAGTGACTGGAGTGTCAGCCGTTTAGCCAGGGCATAAATTACACCAGATGGAGTAAAAAGAGCAATATGGTTATTCCGAGGCCCTGGCACGGTCCAAACTAGTCCTGAGGTTCGATCGCTCAATGACCGTTACCTCTCATAACCTCCCTGCGAACTTGAAGCAAAAGAAAAGGGTGCAATCACTCCACTCGGTCTTTTAACGACCCCTTTTGTGTCTCAAAACTATTTTCTTAGCTATTGCCACATTGTTCCTCGTCCAAATGCGCAAACTTCCTTCCACTCATCATACACAACAAAATAGCACAGCTTCTCAGTGTTAGATGAAGTGATGCCAGTGTGTAACAATTACTGACATTGTATGATCGTCCTGAGACCTTCTTCTATGCTTGTCTAAATGAACAAATTTCTTTGCTCTCCGAAAGACCCGCTTCAGCAGTGCTCAATGAACGGTACCTGAAGTTTGAAGATGTCGTATGTTTCATTATTGGTTCAAGACCTTCTTTTGGGTATCACCAAATGGACAAGCTTCTTTCATCTAATCTTGTATAGCAAAAGTAGCACGTTATCCGGGTCCAATGAAGCTGAGCAATTATACTGACATTGTTTAACACTCAGAGGACCCTTTTCCACTTCTTTCATCATCTTGTGTTACAAATATGGAAGCTAGAAATGCGTTGCTCAATGTTCCGATGGAATGATACCTGAAGTCCCAAGTCTGAAGACATTGTTCTGATAGATTGACAGTGGTTAATTACTGGAGACATGGTTGATTGTGAAGTAGGTGTATGTGAGTGTACTTGTTGTGTGTCTAAGAGCATACGGTAGCAAGTAAGTATTGGGTTAAATTAGAACCGGGGAGAAAATCGAGTTAGGACGAGTTTCGTGTACATATTCATTTACCAGTAGTACGCGTTAATTGAGGATGATATTAAGAGGTGAATCATAGGTTAACGCGCCGTTCCCCATACCCAAGGCCCGCAAGGCTCCCGGCGACGAACGACGGGTTTTAATTGTCTGTGAGATGATGACTAGCGATCCCTGAAAGATACTGACTGATGCAGTTGGGGTAGATCCGACGATTACACACATAGACCTATATCGCTTCACTTTTATACTCAATCCTACAGGCTTCGTGTCGGAGCAATTTGTTCGAATCGTTATATCACATAATTATACACTAGCCGCGGCTTTCACAACTAATTCAAATTGCTCTAAAAATGACCCAAAAAGTAGAAGAATAATAAATAGTGAAAAGAAATTTTCCAACGATACCAAAAATTTTGTTCATCAAAAATGATCTTGTATTGATTTTTTTTTTTTTTTTACAGAAAACGAGCAAAAATCGAAACTCTTCCCTCTTCTTTCTTTACACCGGAAGTAAAGTGGCACCGCAACGCGGTGCGTCGCATCGTCACGGCGGTTAGTTAAATTAGCTTCGAGGTGAATAAATAATCCAGACTAGGTAATATACGCGTACGTGCCCCTTTACGGGGGGTAGATTCACCGGCATATGGTGCACAACTCGCTGAAATTCCGCCACCGTCGATATACATATTAATGTACATATTATATTTATTTATACAAATTAAGATACGCGTATATACATATAGTTAGTTACAATAGTATCCCTATCCACTATATTTCAACCACTCTCCAGACGGCCTACAGCAAAATACCGGGTGGCACTTGATAAATCCCACATCAAAATTAACTGTATTTTCTTATTATTGTTATTTTTGTTTTTTCTTCGCTCACTATTTTATTGTTAATTTGAAGCATCTGCCGTGTTTTCTCCATTTCTAAATCCATATCTTTGTTCTTTTTTTGATGCTATCTGTGGTTTTTCGTTGATTTCATTTTTGTTATGTCGTTATCTTTTCGCGTTCGATTGTTTCCTCCCCCTCCCGTTCTTTTTTCAATGATTGCGTTTCTGTTTTTCTCTTGTTGTTGTTGTTGTTGTTGTTGTTGTTGTTGTTGTTGTTGTTGTTGTTGTTGTTGTTGTTGTTGTTGTTGTTGTTGTTGTTGTTGTTGTTGTTTTTGTTGTTGTTGTTGTTGTTGTTGTTGTTGTTGTTGTTGTTGTTGTTGTTGTTGTTGTTGTTGTTGTTGTTGTTGTTGTTGTTGTTGTTTATCTGTAGTTCTTTTTTCATTACTTTGTTCCATTTTGTGTTATTTTGCTCGTTCTGTTATTTCCACTTCTCGACGGCCGCTATTAATATTGTCTTATGTTTTCGTTTCCATTTTCAGATAGGTCTTTTCCAAATGGAAACGAAAACATAAGACATTATTAATAGCGGTCGTCGTTCTGTTTCGTTGCTATTGTTCTTGCACTTCATCATATTTTTCAGATTATGTTTCTGTTCCGAAGTGTCATAATGACTAATTTTGTTTTTATTTCTACTTTTTTCATTCCATCGTTCTTATTGCCTCTTGTCAATTTGATTTCTGTTTTTTGAAATTTGTTTTTGATTGTTGACTCTACCTTTCTTTCTTTAATTCCACTTCCGGTATAACAATCGTTCATTGATTTCATTTCTTTCGTCTTCTACTCTTTTCATTTTCAATTTCATTTTTTTTTTTTTACTTTGTTCATTACACACAATACGGTATACAAGATGTACTACAGATTCATATCTCTTGAGCTCGTGTATGTGTCTGCATGTATGTACATGCGCATCTATTGACAAAACTCCCTCGCTGATGACGTGCACCAGATGCCCCCGACATTCCTGTACACACATAACCGAGGTCCGCGGTCGATCCAAACCCAGGACTCTCTCGCCGCATCGTCGGCCCTTTATAATAACTAGAGCAATAAATGAATTAGTGGGGGCGGTTCAAGGGCTCGCAGGACTGGGAGGGTAGGGCGTCTCCGACGCGACGCAATGCGTCGCGTCACATCGCTTTATGGTTTGAGGTTAGGGTCTCCCTCTCAACTGGTTAAATTGGACCTGGGCTTCAGCTTCATACCGAACCCGACCTCATATATTCGAGGGGGAAACACGGAGGCGAGGAGGTAGCCTCCACGATTACACCATAAGATAAACATCAACAGGCTTCAGTAGCGGTTTCCCTGACTTGTCCGACTGTGTAAACGTATATAACAGAAATTTATTTGTTTTTGACGATAGGGATTTTTGTTGAAGAGCAAAGCAACGACAAAAAAAGTTTTTTCTTTTCATATAACAGCGCGGAATGAATTCTATACTTGAGGATTGCCTCAGCGGACAAAGAGAAACGGATAGTAGGATTTCTCCTTTTTCTCTAATTCTGACTTTGAGAAACTTTGCCTAGGACAGTGGGTATTAGTTGTGAGTTGTTAGAGCTTTGTGGCTTTGTGCATCATCCCGGGAAACAATGGGGTGCGGTGAAGCACGTTAGGGTTGGTAGTGTGAGTTCCCATTAACTCGTGTTTGTGACACCCGTTAGATAAACAGACGACCATCAACCCCCCGTAGCTCAAATCCCTAATACGACTAATTAATCCCACTGATATCTGATCACTCTCGATTCTCCTCTCCATCGACTGTTCGACAGAAGAAGTAAAAAAAAAAACTGTTCCAATACCACGTCTTCTTCGACTTCATCGTCGATGTGAATCTTTTTGTCGTATTCCTGGCATATATAGTCTATAAAATAATAATGCGAAATGATAATGGAATTAGGGCGCTTTTAGAGTCGAGCAACCAACAAATAGCCGGGGGTAGATAACTCCCCGGGGAGTGATGACTGTAAGAGTGGATATACACGAGGGAGGAATACGTGGGGTGGTTCCACCCATGACTACGGGGGTGCTGTTTGATTGGTGTGGGAAGATCTGCCACCAGTTAAGCCTCCGCTGTTTGGCTCCTCTTTTAATATTTCCGAATCCGGATGACGGAGCCGCCATATTAAACCCCTTCACTGTTTCGCCAGGTACATTAACAGATTCAAAAAATGCAACAGTTCGGCTAGAACGATTTTCTTTTCTGAAATTTCGAAACTACGTAAAACCAAACACCGCAAGATCTAACGATGACGATAGTTTTTGGCCCCGTTGAATTAAAAGCCCCCAAGTTAACAAAAGGGCTTGTCAAACGGCAATCATCCCCTATTATGTAATCTCACCCCTACTACTGACGGCTCGTGTGAACGTCGGTCGAAGATAGGAAGATACCTTGATCGTACGGGGTACGATCGACCCCTGGAAAACCCACGAAAATAGCGCGTGGTTACTTGAATGGTAAACTGATCGGTCATGTCATGCCTTATTGGCACGTCAAACCGCCCACATGGAAACGTCGAGGACTCTCGATTCCACTGGATTATTTAAAACGGTTCGATTACCTCCAGGTTTCGGTGTGTTTATTATTATTTTTGTCGATTCCCGCGATAAAGATTTGAAAACTCTCGGCCTCGACTCGCCCCCCGAGTTCCGGATGCCCGAATGACTCGGCTGAAATCTGTCTTCCGGTTTTCTCAATTGTTCCTTTTCAGCCTCTTGTCCGCTTGTTATAGCGATTTACCCGGTACCGTAGATGATGCATGAGCTGTTATTTTTGACTCTGCGGAGTCCTGCGCAGAGCGTAGGTGAGCACAATGTAATATAATAATATAATGCTTCCTCACAGTACCGGATGAAACCCTAGCTCCATTATTTTCTACTTTCGAACTTCATTTCACCCTCCAGTATACTCGAGAGGCTTCTGATCTCGGCGCAAAAATACCGGTATTTTATAACCTATATCTCAGCTGTTACGGTACTTGCATTAAGATCAATTATTTTTCTGGTTACAATATAAATAAAATCGTCCTATAAAAGTTACTTAGTGTTCTCAAACACAAAAAACTATCGCATATTTTATACATCGAGGTGCAATCGATGAAAATTCTCTGTTTTTATGATGATCACATCGTAGCTGATGCTGAGACGAATCCAACAAGCCCTTATTGGTTGTTTTCCGATGACCCAGTCCCGAGATATCGCAGTTTGAAGACAGAGTGATGCCAGTGAAGCATGCGCCCGCGCAGCGCCGGACTGCAGTACGCGCTACGTGCTAGTGAAGCACCGTTGCGCTCGCAGCGCTAAGCTTCAAAGTCTGATATCTCCGAATTGGGTGGTCCGAAATGGACCAACAAGGAGTCGTTGGATTCGTTTCAACCTCGCCCACGAGATAGGGTTGAGAGTGAAGACAAGGAAAGCAGACTTTGAACGTCGCTAGAAAATGAATCTGTACAGTTGATTCGAAAAAACGTCAAATAGGGGAATTCGTCCCTGCCCGAACAAACAGAGACTGTCGGACATCCGGTTTTCTTCCCTTTGTCGCTGGGTGTATACATGCGATCGTTTTGTGGTTTTGGCACCGTTGGCACGCGCCCCTGAGTGCAGGCGGTCGAGGTCGATCCATCACCGGAACCTTGTTAAGAGTCTATTGTTGAATTTGTGTCCAAACGTCGCGTGGCC
The DNA here is from genome assembly GCA_018257835.1 of Euura lappo. Classification (NCBI taxonomy): domain Eukaryota; kingdom Metazoa; phylum Arthropoda; class Insecta; order Hymenoptera; family Tenthredinidae; genus Euura; species Euura lappo. The sequence continues at coordinate 440,079 of JAEUYN010002349.1, read as the reverse complement.
TTGGAGGTTCGATTCTGCGGAAAGATTTGCGAGCATATGTGTACGTCGTTCAGAAAAATATTCGTCGTGGCCGCAGAACGGATCACGGATTCCAATCTGGGATTATAAAAAGTGTTTTAGGGGCTCGAGATCGGGAGAAAAATCAATCTACATGAAAACACGTGGATTTGCAGCTGAGCCCTGCGATAGGGGCATCTAAATAGGCCGGGCAAATGGAATGAAAATGTTATAAAATTCTTTATAATGGCCCTCAAAAAGTCAGGTATATAATATATGTACGTAACAGCTAATAGTAAAATGCTCCCGTATCGGGCAAAGATGGTCTAAGCGATAGCTGCATAGGCTAGGTTATGGTTTGTCGTCTGAGTCTCTTTCTAGGCTGGAGGCTTTATCGTTACAAATTTCTTGGTATAGTGCGTGGCCTTCTCCATGCGTGTATTTATCCATGCAACGCGCATACCAGCCGGGAATAGAGCCCTGCCGAGACCGTAGCCAATTTAAATCAATTTACCCGCAACCCCCGACTAAACGAGACTCAATTGGCCCATAATGGAGCCGAGGGGTTCTTTGCGTCGCGTCGCTCTTTCCCGCCACCGCAACCGATCCGCAACTAGACTTGGGAAACTAGGAGGAAATCTCTAGGTTCTGTTACTGGAAAGTTGAAAATTCATATATTCAATCGTTTACTCAATTATTCAGACGTTAATTTCAACACTCGTTCATCGTTTTATTATCATTTGATTGGAGACATTTTCAATCATTTATTACGACATTTTGCCCTCATCTCCATTTTTTTTCAATCAATTACCATTTTTTTTTATTTTTTAAGAGAATTTTCGGACCCATTTATTAAAACATTGATTCAACCTTCCGTTCATTTAGATTTACTCAACCATTTGTTCATTTATTTCAATGTTCACTCATTTACTCAACAATTTTCTCATTCACTTCTTCTTACCTCAATTATTTCAACCGTTTACTCGACTACTTGTTCATTGATTTCAACATTTACTTATTGAACTCTTCATTTCCATTTTTGAACATTTATGCATTTTCTTAATAATTCTCTGGCTCATTGACTGAATAATTTATTCATTTTTTCATTAGACTCTCGATACTCATTCAATAATTCAGTCATTTACACGATTTGACTGTGACGGAAAACCTTGGCTCCTCAATTTTCTTGTACTAATCACGAATCAGCAAAGGCAACAAGACCGAAAAATACAGTGAACAAATTCTCGGTAACTAATTACCGAATCAGAATGTGACTCAACTAGCAATAATTCCCATCTACGCGTGGGTTATTCCTCAACCAAAACATCCGATGATGAGAATCGATGCTTATCTCCTACGCTCTTGACTCCCCGCCTTATGGCTTCTGCCTTTTGCCTCCCTCGTTTAAAAATATATTCACCGTGACATTTTTCCCATAGCATTTATCCTTATCTGACAAATATCCTCTTGCAACTAGTCACGAAACATTAATACTTTTTTCCCTTTGTTACCCACGTCCTGTCCGTTCACGTTCACGTTCACGTGCGATAGGTGATATCCCCCACCTCCCTCGAAATACCTAATGGATATTAATTGGTTAATCGTTCTCCTAGCTCACCTTGTACCCGACGATAATCGATATTAATATTGATTAAGAGTGAGCGAGGGGTTCGTATTAACTGGGAATAATTGACGTGAGAAAGGCGAGAGGAGGATTTCATTATCATCATCATTGGAATGAACAGATTCTACGTTCAGCCTTCCGTAATCCAGACCATTGAATCCTCTACACGCTGAAGAGTTTCAATTTTTACAAAAATACCCAACCCCTCAATTATCAAAGGAGTAAATTTATAGGACAAACGCGTGTCTGGGTTCGGAGAGAAAAGATCATCCTCTCATCAGGGGGTTCGAGTCCCATTGTTTTATCCATGGCGAACTGGACAGCGCCCATATTCGCACCCCTAACAGGGCAGTAAATCTTGATATTTAGAGAGCCAGGCACGTGTGTGGAGAAACAAAAAAATTCTTCACCCCTTCCTGCTCTGTGTATGTCCGGAAGTTTTATGCGTAAATAATTTTTTTGCTCCAAATTTTTTTTTCTGTGATTGTGTAGGCGAATAAAAAATAATACCAGAAGCTTAGTAACGCGATATAGGCCTCAGCGGCTATAGTCTACAAGTATCGAGAAATGTGTTCGAACCCATTAATCCTCTCTCACCCCCTGTACAAACAACCCACAACCAACCCCTCAAACCTTTAACTATAATCCTTTTCCAGGGGGATAGACACGAGTGGATGGATCGCTGGTATAACCATGTTACTACTAATGCGCTTATAACCGTTGATAATTTATAATTGATAAGCGAAAATTGATTCTACAACTCTATAACACGATTCTATAAATCCAAATCAAGCAGAGTTTGAAAAGCAGGATTCAAAATTATGAGAACAGTGTTGTTTTTTCAATTATACATTAAATTAACAACTTAATGACCAGAAAATAGTTCTGTAAGTGAATTTATAACAAAAAAAAACTCTTCACATAATTTTTTATCATCAGTTGAAAAGCAAAAAATAAAACAAAACAAAATTGAAGATTCTTTATGAGTATTAAGTTTGTGTTCTTTTTGTTGAGTAGATTGGATATAAATGGTTAGAATTGGATACCTAATACACGAAGGGATCTAATCCGTTAATTTTCTCGGGTTCACACGCCCTATGAATCTGCCTGCGCAGTTATAGCTAGTATAACACCAGGTCTGTGTGTGCATACGTGTGTACGTACGTACCTACACCATCCCCTAATGAAGTCAATCTGTTTTCCTACCCTTTTGTTGACTGTCTCTACCTACCTCACCCCCATACCCCACGCCCCTCACCCCTCGACAGAGAGCAGAGCTCAAATTCCGTAAGAGTTTACCCTCCAACGACCCCTTCCTGCCGAACTGCACCAGGGGTATATATATAATACTCACAAGGGATGTGTGCATGTGTGTGTTTGTAACATAAGTGAGTATAGCATACGGTTCTGTCGTGATTATGCTGGAATTAGGTTCGTGTAATCTACTTTTTTATGTAGATTGATTTTTCAAAAACAGATTCATTGAATCTTCTTCACTCAGAGGGCGAAGATAGCTTCGAGTTTTGTGGGTTTTTTTCCTAGAAGTTTGTTTGTCTTGTTTCTTCATTTTTTTTCGCTCTTTACTCTCAAACTTGAGGAAATCCACTTCAATTGGGAAAGAAACAGCCAAATCCGGCAAAATCGGTGTTTGTCATATTCATCTTCTGTTTCAGTCGAGAGAAGCGAATCCTGATTTGATTCAGCATTTTTTCATTTTTATAATCAATACTCTTGCCATCGGCTGTCCAAAAGAATCTTTTGTCAACAAGAACAAAAGAATTTCATGTTAGTCTTGTTGTTGTTCAACAAATTATTCATATTTGTCTCGTCGCATCCGAATTCGAAATAACAATTTCAACTACTTCTTCTTCTTCTTTTCAAGGCAAACACAGACATAGAACATCGGGACAAAAAAAGCTTGAAATTGGTTCAATAAAGATTTTGAAACCTTGAATGTTTTTTCAATTCTACCTACTTATAATGATTTTCAAATTCATTCAAATAAAAAAACAAACGTCAAAAAAGTTAAAAAGTGTACGAATGAAGGAACCTTGAATTTCTCCATGATAGAAATTCCATCGTCGAAAAAATCGAGGACTACAATAAAAACCAAAAACTGAAAAAAGACAATCGTGTAAAATTAGTGATCATCCTCTGAACACAATGAAACCACGTCGGTGTTGCTTTATGAAACGTTGCGTTAAGTCTTTCCTATGCCCACCACCGTGTCCAGGTCGCACGTGGATGGGACAGGTGACAGGGAGAGTAGGTACCCGACCCTGGTAAGGATCAGTCGTTCGTATCAGCGCACATTGCTGCTTCTCTACAAGTAAAGTAAGTCTCGTATGAGGTTGAGTCCTTGCATTATAGTGGCCGAGGGAGTAAGCGAGTTATGATAAACATAAACAGTAACTAAGTAAGCAAGTAAGTGAGTGAGTGAGTAGGCATTGCATGTTAAGGCACGCGACAACCGACCATTGTATGCAAATGGAGGACGGGACCCATGGGCAGCAGATGCTCACGGATAACGTCGAAAAGCCATTCGAATTTCGAACCCTTTAGAACCCAGACGCGACTTGACTGTCTTATGCAGGGTCAGGCTAAGTCGGTTTGTCGAAGAAGATACGACGAGAACGAAATCCAGGATTACCCCAAATATTTCTAGCCTCATCCCGCCTCAAAGGGTTCCGAAACTCCCAAAAAGTACATTTGACCGAATAATTTTGAAAAAATTCTCAAAAATCTGTCTCAACAGCAGAAGCTTGTGTTCCAAATTTCGATCAATTGTATCAAGAAATGGCAAAGTTGTGATGTTATAGAGTTCAACGGTCCGCCATTTTGGAGCCGAAAGTGGAATCGTTTCAAAAGTCTTTGGCTCTTGTATCGCTGTTTTCCACCTAATGATTTTTGAATCGTTTCTCTGGATCCAACTTTTCGCTGAAATTTTCATCCCTTTCAGTCTCCCCATCCGAGTCGTCGGGGGGAGTGGAACCGCTGTAGTAGAAGATCCAAGCGTATTTCGAACGGTATTCGTCGATCTGGTTATTCCCCGTTAAACACCGACGAGATTCGGAGGCTGTTTAAACACGGAGGGTGAACAATCAGGGTGTTTGCCGGCCCATGAAACCCGGTGTCCCGCTCCAGTCCACGCCGAGTATCGGAGAGAGAAAGAGAGACCGAGAGGGAACGAGGATCAAAGGATGTAATGGAGAGGTACTGATAGCGGGCCAATTTGATTGTCGTACCGTTCTTGCGCCCATTGTCACTGACGCTACACCCACTGCGACCGACCATTATTATTAACCGCGTGGTCGCGGTCCTCACCAAACCGTGATCTAATTCCACGGACCGATTCTCCGGAATCTATATAACTACCTCTTCATCCTTTAACTCTCTGACTACACGCTACTCTCTGCCAATGACACTATCTCTAACTGGGCGCTACGCAATTTGCTCTTCAATATATTCAATTAACCCTGCAGCACGTCGTGCAGTGTATTATGATCACATCTTCAATCCTCAATTTAGAATACCTTCGCTTTCTTCAACACAGATTAACATAAGTCAATTGACGTAAAAACGGCAGAGAATGTTGAAAAATCATGATGTGTGTGATGAAAAACGTGAAGAATAACCAAGAATGTTGAATACCGTTGAGAATTTTTTAAATAGGTTGAACAATAGCAAAAAATGTTGAAGAATATAAAGAATATGTTGAGAAGTGGTTGAAAATTTCGAAGAATGTAAAAACAGTTCAAATGTTGAAACATGTTGAGAAGTATTGAAGAATGTTCACAAGTTTTGAGTAATTGGGAAATGTTAAAGGATGTTGAACACTATTCGAAAAAGTTGAGACCCGTTTCTTCAAAATGTGGGAACATGTTGAGGGTTATGTTGGAATCGAAAAATGATATTGAAACTGTTGAAAATCGTTGTAAGTCACGTTATACCGCACGAAGTTCGTTCGATGCAGTTGAAATTTGACTGTAAACTGTTGAAACATGATCACAAAGTGTACGAAAAACATAATATAATAGGGAAATCAACTGATCAACGACGCTAGACCATCAGTATGTAGTTTTATTGGAACATACGTAACAAACTAGGAACAACAAGGTGAAATATTGTAAAAAAAATGTTGCCCTTAAGCTCAAAATCTGAAAGAATGACATGAACTGAAAGATACTGGACTACAATAACTGACTGAAATTGGTTGAAGGGCTTCAAAACATGCTGAAAAATGAATTGGTCTGAATCAAGGGAGGGCGTTGTTCAATTGAAAGAAGCTCTAAACTCATAGGTGGACTACAATGGGCTCCAACAGGATTGAAAATGAGATTAATTAATCAGAAAACATGTGATATCCCCACAATCTAGAAGAACGCAAACGATATTAATATGGAAAGAAGTGGAACGATTCGTGATGACATCCAATAGTGACACAGCTCAAAAATCTCTCACAAGTCACAGTCACCTCGTTATAATCTCTACATAGTATACAAAGTTTGTAAGTACATTCGTCGATAAGAAACACGTCGCAAAATCAGGGAGTTGAAATAGGTCGTACGAAAGTCCAACATCTCCACACAGCATGGATACAAGTACAAACGAATGTATCACGTATCTAAGAGAAGAGTGGAGGAAGGGGAGTAAGGATCCCTTTATTTACCGATAAAGTCCTTTCAAACGGATTAACGGAACGGTTTCGTAGAGCTTGGTTCACGTGGTGGGGTGAGTCTGGTGGGTGAAACCGGGTGCCTCGCAATTAGCCTCAATCAAGGGTAGCTAGGAGTCTAGCTCTCTTCAAGTTTGCTCAGAACGATGAAGGGGTGCAGTCGCGGGCGACGAGATAATTTACCGTTGAGATAAGTGCGTAATAGTAAAAAAAAAAAACTATGCATATGCTTGTAAGCTGCAATTATTACCCTGGTTACGTTTATCATCAAAGCCGCTGTCATGCATGTGTGATTTGCCACGTGCGCAGGGGCACCTCGCGACGCTGATAAACGGAGGAAGAGAGAAAATGAAAAAGAAAAAAGAGAAAATAAAAGTAACAACTCTGTTTCCTATACACGTGCCACTCCGCAGGTGCAACAAGCCCATGACTTGTTCAGCTTGGAAATGCTCCAGACTTCGAGCATCAGCTACTCGTGATCAAAATGTTTCAGCAATTTCAACTTCGAATGTTTCAACAAGTTCAAATTTGGTTTTTCTAGTGGATCACAACCGTTTTTTCAATCTGATTCACATATCAATTTCTTCTTCTTTTTCTTCTTCTTCGGGACCTCCATTCATCAGTTAGATGGATTGTGAGTTTTTAGTGGATGAAATTAGTCACCAAAATCGGTTCATGCCGGGTGATTCGACGTCTGGTCGCGTCGACGTAAGTTGTATAATAAATATGCGCCTTAAATACTCGTTTGGAGTCGTCTGCCGTTTGCGGCGTGGGATCCCGATCGATCCGATTGTAACGGCCCGTTGTCGCGGATGCGGGTAGTATAAGGTAGGTAACTGGGGTCAGGGGTAAGAAGGGAATAAAGGAAGAAGAGAACCAAGAGAGGGGATCCCCTGCAGGAGTCACCAGGACTATGGCGATATCTTCCAGCTCCAGCTAACGGGTACCAGCTGATTGCGGAAAGAATTGTGGCCAGGGTGTAGACTGTGGAGTGTGGAGTATCGAGTGCGGCACGAACCACTGTCTCATTGTACGAGAAACCTATATGTAATGAACAAGAACCACAGGACTTTATGTGGTACAAAGAAACCAGCTTCAGAAACATTTTTAAGTGAAGCAGATTCAGTTTTATTCAATGGAATCTGATTGTTGTTGACCTAAGCGATATTTTGGATCTGCTTTTCGCAATATTCCGGCTGTTGAATAGACACGAAAAGTCTTTCTTCAACGAGAACCAATTATTCTGATCATTGTCGTGTTTAAAAACAACTATAATTCGGTTTTTCAACAGAATTTTTCTTCTTCGGTATCGAAAAAAGTCTCCATTCAACATCAAGAGAAGGTGTTGATGTTCGTCTAGTTCTGCTTCAACAATTTCTTGGATGTTCAAACAAGTTACATACGAAGAGATTCTCACGGTTGTCTTTGTGTCAATTAACAATTCATTGGGGTTATTTCAACGAGTTTTTTGTTGTTCGACATTCACAAGCGTCTGATTTCGGGTATAACAACAGATTTGGGTGTTTCTCTTTTTTTTCGAATCGCCAGAGTTCTGATTTTTTCAAGCATATTTGTATCGTCCAACATTCAATAACTTCTCCTTCCAGCAAGAAGAAAAGATTGTCAAGTTCCTCTCATTTCGAATCGACAGTCTCTCCCTGTTTTTGACGACATGATCTTGTCGTTGTCCATACAAAAAATCCTACTTTCACCAAACAGAAGTTTTTCATGTTCATATCGTTTTTAGCAAATGACACTCAGCTTCGTTAGTATTCTCAATATTGTCGTAGTTGAAGATACAAAAGAGTAAACTTTTGACAACGACAGAAGTTGTCATTGTCACCTTCGTTCAGATCACGGATATTTGAGTTTTATCAACATCAGTTTTGTTTCTCAACATCAAAAATGATCTTCTCTCAACATGAACAAAAAATGTTGGACACATATTCTTCCTTCGAACGAATAATATATCGTTTAGTTGAAAACTATCTTCCTTGTTCAACACAAAAAAAATATATCTTCCCTCAACATCAACAACGTCTTCTTTGTGCGTCGTACAAAAAATGCGCTTTCTAGCCTTTATCGAACATATTGTAGTGATTTGACAAAAAAAAAGCAAGAAAAGTGTCTTTCAAGTAGCCCCAGTTTCTTTCGACGACTGTTGAAGATAATAGGGTAGTGGAACTATCGGTTCTCCGAAGCCTGGTTTGCGGGGAGGGTGGTGAATTCTGGGTTCACCCTGGGTATAACTGATCGCTCTGATGCAGACACCCTCTGGCTCAACTAGGATTAATCCCATTGGCTGTTCCAGGCCCCTCCTCTAGGCGGGGGCTCCAGCTAACCCAGGGCCACAACTAAAACACTCTCTGGGTCTGATGTGTCCCATGAGTTACCAGACGACTCTACTCCTCTGGTACCAGTCAGTTTACGCTACGGCTCCGGAACGCACGCACTTCTACGCAACTCCACGCACGCGCCACATTCGCGCATGCGGTTTTCTGCACTCCCCTCGTTCATTTTTCGTTCAAACTATTTCTTCCATTCAACATCACTTTTACTCACTATCGGAAGAACAAGGATTTTTGAAAAATGTGATCAAGTACAAAATTCAACAAATCAAAGCTTGACGATTGGATGACTGTGGTCAATTCATAGTGCGAACATAGAGACTTGTGGTGTTTTCGTGTCAGTGTTTTAAAAAGGAGTGGGAAACTCTTTGAGAGAAACAAGAACAATTGTTGCATGATGAAGATCAGGATGAGGACAATACCCAGAATGGTCTTCATCCATGTAGAGTAGCTTTATTTGTTTTTATCAAACTTCGAACGATGCTTCGTCATTCATCAGTGTAATGAAGTACAAAGTGTCGTCCTTGCAGTAGTCAACAAGCAGTGATAACTAAAGCGATACTAAACAGTATTGATCAAGTGGACAGCTGGAAGTTCATCTCCCAGGACATTGGAAACCTTCAAATTCGAGCTTCGAGAGCCTGAGAACGGAGAGACGGAGACTTTACCAAAGAGGATCGACTATGGTTGTGCTGTGAGTATGGAAAATCATTTCAAATACTAATAAAACAACAGAGTTGATAAAAATTCTGATGTTTCGTGTGGAAAGTAGGTTGGACACCGTGTATCAATGATACGTCGATCGATTTTATCCACCTTGCTAAAAACCGCACGTAATCCCCGTGCCGTAATACCGTGGGCGTTTTCAAAGGATCCTATTGGTGCGTGGGCGGTTATCAGGTCGACGAATGAATGCCTTGTAGCTTTGGCTGTCCCGCGAAGCCCCGGGGTGCAAAGGTTCCCTCAGCTCGCCTCCAAATACATCAAACACCAAAAACGATGGTTTTCGATCATTTTTGGACTTTTGGATGACGATAAGATCATCTGGAAATTTTTAGCGCCCGACCCATGTAGAAAAAAATGGGGAAAACTATCTGGGGCCCTTCTAGAGCCCCGAATAGGAAAAAGCGTAGCATTTCTGGGAGGGCCCTAGTAGGGCCCTGGATAGTTTTGCCCATTTGGAAGTCAATCACTGCATAAGTATCGAGTACATGAATATTTTTTTATAAACAGTCAATCGTGGCTGTAGTGGAACGTTTTTTAGAACTGGCGGCGTCTGTAAGACACCGTCAAGTATTAATTAACCTGAGTATAGCGTCAGTTCAAATACCTTTGAGTTGGTTCACTTCCCACGGATAGCGAACGGCGTGAACGGTCATCGATGACCACCCAAATTTGGTCGTCAAGTATATAAACGTAACTCACTTGAATCTTTGTTCAAGAAGCATTGAAGATACCTCAATTCAATTAGGAGGATCTTTTACACACCGGCAAATTGACAAATGGCGGGGAAGGATTTACAACACCCGTAGCTTAAACGATCATGAGCATCATTAATTCTAGACTCGTAGAAAACGGTCAAAATTATGACAGAATTTCATGCACGGTATACAAATGAGGAGCGATTAAAGGGTCCGAAAACATCTGATCGAAAAAATTCGAGTTGTGTCTAGACACCAAAAAGCCAGTGGTTACGATTTTAGACTCGCATCTTACAGGATCCAATAACCACAAAAGAAAAGATGAAGGTGCAACTCTAAAAAAGCTAAAATCAGCATTATTCCGAAATTGATTAACTGATTTTGATCAGACTTTGTAGATTTTGTTGCTCATCGTTGAATCCATTTCCTCCAAACCTCTTCAATGTTCAGACTTTCCTCAAAGATGTTTCCGGTACTCCATCACTTTCTCAAGGATTTCATTCAGGGTCGTTTTCATAATATTCTATTAGAAATTTTATTGCTGATGTTTGTCAAACTTTTTTTCAATTCTACGCATCAAGGTCACAAGATTTTGGATGGTCTATGATTCTTGTTAAAAATCTTCTTCGATTACCCTGAATTCCATTATCTATCGCAGTATCAACATTTGTTATCATTCTGGAGCTCATGGATCTCTGGACCAAAAGTAAGCGTAGAGCAGAATCAAGATGTACAAAATAAAGTAGAATGCAGAGACTGCAGTAGAACATCAATCACTGTTCATACTGTATCAAAAAAAGGGCTGATAATAGATTGATCTTCAAGATCCTCCATTCAGAGCTGACCGAACGACACTATGAGTAAGCGATCGCGTTGATATTCGCTGTGTCAGAATTTATAGGCGCCAATGTGTCGATATTCATATTCATATTCGTATTCACTCACGTAGACGCCTCGAGGCGACGAAGAATAATGTTTGAAAATAAAATTAAGAGTTTAAACTCGACTAGAGATTTTTTCCGTCTATCTCTCTGCCTTTTTGTTTCAACTTTATTAGCCTACTACCACTGTCCGCGCGTTTAACGAACAGAAGAAGGCAGAGTGGTTCTACGTACCCATTATCGAGGTCTTTTATCTTGACCTTGCGCCGAAAATCAAGTTGTTAGTACCCTGTACCTCGACTCTAAGTATTGGTATTAGTATTACCGATTTGGCAAACGCGTATATATTAAACGGATAGAAAGAGCCACCCGTGGGCGCACGTGGGAGTCGTCTAATAGCCGTACAAACGCGACTCATAGCCGACTCATTGTCGGCCTCTGTACGAACACAGATCCTATTTCTCGACCTGTCCGTACGACATTCAATCAAAAATTACCACCCGTCAAACCGGCAAAGAATAGTATTTGAATTTTTATTGAAACTATACATTTTTCCATGGGAGTTTGTGAACACCTGGAGAAAATTAACCTGTCCTCACCGCGGCGCTTTAAACGTGGTGTAATATCTGATTCTGTGATCAGTATGTTAACAACGCTGTGAGATTTTTCAACGCCTGGTGGTGGTTTACAGATATATTTAGTGGACACTCGACGAGGGTATATCTCTCTTAATATCTCAATGAAGAGAAGCAGTCGGACCCAAGTCTGACCAGAGTCCGTTCACTATCTGATCCCCAACAGCATGTATCATCTTACAACTTGACTCTCATTCCTCTAGAGTCTAGACGAATTTATCGACAATCCCTGTAATTACTCACCAGGATCCCAGGTACCGATGAAACCTTTCGAAATTCTGGGACATTTTGATACACATTGAATAACAGGATGGCCAGTTTCGTCAGAATTCTTCGGAACCGTTCACAGACAGTGTCGTCGCATCCTGTACATTTCTCTATGACATGCACACAATGCGGTTATTCTAAAACTGATAATAGGCAACCAGGGTGTCCGAAGTGTGCGTGGGTGTGAGGATTGTAAACGTCGCCGAGTTACATATGATTCAATAAAGTGATATAATAACGACCGCTCGTAATAGAGCCGCGATCCACCTCAACGTTTGTGCGTGTGGGCTGGGTCTGACTTTCCGTTCCTCATTGACCTGGGCGAGTATCCCATGCACTTTCCTCCTCTGCGCCTTTCTCGGCTGATTTATGCACCTGTTTTTGATAGTTTCGAGAGAGGAATCCCTCCATCCCTCTGGCCAAAAATTATTATCGCCTTTATGAATAGGAGAGATGCAACGGCTGGTCGATAAACTCCTCACTCGTATCCTTCCACCGTCTTCTTGTTAGTTTCTGAGACAAAAAGCCTGATTCTCAAACTGTAGAATCTACAAGCTATAACCACGAAGACCAAGACGTTCAAGGATGAGATAAAATCCAGATTTACGGTGCACTGAGGTGGAGATACTTATGGTCTCCGCTGGGTGGCCGGTAAAAGATGTATTCCAGCTTATATACTAGTATATTCCACATGTGTTGTTATTTCCCTGAATCTTAGGATCCCAGGATCTATTTTCAAGTTTGTCTGTGTATCCAAAACCATAATTTCGTCAATTCATACACGCGGCACGCACATAATGAACGCGTGAAGTCGTTGACCACGTAAAATTATCCGCCCACGAACTGCGGTCTGGGTCCGTGTTGATCGAGATTCGAACAGTTTATCTACTCGTTTAATCGCAAAAACGCTCTTAATTGGTTCCTAGACCATATTTTGATTGACTACGAAGGAGAACGTTTAAAATCTAATCTATTTTTTTTTCTTCCTTTTTCGTTCCGTTTTAGGAGCCGAGTTGGGTCGCCGACGATGTCAGCGACGGTCGCCGGCAATCAACAACAGCAGCATCCTCACCAGGAATGGGATATCAACGATTCAAACGTTCCTAGGGTGAGTTTCGAGACGGAAAGTTTAACAATATAGAGATTTTTAATCTTGGGATCAGATCATGTTTTAACAAACTAAAATAAAATGATGAGCAATCACAAAGTTCCTCATTTTTAGAACCAAAAATAACGAAAAACAATCAAATCTACGATTTTTTAAGAAAGAACACCAAAAAAATGATTTCTCGACCATCAGATGTAACAAATTTTGCCATTTTTATCATCAACAAAACACAAATCTACGATTCTTGAATGAAAAACAACGAAATGAGGTCCTAAAAATATGAAGTTTGAACATTTTCAACGTGCAACAACAATCCAAAAATAGTGAATATAATTGTTGAAGTAACAAATTGTTGAATTGTTTTATACAGAAACGATAAAACTTATCATAACTTCTGGAGCTACTTTTTGTACAAAGATTTGAATGTATAGTTTTTTGTTTATGTTCTAATAGATTATTCAAATTTGTCAGGTTGTTGAGTACGACCCGTGGTGCGAGTGGGCGGACGGTCACGTTCGTCGTGTGTACGGTCCAGATTGTGAGGAAGCAAGGAGGCACGCGTCAGGTTGGGCCATGAGGAACACAAACAACCACAACGTTAGTATACTGAAAAAATCTTGTCTCGGTGTATTGGTGTGTTCCCTCGGTTGCGCACTTCCCGGAGGAGGCAGGGTACACCTTCGACCAGCAATTTGCGACAAGGTGAGTTGTACACCATTTTTTCATTATCATCATTATTTCGGCTGTATTCTTTCTCGTTAAACAACATAAAAAATAGCGAACAACTTCAAAAAATATATTTAAAAAATCGTTCAATAATGTTGAAACAGAAAAACAAGATATTTTCTGCTAGAGACGATTTTTTACCCAAATCTCAGTGTTTGAAGTATTTTAACGATGTTTCAGAAAATATTCCATCGAAAAAACGATACAAACACATTTTCAAAGCAACATAACGTATTTGGGACGCTCAAACGTCCAAAACCCGTTTTTTTTTTCCAACCAAAAAATAGAGAACAATATTTGTCAACCAACCAATATATGTAGTTCAATCAAATTTATATTCCGATTAATATATTATTATTCTACGCTTATCCTACTTTAGATCAAAATATCTGACCGCGAGTATTTTTTATTCTAATATTACGCAGGCAAGAAAAAAGCAGCAAGGCAAGCCCTGTCCGAACCGCCAGTGTGCAGGTCGTCTGGAGATCCTCTCGTGTCGAGGTCACTGCGGTTACCCCGTAACACATTTCTGGAGGCACACGGAGCACGCTATATTCTTCCAGGCCAAGGGCCAACACGACCACCCGAGGCCCGAAGCCAAGTCAACTTCTGAGGCCCGGCGAAGCGTCGGAGCCGGAAGGAGGGTTCGAGGTTTGGCTGTTTTACTCGCCAGGGAAGCTGCCCTCGGCACTAAGGTAACTTTCACCCAATTTTACTTGAAAATTGTGGAAATCAATTTTATGGACTGTTGAAATCGTCTTTAACACTTTTCGATTCTTTTGTTTACAGCTAATGTCTCTGAGAGGCACGAAGAGGGCGAATCCCGAACCGCTAGAAGCTCCAACTCGCATGGCTCAACCGCCGCCTCTCGTTTCCGACAAAGGTTCGTCGATAAATCTCTCATTGAAGCTTATTCAACGGTTTTGTACCGTTTAGAAAGTGTAAATTGACAGCGCTTACCTCGATTCTCGACAAAAACTGGTCTTCAAGCACCTAAAATCGTTTTATACACTGTAAACATTGAACACTGAACGTTACACTTCCCGACTCTCAACTGTTTTCGAAATGAAGATCGACTCACACCGCCGAACACTGTCGATAACTAGTACAACTACTCTGCCATACCGACTTATGATAACTTATGACTCACCAAGCAGCACTACGCTCAGTCGATAAAGTAGATTTCAGAATTTTTCACAACATCTGGCGGTAAATAGTCAAAAAAAAACCGTCTGTGTCGGTAATACTCTGTACTATCGACGATTTCGGTGTAATTTGTTCTCAAATCTACATTACCGACGGTACTAAAACTTCTTTTTTTTTCGTCTCTTTTTCTACATCAACTCTACATACCAACACTTTTCGAACTTTTTTCTGATCTCTTTCCTCTTTGTTTTCAGGATATTCATGTTCCTGCCCGCCGTTCGAATGCGTTTGCGGCCTTCAGACGAGCGTTTCGCCGTATCAAGCCTCCCATGCTCAGCACCAGACGGGGATATACGTTCAGCAAAGTTCTTCCGGAGCTGCCGAGACTCCGTATTGGTTACAAGAGGCTATTCCGAGCCAGGAGAACAACTCGGGGTCTCTTGGGTACTGTTCGAATCAAGTGAACCAAGCTACACAGGACCCTGGCTACCCGGATTTTCCCGCTTTCACCGGGGAACTGTTTCAACCTGAGGAAATATTCCAGCTAGATCAACCCCTGCGACCTGAGTTTCCGGGGGTCGGTTCTAACTGCCATGAAATCACAAGGTCTCCACCGACTCTTTTGGACCTCGGCAGCGGCACGATCAAATACGAGGGGGCAAAGTCTGATCACGATCAATCGTACTGGACCCAACTTCTCAGCGAAGATTCTAGCAGCAGTCATCTCAGCCTGCCACAAGCCCAGGATGAACGTCTGAACTTCCCTGGGTTCGAACAGCACAAGGAAGGGAATGTGTATTCCGCCAGAAGACAGCCCCAGACGGATTGCTACGTTCAAGGGAAGGGCCTGAACGAGCACAATCAGTGCCTAAACGATGTGGGATACACCGGGCGCTCAAAATGCGACCCCAAGAACCCCCAGGAACCGTTCTGGCTCCAACCCCATGACGACAGACTGAACTTCCCCGGTTTTGAACCGCAGAAGAATTCCTGCAGCTACCCAAGCGCGAGGAGAGCTAACGGACCCTACTCCGTCGATAAGAACGAACAGTTTCATCCCGCCTATCACAGGAGTCGGGGACACAAGGATGTGGCGCAGCCTCTGCACGGAGACGTCGGTAACTCGGGACACAGTCCTGTTTCCGATGGTAACACCGGATTCAACGGATTCGATAGCTACCAGATGGTGGAGCCGCAGGCTCTGAAGGTTGTCGAAGACGGTTTTTACTACCCTGGTAACGAACGATGCCATTACACCTGCGAGGTCCTTGACACTCGACTTCCGGCACAAATTTCTTCGAATGTCATGGCCCCGGGAATGAACGGGAATGGAACGACTGCGGGGGCAGACCAGAGCATCGGCTTCGCCGATGTACCGGACCTCGATATCGCGCCTTTCGTCGATTACACATTCGTCGGGATGCTATGCAGCCCCGGACCAGACGACGGTACGTCGCATGCTCAACCATGCACGCAAGCATTCGTCGGGCATCATTAGAATATTGGATATTGTTTAATTATACCATAATGTATACCGTTGTTATTATATTCGGATAAGTGAATGAATGATAAAATGAATATTATTAGTATTTGTATATTATGCGAAGTGGATCGATCGAGATAAAATAAAGACGTACAATATTATATGGAATAGAAAATGTTCGTATTTTCATCCTATCGCAGTTTCCAGTTCCGATTATGAGAGTATAACGAATATTACGGCAAGGATTTTCGCTAGGGATCAGTCCATGCATATAACGTAATCAACTTCCGATGAGAGATGGAAATATGCGCCTGATGTATGCAACCCGGCATACACGAGGCAACCTTTTGGATAAAAACAGAATTTTAGAGCGCTTTAGGCTCGCGGGATTATAAAGGAATGAAAAAAAAAACTGCCAACGTAACAACGTGGGTGAGATGGAGCAAAAAGATGACGTTACACATAACGAAAGTAAATTAAAAAAGATGCCAACGGCACGCGGTGTTCCCAAGCGGTCACCCATCCAAGTACTGACCGCGCCCAATGTTGCTTAACTTCGGTGATCGGACGAGAACCGGTGTGTTCAACATGGTATGGTCGTTGACGAAAGTTGTTAATCTCTGCTGAAATTTCGGCTTTATCCATACACTACATACAATTCTTGGAATATTTTTCGCAAACAGCGTATGACGATCTGTCCATGAAACGGAATGGGTAAAAAAAATATAAGGATTAGATACAAAAAAAAAAAACATCGGAGTATCATTTCTTTGAACATTCTCCAAATGAACACTTTTCTTCTGAACTTCAGCGTTCCAAATTGAATCAGATTCATTTTCATCTGCACACAGGAATGTTAGCGTCTTTATTAATATGACGAATATATGTAAGATAGGTCTGAGTGTACACAAACGGCGACACATCCGTTAAATAATCTTAAAGCAATACGTCTGGAGAGGTCCTGCCGATGCAAGAGGTTCTTCCAGAGTGCACTGCCTCGTCTTTTCCCCAGTCGCTCTGGGGTCTTTCCTTCCTCCCCTTTTTTATGACATACATGTGTCCAGTCGTATAGCCTCTTTCCTCTACCGTCGTAAGTGTCTATCGGGGTTTCTGGGAAGGGCCCGGGGTCCTGGGTGACCCGAGCGAAGAGCTGCTATATACCTGGGTTATAGCCGTCGTACAGTAGTTTCATCTGTATTCATTATTTATTTATTAATGAATGGAGTGACTTGTCCACTCCATTAGTGACAATTTTCACTGCAAGCGATTTGAGTGAACAAATCGCTCCAAAGAAGATTGACATTTCACTCGGTTAGAGTGAATTAGAGTGATTATTCACTCTATTGGATTTGCGCTGTTTTCAGTATCGCAGGAGTGAATTTTCACTCCAATGGAGTGAGTTTTCACTCCAAAAAATTTAGAGAGTAGAATATATTCTGCAACCAATTTGATTTCTTCTTCTTCTCCTCCTCCCCCTCCTCCTTCTTCTTCGGCATCTTCTTCTTCTTCTTCTACTTCTTCTACTTCTTCTTCTTCTACTTCTTCTACTTCTCCTTCTTCTACTTCTTTTTCTTTATCCTTCCTGGCTACGTCCCCTTTCACGAGCATTATAAGCTGGGGCAAGTACCAACGTACTCTCTACAATTGGACTTGAAACGATTCAAATTTGGCGCACTTCGATATTGGATTCGAACCAAGATGGCGTTGCTCGAAGTTTCTAAATCCTCTCGTAGCGCCATCTTCCAGAATTTCCACGAACTACACACAACATAGTTCGAGTATCACAAGAGCAGTGACCTGGCTGTGAGATAGAAACGGACATTGGAGAAGTTTGAAGCAGGGACAGAAGCCGAAATTCAGGTTGAATCGAGTCTCGCTGTCACGGTAAGTGTCTCATGTCTTCGATAAAATTCATCAACAATATCTTCTGAGTTAATACATCTCTTCAGAACAGCTTTCGACTGTTTTAAAACCGTTTTCTACACCGTCTAGTAATTATCTCGAAACCTCCCGACGGAGGTTATGTCACTCACGGTCGTCGAATCTCTTCTGCTACCTGTGATCACATTGGAAACGTATTTTTGATTGTTTCTTTCACCTTCTCAGATGCTGACAGGCAGGTTTATCCGTTTTATTCACACGACGAAACCCGTGTGGCAGACATCCAACAAAGCTCTGCTCGCTGAACTGCGGAAAAAGACTGGATACACATTCTCAAACTGCAAGAAAGCGCTTCAGCTCCACCAAAATGACGTTCGGAAGGTAAAAAAGAACAACAAACTGACGAAATACTTGAAGGAAACCGACTAAAATTGTTCGTTTTCACTCCGGCTCAACTTTGCAGGCTGAACAATGGCTAATAGAACAAGCCCAGTCCCTCGGCTGGTCCAAGGCAACGAAACTAGAGGGCAGAGCGACGGCGCAGGGTCTGGTCTCTGTCCTGGTCGGCGATAGGCATGCCGCGCTTGTCGAGGTGAATTGCGAGACTGATTTTGTGGCTCGCAACAAGCATTTCCAGGGCCTCGTGAACACCACGGCATCTGCGGTTCTCAAATACGCGTCAGAGTCCCTTCCGAGGGAGGATTTCATCAATAAGACCCTCCTGGACTCGGATGCTTTGAAGGAGCTGAAAGCCCCGGACGGAAAATCACTCGCAGACCACTCTGCGTTAGTTATAGGAAACGTTGGCGAGAACCTCAATGTGAAGAGGGCTCTTTGCATCAGCGTTAAAGAGGGGATTTCTGTTGCTGGATACTCGCATCCTGCCCCTGCTTCACAATCCGCTTATATGATCGGGAAATATGCAGCTCTTGTTGCTTTCAAGGCACCGCAAGAGGCGGAGCAGCTTGGGAGAAGACTTTGTCAGCATATTATCGGTACGAGGGAGCAAAATCGAGGATTTTTTCGACATGGGTATCAATTTTTAGAGCTTAGCGAACATAGAAATTAATTTCTGGGCTCTCAAATTGACTGGAAACTATTATTCATTGTCTAAAATCTATATCAATGAATTTTCACTATTCTAACTTGATTTAGATCGATAGAAATTAATTCTGACTATCAATAATCGGTTCCAAACTGATTTTTAGTGTTGCAAGGTCGAAAATTGAATCCCACAGCCAAGAATATCTATTTTATTCATTGAAAATAGGAATGAAGAATTGAAAATTGGAATTGAATAATTCTAGCTATCCACAACTGATTAGGAATTCAATTTAGTTAGCTCGAATCGTTGAATCATTGATTTTTCGGGTCTACAATCGATAAGAGGATTTGTTTTCTACTTCTGATTGTAAAACGTAATGTCCTGTATTTTCTAGGCATGAATCCATCTAAGATTGGACGGAAGGGTGTGGACGAGCCAAACCCAGTCTCAGATGACGAGACGACAATGATTTACCAAGAGTACCTCCTGGACTCAAACATTACCGTGGAGCAATTATTGAACGACAGCGGAGCGGAGGTCCTGGACTTTGCTCGTTTTGAAGCTGGCGAATTAATCACGGAACAGCAATCCTTAGACAGTGTTGAGACTTGTGGCTAGATTCATAGAAATTTTTTCTTTCTTCCTTGCCGATTATCAACGAGAGATAAAAATCGTTGATACGTGTTTCTCAATGAAAAAGAAAAAATGTTAAAGAGAGAAAGCGATGAAAACAAAATGTAAAATTGAAACATATATGAATAGAGGTTTATAGATGGATGTTCTTCTTATTTCGTGATGATCACGGACCAATGTTATCGGTATTGAAGACAAATTGACTCAAAGCGCCGTCTAATGGCTATAACACAGCTACTAACAATTATCTCTGTACCATATTGTAGAAATAGAACTAAAATTCTTGAATCTAGAGAGAGTCTAGTTCTTCTTATTCAATACACATCAAGATTTTTGTTTGTCTTATTTTGCGTGATGAGATTTCATGGAATATTGGAGGAAAAAGCATTTTTTCAAGTTAAATACAAATGAAAAATCTATGAAACTTAAACGTCCCAAAAATCTGAAAAAAAAATTGGCAATTTTGGATTCGGATCTACGATTTCTAAGGCAGAATTTTAGAAATCACTTTTGTTCAATTTTTAACTTCCCGTTTCAGAGAAAAAAGGAAGTTATTGTGATCACCCCGAAAATGAAAAGTCGAGTTTTTACTAAATCTCCACATTTCGAGGTCCAAAGAATCACCTCCGACTATTTTCAGTTTGACGTCTGGGTGTGTGTGTGTGTGTATGTGTGTGTGTGTGTGTGTGTGTGTGTGTGTGTGTGTGTGTGTGTGTGTGTGTGTGTGTATGTGTGTGTGTATGTGACCACATTTTTGTCCGCGCGATATCTCGAGAACGAGTTCGCGGATTTTGATCAGATAGGGCTCAATCGACGGGGCTTTTCTCAACTTAGAACTGATTAGATTTTGGCTTTGATCGGATTAGTACTTTTTGAACTATTCAAATAACAAAATTCGAAAAAACGCAACGAAAATGACGATATCTTGAGAACGAATCAACGGATTTCAATGAAATTTGGTACCATATGGTTTTTTCGATCGCTGATCACGAATCTGAAGTCAGTTTTGCAAAATTTTCATTTGGCGTATTCGATATGCTGCAAAAAAAACTAAAAACATTTGGATTTGGATGAAACTTGGTACTCGTAGGTTTTTTTAACTTTCCGTTTCTCTGTTTTCAGAGAAAAAAGGGAGTTATTGTGATCACTCCGAAAATGAAAGGTTGAGTTTTCACTAAATCTTCACGTTTCGAGGTCCAAAAAATCACCACCAGTATGTGCGTGACCACATTTTTGTCCGCGCGATATCTCGAGAACGCGTGGTCGGATTTCGATCAACTTGGGCTCGATCGACGGGGCTTTTCGTAACTTAGAACTGATTGGATTTTGGCTTCGATCGGATTAGTACTTTTTGAACTATTCAAAAAACAAAATTCTAAAAAATGCAACAAAAATGACGATATCTTGAGAACGAATCAACGGATTTCAATGAAATTTGGTACCATATGGTTTTTTTGATCGCTGATCACGAATCTGAAGTCAGTTTTGCAAAATTTTCATTTGGCGTATTCGATATGCTGCAAAAAAACTAAAAACATTTGGATTTGGATGAAACTTGGTACTCGTAGGTTTTTTGGGTCACTGATCACGAATCTGAAGTCAGGTTAGCGAAATTCAAAATGGCGAGTCCGATTTGCTGAGAAAAATACTAAAAACATTCGAAATCTTACGGAAATTTGTATTCGAAGATTTTTTGAACCGCTGATCAAGAATCTGAGGTCAGATTTACAAATTTCAAAATAACCGAGAACAAAATAAATAACGGGAAGTTCGAAGGCTGGCTCATAGTCAGCCCAAACCCGCTTGTTATTTTTATTGTTATTGAAGGAGTGTGATTCAAAAACGTGTCATAGCGGTCAAAAGAAAAGCTTTATTAAACCAACGAGCATATTTGAATAAATAAAATACCACACGAGATATAAGAATCCTCAATGAATATCGCGTCGTGTCTGAGGGAATTAAAAATCGTCGAATACCACAAAGATAGTAAATTTTATCCGAGACGTTAAAAGTAAAAGAGAGGAAAAAAAGGGAATTTAAACTTCTTTCTAAAAACAGTAATAACAATATTTCAAATATCGTCGATTCAATTTAAATCGACGAATGCGGTCCCCAATCTCGTCCGGCTCCTTTTCCCCCTCCGGGCGAGTCTCACGGACTTCCAGAGCCACATGCGGGAGTCTTTCTTCCAGTACGGAGCCACGTCTTCGGGAGCCTGCCGGGTCCCTTGATAGTTGAGTATCTCGGGCCCGTGGACGACCAGACGCATCGACGAAAGTTCCCGGGTTCTGAATCCACCGGCTTCGCCGTGCTGCAGGCAACCGCACGGACACCGCGGCGATTCTTCGACAGGCCTAACAGGCGGCGGCATTTCAACGCGGAGACTCAGACCCGCGAATTTGGACGTGAATTTTTTCAGTTCCGAAGATCTTGAGATCAATTCACCCTGATAATGTTTGGGATAAGGAATTATTACGAATGTTTTGAGAGAACATCGATGAGTATTTTTTACGGTAATCCATCTGCAGAGTCCAAGAAATTCGTATTTCGGAGGTTTTCGTTTTGCTATTAAATTCAAAAATTCTCAAACCTGGTGAATTCCTTGTTTGCAAATATTTGATAGAGGCGGAGCGGGATGTACTAAAACGACGCTTCTTGAACCCGGGGTATCAATATTATCCTCGAACATAAATTATAACAAATATTGTACGATTTAAAACAAATTTGGGCATGACATTATCATGACCCCCGTCAATTGTATCACTGACATTTCGTCGATCTATCGATATTGCAAGCATTCAGTGAATCAAATGATATGCTACACATCACATACCGGGTGTTTGGATAACGCGGAACTGATTATTGCTGCAAATGTATATTGTAATCCATCTGAGTCGAAAAACCTTCAACGATATGAACTAGAATTCGGAAGTGTAAACGGTCGAAAACACGCGTCCGTCAAAATTTTGACTCGATTTCTTTAACTTCCCGCTTCTCTGTTTTCAGAGAAAAAAGGAAGTTATTGTGATCACCCCGAAAATGAAAAGTTGAGTTTTCACTAAATCTTCACGTTTCGAGGTCCAAAGAATTACCTCCGACTATTTTCAGTTTCACGTCTGGGTGTGTGTATGTGTGTGTGCGACCACATTTTTGTCCGCGCGATATCTCGAGAACGCGTGGTCGGATTTCGATCAACTTGGGCTCGATCGACGGGGCTTTTCTTAACTTAGAACTGATTAGATTTTGGCTTCGATCGGATTAGTACTTTTTGAACTATTCAAATAACAAAATTCTAAAAAACACAACAAAAATGACGATATCTTGAGAACGAATCAACGGATTTCAATGAAGTTTGGTACCATATTGTTTTTTTGATCGCTGATCACGAATCTGAAGTCAGTTTTGCAAAATTTTCATTTTGCGTATTCGATATGCTGCAAAAAAACTAAAAACATTTGGGTTTGGAAGAAACTTGGTACTCGTAGGTTTTTTGGGTCACTGATCACTAATCTGAAGTCAGATTTGCGAAATTCAAAATCGCGAATCCAATTTGCCGGGAGAAACACTAGAAAAATTCTAAATCTTACGGAAATTGGTACTCGGAAGTTTTTTGAACCGCTGAATCAAATCCTGAGGTCATATTTGCGAATTTCAAACAGGTGAGAACAAAATAAATAACGGGAAGTTCGAAATAAATAACGGGAAGTTCGAAGGCAAAAAATGAGGTTACTATTTTATAAATTTCTCCTTCGATTTTGAAAGAAATTTTCCAAATAAACAAATTTACACCACGGGGTGACGAAATTTTGCTGCTTACAGGTTGTGTACATTTTACAGTCTTACACTTGCCTGAAACACTTTTGACTCGAGTGACGAGATAGTTTGGTGTAATGTGTAGTATATTTAAATTAATAAATTGTTAGTGCTGATATTTGAATTTACCGCAAAATAGTGCATATTTTTACTGAGCGCTCATAGGCCGGTTGGTGCCAACGGACGCATGCAATTGGTCGTAGAGCTATACAAATTTCGATTCCTGTACGAAAGCTTCGTGCAACGAACAGCTCAGACCGAGTGAGCGGGCGCAAAACAGCACGTTGCGCCCGAGGGCCGAAAAGATCTGTTTGCGCCCGCTCAAGAGGTATGTAAAGTGGCATTTTGCGACCGGGTATGAGAAAATGTAATTTTTTTGTTTTAGAATTAACATTTCAGACTCTCGAAGTCGCTCCGCGTTATATTCCGGATCGAGTAAAAGTAATTGTTGTTTTTCGCCCGTGCTTAGAGATGGATTCTCTTGCACGTCGAACAAATATTCAGCAAAATATGTCAATTATTTGTCTTACACATCGCCCATCTTGATTCGTAATTGGCGGAGCGTGACTTTCAGAAGCGGTGCCAATTTATGTAGCATTTCGAAAGTTGAGAACATCATAGTTAATCCGGCTGACTTTTCGACGGCAGAAATTTCAAAGCGATTGTTATATATACTGGGCTCGTGTGGGTCGCCATCGGATCCGAGAAAAAAATGATTCAACCGGAACTGTTGACCCTAAGGTTTGATGAAACGGTGCAGGTCCTTTTATGTATTCGAGCGACGTGCATTATACTTCCCTTGATTTCGGCATCGCTTCGATTGTGTGTAATGTTAATTCTCAATAAAAATTTACATTTCCGGTTCGTTTAATTTTCGCAGGCCTGTAAAAAATTATCACACGAGTTTAACGAACGCAACAAAGTCGCGTTGAATAATCGAAACGACATGTGGTTCGACAAAGGTCAATCGCGGTGAAAACGAAATGAAGTCTCGTCGAGTATAATCTAAACGACTGCACAGTTTTTGTGCTGACGCGTTTCCGTTTGCCGATTCTTCATCGGAATGGCTATGCCAAAGGCCAATTGCGATGAATGGGTATTTAAACAGCGAAATATTTTTCCAACGCTCACACTTAATTTCAAGTCAAGTACGACAAGTCGTTTTTTCTATCCGTGATCAGTTTCGTGAATCTTTTCGATCATCGTCATCATGGCCGAACAACAGCAACGCAAGATCCAATTCATCAGCTTCAATGGGTTCGAGGTGGGCGACATGTTCATCGTAAAAGAGGTGGCCGTTATATGCGGCCAAACCAAGCAGATCAGCCACGTCGTCTTCAAGGCTCCGTCAGATATCCCACGCCTGACGATGATGAACGACGCGGAGTTCTTCTCGATCCGCAGACAGGAGAGAATGATACGCCTACGTTGGGAATCAGGTACGGAGCCGTACGAGAACCTGGCCAAGTGGTTCGAAGAACACGTCGAGAGGAACAAAGAAGTACGACGGTTCACGCACGGATCGACGTCTTGTATGTTTCTTCGACGAATGCTCGACGTGGACGTGTTAGATGTGGTGGAGTACGGGTACCCGGGACGATTCCGACTACCTGGATGACCGCAATTTGAAGTACTGCGCGATTGCGCGCGTCCAAAAAAGTGTACAGTTGGTTTGACTGAGAATTGGTGAAATTAGCTTAATACATTTTTGAATAAAGAAACCTTGTTAATCTTTCGAAACCTTACTCGCAATCATCCGCCCACACCTCGTTGTAATACGTCGTCCCGACCCGTCCCACGCTGGTTTGATCCATTCCGCTACGTAATTTGTACTCTTTTGATATTTTCTTCGAAAAAAGGTTCCCGATCAGCTGGCAATCCGTCGTAATCCACTAATTCCGTCTGCTGAAAGATATAAATTCGCTTAACCCTTCACAGTCAGACTATCTGAGAATTTCATGGCCGTCACACTGGGTGGATTCCACCCAGTCAGTTTTCAAAAGACGATTGTGAACAAACTACCACTTCGAAGTATCTAAAAAATTTACAGAACATGCTTCGAATCTCCTAGATCATGTACGAAAAATTGATGTTTGGAAAAAAATTGCAACTTGTTGAAAAAAAATCATAAAGAGGTGCAAGAGCAAAAGACACGTTTTTGCTAAAAAAAATCATAAATTTGTAAATTTTTCATATTTCTAACTGAAATTTGGACGTGAAACTCCTGAGATGTGCTACTGTCGGTAAAAAAAAAAAATTCGATTGTCAGGGCAACACTGACGCTTTTTTCGAATGATAAACCGTATCAGTAATTTTAGGGGAGACTTCAAAGTAAAGGTAAACGACGACGGAAGTCCCGTTGAGAGCCAGGGATAATTGGATATTTACGCCGAAAGTCGAACGACGGGTTGATTTCACCCAGTGTGACTGTGAAGGGTTAACACGTTGCTGACGTACGTCATTTTTCTTCTATTAGAACTAGATTTATCATCATTGACATAAATTTGAATAAAATTGTCCTCGCAACTTCATACTTGCATGCGTGCAATCGCAGTTTGCACTGCATGTAATACATTGTCGTTCTTATCGTGAAGGAGAAGAAAAAGCTCGCAACCTCATTCGCACGTCGACCTTTGCACTGTCCAGCTGCCAATAGCTGATACGACGGACGAGGAATAAAAAGTCTCGGGGTATATATCAAGAGATGTTTCTGCTCTGCGTTCAGTCTTCACGATGGTTTTCACGATTCTCTGCACTGTTGGGCTCTCGATTAATCAATCGACTACTATCACTACACTAATGATGTATGTACACATATATGGTTCGTACATGCATCATAGCCCTAAGATATATTTAGTCTGTCCATGACCAGCACACAGGTCACACTGTACTTTGATTGTAGATCTTATTGTCAAGTTCTTTCTTGAATAAATTGCTAATTTGTTATATTCGTTATTTCTAACCCGGCCTCGTTTCTTGAAACACCTGCAACCCGTCCTATAAATCGCAACAAATACTCCTAGAAAAGTCCGGTATTGGACAAATCCTGAAAGGCTTAGTTGGGAAAATTGTGTTCATGCCTACTGCCGTAGGGGTAATTGAGTCTTCGAAGTTTGAGGTCCTTCTTTTGCTTTTTCATTTCTCATCTTCTTCTTTTTCTCTTCATTTTTCCCCTGTCTGGATGTGCAGCGATTCAAACTTCGACTACTTTCGGTATATTCCGGCTAGCCGGGATTCTATTCGGCCTCAAGCGCACGACCTCAGGTATTACTTGGGTTGCCGACTCACAGGCGCGAATTTGCATTTAAATAAATTTTCCCGCTTCACTTTCAGCTATGTTACATGAATATTCTGGGGGTTTCTAACTGACGTTATATTGTATTCAGATCTTCAGGTTTTGCGTGTTGAAGTCATCAAAACTGCAGGTTGACTGGTAAAACTTGAAAAATTATTTATTCAAATTGTCACGAGTGAATATATTTCATGAATTTCGATTTCTATGAACTCATAGAAAGATGAATAAATAATTTTTTCGTATCCATGACATTATTTAACGATATTGAAAAGCGAATAAGGAATTGAAATTCAAGTCTTTTTACCGTTACGTACTACGAAAATTAGTTTGAAATAAATCAATTTATTTACAAAAAATTTCTTCTACATAATATACTAAGTATGTATTTCTAGTCACATTTTTTTTTTCTCAATATAAATACCATAGTACATTTCGATACGCGGGTAAAAGCAACTTTCACACATGTATCGAACAAAATTTGTCATCACAAACGCGCGTAAAGTCCGATTATATGCCCCCTAATGGCACTTTTTCGCACGGCGTGATGAAAAATACATTTCAACAATTTAATACAGACATTAAAGATTTTTTTTCACATTTCGTAGGTTTAAAACTATTTCCTCTGTTGTCTCTCTTATCCTATTTAACGCCACTAAGTCTTGAAGCTCACTTTCCCAGCGGGTCTGGAACCACTGCTGAAAAGTATTCAAAGCCGTCAATGCTTCTCGAGCCGTTATCCGAGGCGGGTCTTCAACCCCCTCTAAATCTTCAGCTTCATCCTCACTAGACGGGGGACTGATATCCATTAGCGGATCAACGTTCTTTAAAAGCTCATCGTTGTTCAAAGCACGCCATGCCGGTTGCGACGCATCTTCGTTCAACCATGCCGCAGCATCCTCCGCAGAGAGATCACTGCAGCCCTTGAGTCTGTTCACAAGTGACGAAATTTCATCCTCATGGTGATTCCCAGGAGTTGATGCGGTGTCTATTTCTTCAAACCGTCCAATCAGATTGTTCCATGCGTTACGCAGAGTATTCGCAGTCACGTTGTCCCAGGCTTGCGCCAAAGACTGGCAGCACGACAGCATCGTCCATGTTTTTAAAAAATCACTGATCGCCTGTTCATCCTGGCACTCTGACAGTAGCAGCTGTCGCAGAAGCACGTTTTTGTATTCTTTCCTAATCGCCTCGATCACTCCCTGATCCATGGGCTGAATCAGCGCAGTTACGTTCGGAGGAAGGATAACAACCCTACAGCAATCGTCGATCGCATTCAACTCCTCAGCCGATGGATGGCAAGGAGCATTGTCCAGTAATAAGAGGAACCTCTCTTGCTCCGCTCCCTGCTTCGACTTGATGTGAGGAAGGAATACGGTCGTGTACCAATCTTTGAAGATGTCGGTATCGATCCACGCCCTCCTCTGGCCACGATAGGCTACCGGCAGTCTACCGATATTCTTCAGCCACCTGGGTTTTGGGGATTTACCGATCACCAAAAGAGGGATTTTATCCGTGCCGGTGGAGTTTGCGCACGTCATCACCGTCGCTCGGTGGTGTTTTTCGTCTCTCGCAGCTGCGGTCTTGCATGGCAGTGACTTCCAGGCCAGACCCGTCTCGTCGGCGTTGTATATGTTGTCTAGCTTGTATCGACCCTCTTCGATTAGTTTTGAAAATTCGTTACAGAAATCAACGCTGGCCTCTGTGTTACTCGCGACCTTTTCGGCCTGGAGAGAAAGGTGGCGGATTCCGTGACGCTGTTTGAATCGATGCAGCCACCCATTGCTCGCGCTGAATGGTGTTGTAGATCCAAGCCTCGCGTGGAATAAAAGTGCTTGTTCACGAAGCAGAGGCCCTAAAGTGGGAGTAAGTTCACACGTTAACGAATACCTAAGATATTTTTTTGACAATTATAGCGTAAAGGATCGATCAAGTCGAGCCAACGGATAAGGAAGAAAACAAATTGAGGGGGAACATACGCCTTGAAATTTAGAAAAAGGCAAAATTTCCAAAAGTGATTTTTTAGACTCCTGAATGGTTTTCAGCCGATTTTAGAAACACATTTTTTTCTGTCTATGGTGCACGAAATGAAATCTGCCAGTGGACCAATTTCAGTTTTCCTGATCACAAACTGTTCAGTAAAGAGGTATTCTCAAAATGAACAGAGAACTTTTTGATAATCTTATTTTTACTCAAGTTATCACAAAGAGTAACGTATGAAAGGAGAAAAACACTATTTTCTTCTAGAAAATGATGAATATCTCATACAATTTTGATCGAATCAAAAAGTTCTCTGTTCATTTTGGAAAAGCCTCTTCGCTGAATAGTTTGAGACCAGAAAGACTGAAATTGGTCCACCGGAAAATTTTATTTCGTGTATTATAGACAGAAAAAAATGTGTTCCTAAAATCGTGTGAAAACCATTCAAGAGTCTAAAGAATAACTTTTGGCAATTTGAAAGTCGATGTTCCCTCTTAACGTTTCTACGACAGTTCGTCGTCTTCGTCAGAAACTGAAATAATCTAGTTAATTAATTTTTTTGAACTATTTTTAGCGATAGATCACCTGAAATGGGCTCCCCAAGGGATCTCATTTGACAGAACCACTTGAACAGTGCTTCTTCGAGAGCAGAATGTTCGCCTCCGCCTAGTCGAGTGTTTTCTTTATTTCCTATGGAGCTGTTTTGCAGGTGTTTTTGGACGATAGCTTCTTTCTGTTTTTTTATGTGGGATATCGTGGATTCGGAGACGCTATATGCTTTGGCAAGGTCTTTCACTCGCTCTCCAGCTTCGAGACGTCGCACGATATTCGCTTTATCACTCAGTAGGATCTGCCGATACTTTCGCCTTTGTCTTTCCATCTTATCAGCTGAATCAAAATAAGAAAATACATGTGTTTGGAGGGACAATCCAGTGAATTAAGTAGCTTTAAGGAGTGTTTATTACAGAAGGCTAGTGGGTACCAGGTTTCTGAATGCTGTTGTGAAAAAAAGGGTCATAGAACCAAGGCTTGATTCAAATATTTCGATTTTGTTGATTGTCTAGTTCTAGCGCAGAGTGAAATACTAAGAAAAAAAAACAAAAAAAAAAACTGAGATTGCATGTCAAATTTTATCCAAAAATATTGAAAATTGTTGGGCTTATTCGTGGTTACAGCAATAACTGCAATAATCGAAAAATTCTACAATTTTGAGTCACAATTCAGTGTGTATGCTCAGTGTATAAGGGGGCATCCATAAAAGACGTCCGCACTTATAGGGGGGGAGCGGTTCGCGAAATGTGACTATTTGCGACCAGGGGGCGGAGGGGGGGTCATGCCGGGTGTGACGTCCACTCAAAAACCCCATTTACCAGATTTGTAAACAAGCGTCACGAGTGACGAAAAAAAACCGACTTCAAATAAAAACCAAACTATGTACTCAACCGATTTTGATGAAATTCCTATGGGACTCATCTGAAAGTATATCCTTTCAAGTAAAAAAAGAATTTTTCAAACCGGTTTATAAATGACGAAGTTCTGAGGTAACAGACAAAAAAAAAAAAAATTCACCCGACTACGACAAAATGACCGTATTTCGCCCCTGAAACGCGGGTCGAAAGTCGTCAATTTCGGACCAGAGGGAAGAAAAGTCGATTGCCGGGCAAAAAAGTAGATTGCCGGGCAGAAAAGTAAATTGCCGGGCAAAAAAGTCCACTTTTTTGCCCGGCAATTTACTTTTTTGCCCGGTTAATCACTTCTCTTCCTTCTGGTCAAAAATTGACTACCTACTTTCCACTCGCGTTACAGCGACGGAATAAGGTCATTTTATCGAAGTCGGGTGAAAAATAGCATATGCTACACGGGAGGAGCGCAATTTTCACCTCGTGTTCGTGCTGCCCTCGCTGCACTCGCTTCGCTCGTGCCTCGGGCAGCAAACCTCGCACTCGGCGAAAATCGCGCTCTTTCCTCCCTTGTAGCATAATATACTATTTTGTAACACATGTACGATTTGTGCGTTTTTTTTTACCTATTAAGCGGGTGTAAAGTGACCTTTTTTTGACCAGCTCGAAAAAGCGGGCAATAATGAATTCATTTTTGTTTTGTGCGGAAACAAAGTAATGGCATTGTTATTACGAAAATGTGACAGTTGGGCGACGACGCCAATTGACACATTTTCGTAATAACAATGCCATTACTTTGTTTCCGCACAGAACAAAAAGGTTTTGACATATTTAGGTTCGGAATTGCACGTAGCGATCCGCGACAGAGCCCTTTTTTGCGATTTAGGCCCGTAGACTTAAATTTTTATCGAAATAAGCGACGCGCCCACTTATGTCGGTAAGTCGGTCATAATCGAGTAGAGCCTCCCCTTAAATACAAATACAACCGAATTGAGAACATCATCCGTTTTTTTGAAGTCGGTTTAAAAAAAATTATGTTTCAATTTTTCTATTTGCGATATTTCGTCGCAATTGCTTTTGAAGCCATAATTAAAGAATATAAATGATACACAATTTTTATAGTATTTTTTTTCACGTTACCTTCACGGAATAGTATATTGTGTATCAAGGGCGCAAAACACTATTTTTCGAGTGTGAAATTTGCAGTACGAGCCGAAGGCGAGTGTACTGCAATCACACTCGTCAAAATAGCCTTGCGCCCGTGTTGCACACGATTTTTTTCTCAACACCTGGTCTGCAAAAATGCCTCTTTTCAGACCGAGTGAGCGGGAGCAAAACGGAACTTTGCGCCCGCTTTAGGCGGGCGCAAAGCACATTTCCGCCCGAGGGCCGAAAAGATCTGTTTTGCGCCCGCTCAAGAGGTATGAAAAGTGGCATTTTGCGACCGGGTGTGAGAAAAAAATGTTGCGTAAGACACGCGCCCAAAGACACCGACCGTGGTGCGACCACAAGTTTGGTGCGGTGGCATTACCACGTTGGGACGGCAGCTCGCCCGCGCGGGGCAGCAGCCGTTGGGTAGGCTGTCGTCCCAACGTGGTGATGCCACCGCACCAAACTTGTGGTCGCACCACGGTCGGTGTCTTTGGGCGCGTGACTTACCCAACATTTTTTCCGTCTTCGATTTCAGAGAATTGAGGGGGAGGGTCCTTCATTGTGACCATCGGACGTTTCGTAAGGGGAGGGGTTCGAAGATTGCGACTAACTGCGACACGGGGGGGAGAGAGGAGTCAACAATTGACAAAAAAAAATCGTGGACGTCCTTTACGGATGCGACCTAAAGAACGCATTCAGAAAAAAGTCGAAAATTGTTAATTGTCTGTGACAATCACTTCTTGTATTTTTTTTGTATCAAGACACTCAAACATAACCTCAAATGAACTCAAATTTCAACAATAAACGTCAACGAGCTTGAATAGCAATAATTATTCTAATATGTAGATAGCAAGGCGTTTATCTTCTTTGTACCTTCTTCACTTATAAATATACCGTTGTTCACGTATTTTCTTCCACGTTTATATTCACGTGGTTATAAGTTTAGGAAATTTCTTGTTTCCGGATATTCCAATAATTTCCATTTCGGTGTGACATGATCTGACATGAAATTCAACAGTCCCTTGTTATTTCCATTTTTGTTCGAAAACGAAAAACCGAACCACACGGATGGCAGATCTTAACTCTCTGTTAAGGTACTACTAACAGTCACATGAACACATGTTATGGCAAAAATAGTAAAGCACTACACCACTACACCATACACAAATCCATAAGTCATAAGCAGATAATGCGCATGCGCGGTGGCTCAGACCCTTAGCTTATGGCTTATCGAGTTCTGTGTGATGTGATGATGTGATTCGGCCTTAATTATGCTGCGATGTGACTGGAGCTTTCCAACAAGAGACACACGCCGAGGCCTGAGCCACTGTAATACTATTGGTCCCGTCCCTTAGATCCGGCCAATCACATGTCGCTGTGTGCCTTGTTGAAAAGCTCAGAAATTGCGCAGACCACGTGGTTCTACTTTCACCGCTTTCACCTGAAACACACAGTGTCGCCATCTCGCGTCGTTTCGAAGAACCTGTCACAACGTAACGTCAACTGTCATCGAGTGAAAAGGTAACCTCAAACCCTAGTTAAAAAAGAACAGATTGTGACAAGACGAGAGTGCGTGAAATAAATTTAAGAAAAACGATAAACAATCTTCAACAAAAATGGCCTGGCTCTCGGGTCTCGCGGGGAAAGCGGAGACTCTGCTCAATAAAATCGATAAAAACACTGCCGCAGTCTTGAGCAAAGAAAAGCAAGAGATCGAACCTCAGCCCGTACTGACGGAGGTAACGTGGGTAAAACCCCCTAGGTGAGTTTTAACAAATTCACTCAACGTCTTATTTCCGTTAATCAGAGGCTGACGATCGTTGATTTTACAGCGAATCGCCCAACAAATTTTCCCCCATCGTTCCCCACGTTCGCTCCATGACTCCGATAAAGTCGAGAGCCTCTCAGGAAGAGGAGTTGATCACGTATTTGAACACGCCTACGGAAACACCGACCAAAGTACAGAGGCTTGAGTCTGCTGCTCCTTCGACGCCTCTGTCGATCTGCGTAGAACCTCCGACGGATAACACGGATTCTATTTCAGAAGTTTCTCTCAGGAGCGGAGAAATCAGTCCAGTTCTTTCTCACGTTTCCATTGTGGACGTGCCGCCGGGTATCGAAGACGTATTGGACGGCCCGGAACACGGAGACACGAATTACGATCTCGAAACCGAGAATCTGATACTCAGAAACGAAATCGAGGATCTGAAAAATGAACTAAATCTGCTTTCGCACAGAGCAAAGTCCTCCGAAAGCGGTAATTAGCTTTTCTAAACGATTCTTTAGCTTAGTTTAATGCTTTCTACCATATTTCCAGAACGCAACGAGCTTCATCACCGTCTCAACGTACTGCAACAAGAATTTGAGTACAAGTTTAACAATCAAAAACTAGAAGCTGAAAGTATGATGAAAAGATCGTCCAAAGACGTGGATTTGAGAAACGACCTAAAATCCGCGCAAAAGTACATCGAAGAGAAGGACGTGCTGCTGGACAAGCAGCAGACGGATCATCAGAAGGAGATAAACCTGCTGAAGGAAAGATTATTCCGTCTGGAAACCGAAAGAACCGACGTCATGAAAAAACTAACAGAGACTCAGTCCGCGCTCGATAGAAATAAATCGGAGCTCAACTCGACTAGGTCGGAACTAGAACAGCACAGAGCCAGAGCACTCAAGACTCTTCAGGACAAGGAAAAGCTGATCGCAGAACTCAGGGGCAACGCTACAACCGGATTGGACGACGCGACGCTGATGGAGTTGAACCAGCTGAGACAAGAACGAGAATCTCTTAGAGAAGAGAACCAGCAGATTTGCGAACAGCTGAGAATATCTCGAGAGGAATTGATCAAGGCTGATGCTAGGTTCGAGGAAAGCAGGCGAGAGAGCGCTCTGGCCGTCGCTCAAGCTCAGGAGGCTGTTGTTGCGGAGAGAAATCGCAGATTGGCGATAGAAGACGACTCCCGAACTCATTCGGAGGTGCGATGTCATCCCGACGATGATTTTTCACTTCTAAATTCACGCTTTTCTTACAGGAGCTGAGATCTCTGCAGGAGGAAGTCTCTCGTCAGCGAAGTTCTGTAGCTTCCAAACTCCAAAAACAAGAATCCGAGATCTCAAGGCTTCGCTCTAAGCTCTCGGCTGCTTCTACGCCGAGCAGCGAAGTGGAGACGAGATTATCGACTCTGACGCAAACTCTGGTCCTCAAACAACAGGCTTTGGAGAGTCTGACCACTGAGAGAAACGCTCTTAGATTACAGTTAGAGAAAATCGAGGTGACCATAATTCTTCTCAGGGAAGGATGGAAGACGATACGCAGATTGATTAACGGTTTTATCTCGTTCCTCAGCACCAGCACAGAGACATGATCGGAAATATGAGAAAAAATGTTCCCTACGATCACATAAACGACACCGACGACGCCAAGGCCCAGGTGCCAGCTTTCCTGCTGGAAACGCCGTTCGATACTGGGGTAGCCAGGCGGGTGAAGAGAGCCTATTCTTCTCTGGACGCAGTTAGCGTTCGGACCGGAGTTTTCCTGAGGCGATATCCTCTAGCGAGGATCCTAGTGCTTTTTTACATGGTTTGTATTCGTTCCTCGGTTATTTTTATGCTGAAATAACGATCATTGATCATTGAAATCGATATTGTTCTTCTTTCGCAGGTATTACTACACTTCTGGGTGCTTGTCGTCCTCTTCTCTCATTCCCCGGAGGCGCACTAATCTCATTCCACATGAAAATATGATAGAATTGAATCTGCTAGGGATTAGAATTATTTCGATAGACGATGAATTATTGAAATTACGTAGAAATTATTGTACATACGTTGATTATGGCGATCAATCGATCATCAAATGGGGTGAAATATTATTTTTTTGTTCTGTTTATAATCGATACTTTATTTTTTTCAAAAGTTATGATTTATTTCTACGTGTATATATGTATATCAGATTATTTTTTAATTATTATAAGTTTGATAATAGTAATAATAATGAAAATAATAATTGTTATAATACTGTCAAGGTGATGAACGGAAGGCGGCAGCTAATCTAACGATCTAAACAAAAAATGCCCAACATTTTTCGGTTTTAAATTATCTTCTTCACTTTCACTTTGACATACATCTAATGACTAATTTTGGATTTTATTTCTCTCAATTTGAAACAATCAATGTTTTTTTTAAATATTATTATTGCATCACGTATCATTCAATATACACCTCGCGGTGTGAATCAAAATTGTAAAAATTACGATAATCCTAATTGTTCTTCTCATTCTCTCCTTAATTTTCATTAATTTAATTAATTTTATTGCATTTTTGGTGATACACACACACACACACATCTTTTTTGTCCTCGTTCAAAAAAATCATCGTTACAATTTCTAACGATTAGGAAAGTATTAACTGGCCCTTATGGTTATTTCGAAAAATATTCGCTTAGCGTTTTCCTTCTTCTTGTTTTACAGTCACCTAAATAATACGATTGAGATCTACGATAAAAAAAAAAAACAGACACAAAAATCAGAGCCAGAAAGAAGAAGAAAACATTTGAAAATTAGTACTCAGATCGCAGCTGATATTTATGGTGTTATTTCTCTCCGTCTATACGTAAAAAATGATTTCGACAAATTTGATTTGGCTTTTCTTACACTCTATAAATATCCTATATCGTATATCAGGATAATAGTATAGTAGATAAGCTAATTGTAAGCAAGGCTTGATATGCTGGAAGCTACGTTACATAGTTACGATATAAGTATACGTCAATTATTTAGGTAATAAGTATTATATAATATGAGATTATGTGAATAGAATATGCACTCAATTCGCACCTCGATGAAATAGTTTTATGTATAATTATAATATAATTCAAATAGTCAGATGTAGGTACGAAAGAGTTTTTGAAAGACATATAAGTATAACGATTCACAGTCACAGCTGAAATCTGATGACCTGATAATAATTTGACACCAAAATATAAAAAATATGAAAATTTTGGACGCAATAGTGAAAAGAATATAGAATGCTTATTACAAGTTTCTCGTTACCGACTTGAGCATATGTGATATCACATATCTATACATCGTTTTAATTCAATGCCATTCATATAATAGGTATAATTAATATCATCAAATTAAATAATACAACGATGATTATTGATTATAATAATTGGTTACTTGCTACAAGTATACGATTTTTCTTCTCTTTTTTTGGCAGTATAAATTTCTTTTTTTAGAAAATGTCTTCAGTTCCGATTTTGAGATGCTTTTTGATATAATAATATAATATAATATTTGAATAAATATCCCGGTTTAAAATAAAATAATAATTATATAGAGAAATTATACGAACATTGACGTTATACACTATAATACATTTCAGCCGATGATTCGTATCATTATCACAATTATATGTGTCAATTTATGATCGAGTGCCAATTTTGAATATAATTAGTAATCACGTAATAGTAGAGAATATAAATCTATATTCTATAAATCAATGCATGTCTAGTATTTATAATCTAATTGATCAAATCACCTAATAATGAATTTTTGTCATATTAAATATGCATCTAGGTATCGGTAATACGTTTATGATTATCGCACGATCACAATTAAGAATAGGGTTCCCTAATTATATTTTATAAGTCAGATATACTACCGATCATCTAAATTGCTTATGCATTTTTTGATATAGAACCGTAAAGAAATCATTCAATTTTCATATCATTATCATTTATCTCATTCTCTCATCGTAGTTACATGTATTCACCGTCGTTATTGTAATACAATCATAGGCATAAATATATAAATAATGTGAACTAGGGTGTTGCAAGAACTGAAATCAAACTTTGAACCGTTGATCCTATCGACTCGACTGTAAGGATTTCGATTATGCGCAACGAATCACATATTCAACAGATTTGCGGTATCCATTGTTCCCACCGAATTTAACGAAGATTGAATAATTATTTTTATCCCCTCGCACGTGGTTAGAAGATATGAATGTTTAACTTCATCATTTCAACACCCGTATAAGTAGCGAATGTGCTATTAAATAAAGTTGATATCTTGCTCGATATGAGATCTTAGGAGCTGGAGACCATCGGGTCCTGAGTGGCTCTATCTCTTTTATCTTGATCCTCGTCTTCTTCATTTTCATACGAGTATCTCTGCTTGTCCGTCTCGACAGAGACGTGATCAGATCCGGTCGAGGAGTCTGGCGTAGCCGGAGGCGTGGGTCTGGACAATAGATCAACTTCCACTTCCCGGTGCGAATGAGCGTCTGAATTTCCAAAGCTTTTTCCCCACGTCGAGCAACATACAGACTCTGTTTCTGAGTGCGCAGAGTCTCCGCAGCAGCTGGTTGCGTTATTCTCAGGATTGTTCAATACCGATCGAATGAACTCTCTCGTTTCGTATCCCAGAGCGTTGACACGCTTTTGCAACGCGTGACTACGCCGTACCAGAGTCATAGTGCGAGCCACTATCTCGAGGAGGCCTGTATAAGAACGAAAACAACAATGACTGGTGGGAATAATTGTGCGTAATCGCTCGTTAAATCTGAGATATGGAAAATTTCTAAAATAGTATTTCTCTAGACTTGACATACTTCAATCAGTCTTGCTCAACCGTTGTATAACGGATAAGTCGATAAACGATTGTCATTGAGTATTCAGCAATTAAAACTCAATCAATTGGAAAAACCAAATTCATTGTGTTTAATCGGTGTAATCCGATGAATTAGTTAATCAATTATTCGTTTAGAATGTTGAAAATGCGGAGAATAATTTTTATCATTCCAATATATTGTTTTTTTTTTTTTTTTAATCTCTTGATTTCTCTATTGTTTATTGTCTCTAATTTTGTATCTTTTTTTTTTGTCAAATTTCACTTCTAGAAAATATTAAAAAAAACCCCATATGAAGGAATTATTCATTTCCATTGAGAAAAAAAAAAAACTATCAAAGTAAGTTTCAATTGAAACAAAAACAAACAAAAAATCATGATTAGTATTGATAATGAGAACATGAAATCTACGATTTTTCTTGATAAAATATTCATGTTTATAATTTTCTTCCAAAAATTCGAATTTCCATTCAAAAGTATAAGGAATTTTTTTCTCTTTTCTTTCTGTATTTGATGATCGTTTTTTGTTGCTTTTTTTTCTTTCAATTACCTTCTCGTCGCGAGTAAACGGATCTCCAATGCTGGCTTGTGCGGATGTTAGAAACTGCTAGGTCACCGGTATCTGATGCCGAGGTAACGTTATGGTTTAGCGTGGGTGCAGGTTCCCACACGGGACTCGCAGGTGGAGATAAGTAGTCGGCTACGTCACCGCGACGATAATCGCTCCTCGTTCTATTGAAGATCCGTTTGAATTCGAGCCTCTGTTGTTCTTTACGATTGTTAATATTGTTCTGATTTACTCTGTGACCTGTACGTCTGACGTAATTAGACGATCTACAACTGCTGCAAGACACCGGGGTGTCACCCTGCATCGATAATTCCGGCAGGCAAATAGTCGGAGCCATACTGTCTAATTATATATCTTTATTATCTGAAATCAGAAGAATTTCGTATATGTTAAGCAAACGGTTATAGATAAATAAAATAGTGAGAATTATTGACGTCTTCTTTCTTTTCTCACATTCAACCCTGCGTATCTTCGAAACCGTGGTTCCTACGTGAAAAATGATCTGAACCTTTTCTGTACAGAATTTAATGAGCTTCAAAATTGCTTTAAACTATTTTTTGTCTAGAAGTGACCGGAAGTGAGATATTGTAGAAAAAAGAAAAGACGCATCCTCTATGAGAGTTCGAATTGTCTGTCCTATAATTTGCAAATTTTAATCACAGTGTCGATAAGAAAAACGCTTGAAAATGACAATATTTTATCTATAATGATAAACACGTAGGCGTGAAGAATGACAATTGCGGTTTAGGAAAGAGGAAACCGAGAGAGATAAGGAGAGAAATATAAGCTTATGTTGGGTACATTCCCCGAGGAATATAGTGTCGTTAGATCGCAAAGTGTGTGTGGAGGGTTCGTGCTAGCGGGGCTGGCGCGAGAGAGAGAGAGAGAGAGAGCGAGCTCATAAACGATCGCCGCGAGGGTTGTTTCCGGGTCTGAATTTCTGGTATGCGAAAGACCGTTCGGGGGTTCCCCGCGCTCCATCTCCCACTCTCTCTCTCCCTCTGTTCGGGGCGAATTGATATTTGGGAGGGGATGAAAACTCGGTAGAGACGGCGACGACCTTGAACCCCGGAGCAGCCGAGGGCACACGTGCGGAATATCGTGCGAGAGAGACAGAGAGAGAATGGAGAGAAGTGGAAAATAGACAAGGAAGCGGAGGCGACCGGAATTTACCTTTGCCTATACTCCCTATACCTTATCTCTCCACTTTCACCTTTTCCCTTAGTCGATCAGTGTCAAATTATCCGTGTACACAGACATTATGGATACCTGTGTGTCAGGTATCAAGTTTCGCGATCCATTGCACGCGATCGTGATATACACGGTGTCCCAATTTCAAATTATGCATCGTGTCATTCGTTTTTTTTTTTGTTTTTTTTTTGTTCAATTAGATTCACTGATCAAAGAAAAATCGTGATAATTACACATGAAGGATTAGTTTACCTAAAAATTTGAATAAATTACATTTACGATAGCGATGTTTTCACATGATGTATCGCTGTGTTGTTGTGTAAATATAGACATAGAGTATGCAATGTATACAAGCATGCTACACGTATAAAAAGTAGGAAGTGAATCAATTCCCCCTTTGTACAACACTTTCTATACATCGATTAGCTGGGATATAAGAGCGTTATTCTTTTACTGTACCTATACGACTATGAACGTATATGTATGTACATATAAATAGAAGAATTTCCGTAACTAATTCGCAGGCGGATGAGCGATTGAGAGGCAGATAAGGAGGGAGAAAGAGAGGGATATTAAATCGTGTGAAAATAACTAACTATAAGCTAGCTATAAAAGCTTCCCTCTTCCCCTCCTGCACCTCGTCCTAAATAAGGCAAAGTAAATAGATAAATAGACGATAAGTACATAGCGCGGTTAGGACGTATTTCCCTCTCTTCGAAAATCGCGCCCTATAAATAATATCCGCCTACCGTAAACGCCACACGTTATATACGTCCTATTTTCGATTCGTAGATATACGATATTTTCTTATTCATCTTTTTCTAGAGTCAGGCCTAGTAATATGGATTTTGCAACGCGATGCCACGTGCGACTTGTGAGCTCGCCCCCGACTCCCCCTCGGGCAATATC
Organism: Euura lappo; assembly: GCA_018257835.1. Lineage (NCBI taxonomy): Eukaryota > Metazoa > Arthropoda > Insecta > Hymenoptera > Tenthredinidae > Euura > Euura lappo. Next base: position 399,275 of record JAEUYN010002349.1, on the reverse strand, counting down.
CATCCATCTCTCTCTCTCTTCGCGAGTACGCCAACGCGTCAGCGTCCCGCTGCACCTTCCTCACGCCCAAGTTCTACGCGCACGTGGCCGGTGGCTCACAAGTTCGATGCCCCTTGACAGCGTCGGTCTCGTCTGCGTGTGTTACGCTGTACGCACGGAGAGAGAACCCTTCGCCCAACCCCCTCGTCTGACTTATGCGAATTGGAACCCTGCCGGAGGTTTTGATGGGATTTTTTTTCTTTTGTTTTTCATTCTCGAATTGTAAAGAATTAATTTCGACCCAATTCCGTGTACAGAGTCGCGTGTATGCACGCCGTACTTTATCAGTCCACCGGTGTATAATAGTTTAACTCCGTAGAAGGAAGTATACCGAGCTGAGTAAAAAAAAGAACATGATCGAGTTAGACACGCGCGAGGCGATAGAACATTGGAATAGAACGGAAGTGGGGAGGGCGAGGGAATATGGGCCACACGTGGCGCGATAAGACGCGATGACTAACTTGACGAGCGTAATAGGTAGACAAGCAGAGTTGAGGTATGGTATACTGGTGTGTACAGGGTATCAGATTATTCGGTCGGGCAGCAGGTGGACGGCCAAACGTTTCTATACACAGGTCGTAAAATACCTGTGGATATGTATCACTGATTGAATTTGATATGCCAGGCATTTTTGTTTGGTCTTTTTTCGTTAATCGGATTGAAAAACAATTTACTGCATAAAATTGGTTGTCTAAAACGCTTCATTGGACGTGTAGACGTCAGAATTCACTATTTTAGCGCCATATTTGAATACCCCAAACGCATCCCTCAATCGAAAACAATAACTAAGAAATACGGGGTGCAAGTGAAGTGTGGGCTTCCACACACGATGCTATATAGCATATATGACCGGCTTGTTATACTGAATAGTGACGTCAAAGTATGGCGCGAAAAAGAGACCGTTTCAAATGTGTTTTATTTATTTGTCAACTAAATTAGTGTTTACAACAATGAATGTAAAAAAATATAGCAAATCCAAGTGTGATTAGTCCCTTTAACTCCATCGAGGTGACTCTTCTGTTCTCTGTACTGAAATTTTTCATCATAAATCCACGGAACCATCAGAAACTCTCTCAAACACTGATGGAGTCATGATCAAATTCAGATTTTCATGGCATAATAATTCATAAGAATTGGAAACGAATAATTGTTGATTCTTGAGAAGGGTTCCGCGAAGGGTTCACTTCGAAATTCGAACGGTATGCCTGCGTTTATTAGGGGTCCAGTCTATGCCAGCGCTACCTGATGGCTAATTTCGAAAACGCCTTATCCAGGATAGAACATCAGGCGAATATGTATACAAATATCATTCATAAGTCGGAGAAGACATTCAGTCTTTTTCCGGAGATAGGCGATCTCAATTTGATCTTTACAAGTTCACAACGACGAAGCAAGCACCTTGGAATAGTGAAAACTGGAAACGCAGTAACAAGACGTGCAAAACATATTTTTGGAGGTTGTACGTTAGGTTCCCTGAGGGCGCGCTCTTTCTTCTGTCGTTTTCAAGATGAACTTGTTGCTTTGATGAATGATTTCAATGTCTGCCCTCGTTTGTGAAGAAAAATTAAACGTCTTTTTCTGTCACTTCAAGCACAGTGGAAGAGAGACAAAAGGCGGAATGAACACAGCAATGTGACAACGACCAACAATAGATCTAAGCATTTTAACTGAGCAAATGAAGGAACGCAGATTAAAAAGCATGTTTCAAAAATCGAGTGACAGCGCCTTAAGTGGAGGAAGTATTGTGTATACGCGCCAAAAAAATGTTAGGCAATCGTATATATATCAAATCCTGTCCCCCTTCATTTGTCGTCTTTGGCCACTAGCGGCGCTACTTGTATCGTCGCACATAGCTAATTATTCGTTCCAGTAATCGAAGAATGAGTGTGATTATAAGCTATGTACGTATGCGGGAAATATTTACATAATATCAATCAATCGTGCGTACCGTTCAGATATTATTACTGAAGATTCGCGTTGGAATTGTCCAATGATACAAATTTGAATACGTCCTGGAATATTTAATCACTGAATATAGGGATCGAGAGAAATAACGGTAAGTCTTTGTCACTGCACTGATAAATTAATATATTCAACTAATCAATTACATTTACAATTAGTAAGATTAGGATATGTGTGTAATTTTAGTGTTTATTTATTATTATTTTTTACCTGATAGATATTGCTTATTATTGGTATAATTCTATATCCCGTCTACAGACTTTTTTGATTGTTCCGTATATATTTATCTTAATTACATTTAAAATTGTTACAAGAATAGTTATCAGACTTTTGAAAACACTCTTGTCGTGTCTGTGTGTGTGTGTGTGTGTGTGTAATATTTTTTTTGAACTGCCCGTTAGTTACGTACTCGCCTTCGTTGTTATTACAATCGAGTGTCTACGTAAATGCGTTTTAGTTTAGTCAGTAACGGTTAAAATAATGTTTTTTTTTTTTTTTTTGTAACTGATTTTCACGGTGTCCGTTACGTTACGACGCGCGTCTTAACCGTTCAAAGACTTGCGGGCAACTGATTTGAGCCAAACAGAGGGAAACCCGATGGATTCGCCCCCTTCGCGCCCCTTCCTTGTGAAGTAAAATTTTGTCGTATACACACAGAGCGAAGGAGGAGGGGACCGTGAAGCGCGGGGACCCCCCCGACCGTCCGTCTCTCGAAACCGTGTAGTAATAATCATGGTAACGAATGTGCGGCACGTGTATCCCCCCACTATCTCCAACTACGATCAGCGGAGGAAAAAGGATTTCGCAAAAGGTGCGCGCGTGACCCTCCCCTCCACACCGACCCTATTCGCGCTAAACCCGTTCCTCGTACGGGTATCTGTCACAATCGGGTTTTACAACGAATGTGCCTCACGACATAGCTGATCGCAGACTCGCGCTCTATTCAATTTCTCTGCTAGATGCCTAGCTCTGAATAAAACAGAACGTGTTTCAGTTACATTACCACGAAAAAAAAGAAACGAGACAATGATGCTTTCTTCTTCTTTTATTATTTTTCAGGAACAACAATAACAATTTCTTGTGATCTCTATCACCCATTAGTTCAAGAGACTGTAAAGTTTGAAGATCCATTAGCGGTAAAAATCGAGTCCTCGAATCTGTGGCGTTTATAGTTCCGTCTGACTGTAATCATCTCTTTTTGTTCAAACGGCGGACAAATTGTCATCGCAATAAGGAAGAGACGAGTGAAACAAAAAAAAAGTCTTGTCACTGGATCGGGAGAACGGGAAGTTCAGGAGATCCCGAAAGAAGAAGAAAGAGGAGACGCTGAAATGATTTCGTTCGTTCGTTGCGGGGCGAGGGGCCGCCGGGGTACCGCGCACGTGTAAGCAATTCCCCCACTCTCGTGCGGCGTGGTTGAAAAGATCGTCCTTCACCGCTGGCTCCCACCTCGAGGACCGTTACCCCCGATTCCCCGCCCCGCGGTAGCTGACGCCTCGTGCCGTGACCCCGGCCGTTGCAGCGCTCCACGTGGCCTGGGCAGACGCAATCGATGCACGTGTACGTCCGTAATACTTGTCAGATGAGATATCACATACGGAGAGTGCTCGTGTGCCGGAGACACGTGAAGCTTCTTTTAAGGCGGTGCTGTACTCGGTTTTTACCGACACTCAGATATCTTAGCCCACGGAACTAGATCCCCAAAAAATAGATGCGTAGCGGAATTCAATGCAAAATATTCCAGTTTCACGCAAAAATGAAGAAATGGCATTAACTCTACGAAATTAGTATCTTCATTTCTTCATTTTGCGATGTATATTACATCCTATGTTTTATTTAACGTCATTAAAACAGTCGTATGAGTATAATTACTAATTACTCTATCTTTGTTCGAGAACGTCGTGTTTCAATTGGGTTGGGGTTCACGATCGGCTGGCCCCAATTACGTAGTAGGTGCAGTGGGAGAGAACATTAGCCGCTTTTGATTTCATAATCTCGCGACTTATGCCAGCAATAACAATGCTGTACACGACACACGTGTCGTACCGGACCCGAGGTTATTGAGGTCGAATTTGAGTAAAATTAGCGCTGTCACGGTAAAATGGGACAGGAAACTTGATGAATATTAATTTCTTTTCACGCGGCCCTTCCGAATGATGAATAATTCTCTCCGCGTGTGACAGGTGACAGGTTCATCCAGATGAGACACGGTAGGTAAAATAGAACGCGAACTTTACGAACGATTAGTTATCACTGCGCTCGCAGATAGCGACACGATACAGCTTTCACGAAAATAGTTAACAGTTCAGCGCTCGCGATTCAAATGTAGGTAAGTGTATAGAACTACAAATTATACATTAATTTTGTCTTTTCAAGAAAAATATTTCAACAACAATAACAGAATAAATTAGAAGAAGATTGAATCTAAAATAAATAATAAATTAATAACGAAATAATGTAATACACAAAGAGTTGATTGAATAAAATATATCTGGAAAAATTTGAAAATTTTCAATTTTATCTATATCGACATCGAATCTCTATGAAATAAAAAAAAACTATCGAATATCGCAAGTGAGTGTATGAAAAATATCGATATTTTCGAAACATCGATCATCGTGACACCACAGTAAAAAAAAAAAAAAAAAATGCGCAGTCGATTCGTTTTCTGCGCGAGTTGTGACTGTGCGGCTTTATAACGGGAGTTTAGTTTACAAAAACCGTGGTGGTATCTCATATCGACGGTGTAATAAAAAAAAATACTATCGCTGTTCCCTGGAGCATAAAATATCGCTGATAATTAATCTAGTAAGAGAAAAACAATCTTAGAAATAAAAAAGAAGAAATGAGTTTTGGTGGAGATCAAAGTTCGCAAGGCGCGGTAGACTCTCAACTCCAACACTTCATCGAGGTCGAAACACAGAAGCAAAGATTTCAGGTTAGCCTTAGCGTCGAGATAACCTACAAATTAAACACCTCGCCATCGTACCTTCTATTAACCTCTAACACCTTTCGTTTACATAGTGTTCAAAGTCAACGTGAAAAAAAAAAGTTACAAAGTCCAAAATTACCGCTGACGTTTCATATTGCTTCTTTGTCGGGATTTCAGACTCGTCCAGGCGCGACGTCACACTGTTTGAATATCGATGTTACTTCTTCTGTCCCGTTAATAATGCTCCCATCAGCTTCAATTTTGGACTCGATATATTCCCCCGCTGATATTATTTATATGATCTTCAGGGACTGGTTCACGACCTTACAGACATCTGCTGGGAGACCTGCATCGACAAACCGTCAGTCCGTCTCGAGTCCCGGACCGAGTCTTGCCTGTACAATTGCGTAGAGAGATTCATAGACACTACAAACTTCGTTATGAACAGACTGGAGCGAACGGCTCTGAACACGCACCCTGAGCTAGCGATGGAATAAGACCCAAGCGATCAACAATGAGGCGTCATTGTATAGTAGTAGCCATAATCTAATCAAGCATAATTAAAATCTCAAATACAACGACCGAAAAGATGTTTTCTCGACTCAGAGGATTCCTCTACCGACACAGACGCAAGTTCATATTCACCGGCATCCTGGTCACCTCCGCCGTTGTCGCGACTAGATACACTCAACGCAAACTCAGGGAGTGGCAGGAGAACGAGACGCGTTCTTTTATCGAACGAACCAAGCGCCAGCAGCACTTTGAGAGTACAGAGAGAACGTGTAACCAGACGATACTCTCCTTAGCCAATGGTCTGAGGGAGACCGTCACCGGGATTCTGGACACTGAGGCGATAGTCGAGAAATTGAGACTCGGATCTGGCGACAAAATCGCGCTATGGAACGAGTTGAAGGTCTTGGCGATAGCCAGATCTGCAGCCTTGATATATTCCAGCGCCATGTTAGTCGCGACTTTGAGGATTCAGCTGAACCTCATCGGCGGCTACATGTTTAGGGATTCTAAGAACCAGAACGAGCCCGTGAAAATTGACGGGGTGACGCAAGAGCGCTATCTCTCCATCTGCGAGTACTTCATGAACGAGGGGGCGGCCAAACTCAGCGCCTTCATCAGGGAGAAGGTGGAGGAGACCACGGCGACCGTTTCCCTTGGGCAGAAGCTCACTCTGAGAGACGTGGAGCAAATTTACTGGGGGATCACATCCTCGGTCTTAGCAGACGCGGAGAGAGACCCGATAAAGAATTTAAGCTCCTATGTGCTTCCTAAGAACTGCGAACTCACGGAGGACCAGTATCTTTCCAAGATTATATCCGAGACTCTGGACCTCCTGGAGAGCGACGAGGTGCAATCCTTGGTCAGGGCCAGCGTCAGGACCGGATTCGTCATGATGGTTGACCACATATCCGAGTATTTCTTTGACTCTTCTTTCCCTGGGAATGGCGAGGCGAGCGCCGCTGTACCGGGTCCGTCTACCGCCCAGGAGGATAAACCTACGGAATTTTGTCAGACCAACGGGTTTCTCAATCTTAACAAAATGGCCATGCCAATGGCAAAGCTCATTCCCATTATTAACGGCCAGGTGCCGGCTGTACCTAGGAATAACGACAGCCCTTCTCTTTGGGTTAAACAGTTGACTTTAAACGATAAGTTAAAGACTCTTGGAGCCAACGTTTACGAGGCGTTTAGCTTCTGAATTATGTATGTTTGTTTATAGGGTGACAGGAAAAGGAGAGATTAGGTGTAATATATGATTGATAATAAAGCTGTTCGGTGGAATAAATTTTGTTACTCAAAACTGTTTTTATCTTATTTTTCCATAATCAATAAAATTTCTTATTGCTGCTATGATTTCAATGCATATTGCGGATAATCGCCTGATTCTCAGACACCTGTGTATAAAACACATCGTTTACAGGGCGACCCAAAGACAACAGTCTCGATCAATTTGCGAAAATTGTTTTTTTCTCCTGGAGGCTGCAGTTTGAAAATGGAAAATATTCTAGAAAGTAGCTGGGAGGGATGATTGTTATTAATAAATTGGCATCTCATTCAGCATGTTTATTTCGTATTTGTTAATTGAATATAAAAAAAATATAAATACTGTATCATTTGAATGATATGTAAAAACAAGTCTATGCAATTCAACTATGTATGAAAAATCGTTGAACAAATCTCAATTCTTTCAAACTGTCTTACAAATTTCTAATTAGTTTGTAAACAATAATTTTTTTTAGGGTCACAGTTTCAATCTGGGTATGCAACATTTTTTTTTGGAGCAGAAACAATCGATTCTCTCATTCTAAAATTTGGCTTCAAGTAGACTATCACTTTTTATTTCATCTGTCCATCGACTTTCTCTAAAAATCTTTTTTCCGGCCAAGGCCAAATCGGTGAAGTCGGTCATGGATTCAATATCAGAAAAATAATATGTTATCAATTTCCCAAATTTTTAGATATCGCCTAGGAATCGAGTCAGTCATAGACCCAATCAGGAAATAAATATTTTTAATTCCCCAGAATTGGTAACGGCAATTAGATGCCTTGAAAAGACTTTTTATGGCAGTTATAGAGCGTCTCCATAGAAGTCATTATACTGATTGTGAGATAGCTCTTTTTCATTATAGGACTCAAATTCTCAATCTCTGCCACGATTTACGAGATTAAATATTTCAATTAAGAAGAAAAAAATTATCAACTTTCCGTTCTCCTAGTTTCAATGAATCGAAAAAAAAAAAACGCTACTTGAGGATTTTCTCAAAGAACGATAGAGTGACCAAGGGAAGTGTCACCGGGCTGAGAATTTCGCATCATTAAAGGCTCAGTTACACAGAGCGCGTCGCGTCACGCGTCATATGCAATGACCTATGGGAGAACAGCTTTACCACGAATCTAGAAGAAGGTCAGCACGTTGATTGGCCTACCGTCATGACGCGTGACGCGACGCGCTCTGTGTAACGGAGCCTTAAGTTGAAATGAAAGTCACGTGACCTCGATATGATTTACACTTGGAATTTTCAAACGCTATTTTCTCAGCCAAAACACATTCGATTGATGCGAAATTGATATCAGTGACGTAGAAAAACTCAATGAAGGGCATGACGCTCGTGGATTTTCGAAAATCGAGACGTAATAACAGTTTTTTAACAATATTGTTCTGTAATCCAAGGAAGTGCTGCCTCTCTCCACGAGGGGCAGCACCTCCTTAGGATACAGAACAATATTGTTACACGAAATTCTAATTATGTCTTTCGATTTTCGAAAATCCACGAGCGTCATGCCCTTCATTGAGTTTTTCTACGTCACTGATATCAATTTCACATCAATAGAATGTGTTTTGGCTGAGAAAATAGCGTTTGAAAATGCCAAGTGTAAATCATATCGAGGTCACGTGACTTTCATTGCCCATAATGCCGTTACGTCACGCGCGTGATGCGCGCATGCGCACGGGTTACATTGCAGCAGACAGACAATCGTAAACGTCGTCTCGTCGGTAGGACGTCGCACAAAACCAGTCCCAACCTGCAAATATCGTTTAAATCGTAACCCCCGATGTATTCGAAGTGAGAAGATAAAATAAAATGTGGAAATTCGTATCCCGAGGTATCCGCGAGACTCTTGAGCGACGTGCCAACTGTCGCACCAACGTATATTCCCAAAGCCAAGATGGCACGGTGCAGTGCGAGGTTAACCCCACTCATACGCTGGATAAACACGACCTTCCAAACAGTCGCTACTCCAATATGTGTCGCGGAATCGGACCCGCCGATCCCATAACCGAAAAGAGCAGGTGGAACCCGAAATACTCATGGGCGGAGGCTGTCGAATGGGTAAGCTGAACGTCCGACCGAAATTTCCCTTTCATTACCCGTCCTCGTCTTTAGTCCAGTTTGCTCGCCGTCGGCTGGGTTATCTGCCAGTCGCTGTGCCTCCACAGGCGATTTTTCGGCCCCGACCCAGAGGCCCCTTGGCGCAAGCGGATATCGCAGGCACACGACGTCAGGATATCCCACCTCTTCTCCGATCTGATTTGCATAAGGCCAGGACACATCTTGCCGATAACGAACTGCGTCGGGACTCAAAACAACAACGAAAGGGCTGAGGATCTGTCGTGGAGCTCGCAGAAACCCTACGGACCGATCACCATCGAAGAGGTAAAACTCTTGACAATCTGAAAACCATGCTCAATCCCTGATCTCTCGTTACACCCTCAGGCCCTGAAAGACGCGGGCGACGAGTTTACAAAGGTTCATAGAATCGTCATGGGGGAGTACGAGTTCCAAATGGGGTCGAAGGCGCTGGAGGAGAAACGCTACAAGGAGGCTGTGAAACACTTTTCCACCGGGGCGAACCTCTCCTCGTCCTCCAGCATGTTCAACCTGGCTCTGTGTCACGAGATGGGTCTCGGGACGTTCGTAAACCTGAAAGAGGTCTTTATCCATCTCCGTCAACGATCCGCACACCGTACTATATTGTCATGATCGTTTTTCAGGCAGCCAAACGCTATCAAGCAGCCGCCGACAGCGGACACGCGGATGCCATGTACAACTTGGGAGTATACCACGCGCAGGGCAAAGGAGGGCTCAAGGTCAACTTGCAATTGGCTCGCGAGCTGTTCACGGAGGCTGCCAGGCTGGGTCAACCCGAGGCTCGGCATGCTCTGAGTCTGGAGAAGCCGTCCAGGCAGACAGTTAACGAACGCGATGCGAAAAGATGCGCTCCGATGGAGAAGACACAGAGCGTGAACAAGAGCGGGTCGATGTTTGTCAGGCTCGTTGGATTATGAGAAATTGAGAATAGCTTTACTTAATTTCGATAAGATTCTCAGACTCTGTGCGGCAGGACGCCGAGAAGGGAACCTTTTTGGTAGAAGACTTGCCGTAGGACGTGTATGCAGTCTGTAGTTCAGGATTTAGCCATTTTTAGGGCATCTTGATCGCCGTGAAAGTATTAAGTCGAGAATTACGGGATGCAATTTGAGAATTATTAACTACCAGAGTAGGGTAAACGGGGTATTATGAATAACGCCCAGATTTTGGACTATTCTAGTCTCTAACTGTTCGGAAAATATCAGACAAACTTGTTTGGCTCTGGTTTAATTGAATTTTTTTACATTAAATATCAATTTTTCTTATCATCCGAGTAATTTTTACAGTATTACTTGGGTCAGATTTTCTGAACAATCGCGAGACTAGACAAGATTAACGGATTCTGATTTTTACCTGATTACTTATACTGTCATACTTGATAACGCAGCGATTAATAGCTGCGAAGGGATTTGATTTTTTCAAAACTCTGCCAAGTATATGTTTAGCGAAAGAGCAATAGATTTTTTTCGTTGATAGGCAGCATGACGTTGATCGTGAAAGTTTATCTCTAACTGAACTGATTGTAAGATTCGATAATGAAAAAAAATCTGATATACAAAATGTATGATATATACATACATTGAAATATTTGTGTATTAGAATAATGTATTTTCGTATTCTACACATCGTTTATTGAACGGAATGTTTATTATTATTTTGTTTAGTGACGCGCTACGAGCACAGTGAGATATATCTAAAAGTAATAATTATTTTTATTTTACGTACTATATGGAGAAAAAGAGAGGAAAAAAAAAACAGAAAACGATAAAGAATACTAGTTTTCGAGATCTACAATATACAATATATGTGTTATATAAAAAGTAACAATACTGGTTTATTATATACGTTGTTTGAAATATCTTTCTGTTTTCGTTATTTTATTTTATTTTCTCAAACTTTTTACCCGTTACTCAATCAATTTTGAAAAACATACACCTTCCAGACCTACTACGTGATATAATAATGTCGGTCACTATCACCTCGAAATTGAAGGAAAAGAAAATAAACTGTGATCAAAGGTATCGATCAAGAAGAGTCAATGAGTCATGACACCGACGATTGAATAATGCTTGACGTAGTCTGATAGCTTATCACTGCTCTCTCCGGTGTTTCAACTTATGACTCGACTGACCGAACCTTTGGTATAATATTAACGTCAAGATAACGCAATTCCATAACATCATTTTTAAACAATTTTTCAGATAAATTTTTTTTCAGAGTTTGTTATGCAAGAAATCAAATTGACTGATGGTCAGATTTTAGATTTCCTACCGGCCAACTGTTCTGAAATTAACTTAAAAGCAGATAACTTGATGATTCTTTTGAAATTAAACGATTTATCGATTATAATTCGTTACTTTTTATCATTACTTGAATCAAAATTACTTAATCATTAAGTTATATGCTTGTAGTTGTAGGATTGACTCAACAGTTTGAGACCAGAAAATCTTCCCTGGACCACGTGTAGAGTTTGGATTGCCTCGAGCAACAGACTCAACAAATTGTATTCTAGAAATCGTTTTAAAGCTCAAAAGTTGATATTTTAGAATTATATTCTCTCCTCTTCTGAAATTCTAGGTGTAAAATGAGCCCCTTACTCATAGTTAATGGAAAAGAGGAAGCTAGCTTATCATTAATTATCAACAATCGTAAAGTGCGATAGAAAATACAGATTTGTCTATTCGTGCGTCAGTTTAGCTTAACATTATTTCATCAATTGTACGAAAAATAGTATATTCTCTAAATAAAATACGTAATTCCGTGTTAAAACGGATAAAATTAGTTCAAGCTCATGAATCTGGGCGTTTGTAACAACAATATTGGGCGTTATAAAAAGACAGTCAGGAAGAAGTAAAAAAACTCCAATTTCCTCCATCAGCTACCAATGCGCGTTGTGTCTTAGCGCAGTTTTCTTTATGAATTCTCCGTGACTAGCGTAAAGCTTCAATTCCTTGTTAATATCCATCCATCCTACATCGGCCGCGTCGTCTCCCGCGGTCAAATTCAGTTTCCCAACGGCGGTTCCGTCCTCGTCGTGAAAATTCAAGGCCACAGTCTCCATCCACGCGTTGTCGGTGTTCCTCGGGTCGTCTACGTATCCTCGATACACCTCGTCTCCCTTCTGGAAAAAATTCTCCAATCCCTCCTTGATCTCCTCAACCTCCGCATCGTCCTTTTCCAAAGAGTTCATAGCCTCCTCCATAAACTCCCGACGGAGGGTCGAGTTGAACACCTCGCCGGGGTCGACCATGCCTCCGGGCAGCGCCCAGTCCCCCGTGTCTCTTCTCTGAACGGCGACGAACTGCAGGATCGGGTTCTCCGAAGACCTGCTGATCTCGACGGCTCCGGTCCCATTGCGCTTCCAGCGCGTGACGATCGGGTCTGCGGCGTGGTTCGGACCCCAACGACCCAGCATCCCGCGCCCGATGATTCCCGTCCGGCCCATCACGTTCAGCGGGTAGCCGTCCGAGTCGATTGAATAATCGGCGACGTGACTTTTTCTGCTCACGTTTCCTGCGGAGTTTTTCGGGTGTTACAGGCGTTACGTAATCCGGCGATTCTACTCACCGTCTATGTCGTTCCATTTTGGTTTGAAACCTGGGTCCTTGAGGTCCGGATCGGCCCAGGGTTTGCCCTCGATCGAGGGGGACGAGTAGTTCGCGGGTTCGTAGTCCGGTAGGTCGACACTCCACGGGACACTTTCGTCGGGTATTTGAAACCTCGATGTATTTGATTTAGGGTAAAAACCGCGGCGGCAGTTCTGGTGTATCATTTTTAATATCTTATCGCGCATGTGATTATTGGCGGCCTGTTGATCGGAGACGGGTGACAATGATATCGTAGTACTACTACCGTGGCATACGAGCGTTGATACACGCGACGACAAGGCCACTGACACCAACACCAACGCCTCAGCTAGACAAACAAACATTGTCCGGAGTTTCTTTTGTTTTTTTTTGCGTAATAAAACAACTCGGAATACTTTCGACTCTTTCGAGTTTCGACCTCGATCTATCCTTCGGTGATCGTCGGGTATTCAACGTTCGGTATATCTACGATGGCGGAGAAGCGCGAATATTTGAATATTGGCGGCAAATCGGATCCAACTGGGTCCGACACGTGTGAAGTGGTTTTTCATTGTTGGAGAAGAGATTATTGTTGGACCTGAGATGGGCGATGTATCTTGCCGATTAAGCGACCATTGATTGTATTTTTATTAAATAATCGATTATTTACTAGTCAATTTTAATTTTGAACAACGATGGAACAGTGTGAAGTTGGCTAGAATCTAGAAACGCAAGCTTACCACCGTATACTCGGCGGACCAAATTGACCAATCTGAAACTGAAGGTTTCCAGTAATTTGGAAATCATTTGGACAAATTTGGAGAACAATCGGTATGAATTAGTAATTGAAAAAAAAATTGATGAGGCGTATATTTGGCAGATAGATCGACCGATTTTACTGGTCTTCCGATGAATCGACTGAATAATTTGCACAATCGATTGGAAAATATTTCATTAGGAAGCGTCCATAAATTACGTGAGACGATTTTTCCGATTTTTCGACCCCCACGTGAGATTGGGTGAGATTTGGCGTGACTATGTGACCCGCCATGACAGCTTCGTCGTTATAAACCCGGTGCACTTTTCCTAGTTTGTGCTATTCAGGGATGAAGCCATTTGAAGAATAAAGAAGAAAGAAGTAAAGTGAACACCCGAAGTCGGGATGATCGTCAGAAAGTTTAACTCGAAATTCCAAAATTTCAAATTACATTTTTTTTGCTAGTTAATATTTTTTGGATATTCCAACGCCATTCTCAAGAAGCTGTCGCAGCAAATATACGACAAATTGAGAATATAGCTAGTATATCTAGAACCGATCGAATCGATTAAAAAAAGCGAGGAAAATCCCCCGAAAAATGCGATTTTTTTAATCGATTTTTCACCGGCCTCATATATGTAATTAACATTTGTGCTAATTTATATTTTTCGGATATTCCAACGCGAGCTTCAAGGGGAGCCGAAATCCGACTACATATTGAGACCAAAACCAATATCTGATCCGAATTCTAGCGATAGAAAACAGCTGTGGTCAAATCCTCCGATAAATGCAATTTTTTATCGATTTTCGTCCAATCTGAGGTATACAGCGTGTATTCCTAACGACTGAGGGGTCTGAAGTTCGTTAAGATCGAAAAACAAGCTTTTAGACTGTTTTGGACCAGTCCAATTGTTCAGAAGCTCATTTTTCGATTCTAGGCAACTTCAGACGGATCAGTCGTTAGGGATACACGCTGTATACATCCAGATACGTAAAGCATAGCAGGCTATGGGACCACCTGGGAAGCTGCCATCTTGAGTTGGATTTTCGGAGAGCCAATCAGAGGCGAGCATTAGCAGACGGATAATTTTGAATTTACCACACACTTAACCTCAAAACTTTGGATAATATAATATTTGCTATTTGGATGGAGTAAATAGGGACGAGGCCATCAAGGATATAACAGAAGAAGAAAGATGGAGTAAATAATAGAGAAATAAAGGTAACCTCTATATTTTATTTTATTCATTCACGTACTATGTTCGTCCTTTACTCTGTTTTATTTTCTAACTTAATCTTTATTATTATTCATTATATGTTCTGTATTTCACGTACGTGTATCTTGTAATTTTAAGTCTTTTTCAGGCCTGCGCACAGAAGCTTAGCTTCTCAGCAGGGATATAATGTTCTCTTTGTATCTGTAAATCTACACCTGAATAAATCTATCTATGTCAATTAAAATGACTACTTATTTATTTCTATCGGATTACGCAACCTCTGATTGGTCGCCTTAACATCCAACTCAAGATGGCAGCCTTCAATTTGTCCCACGTCAATCGCCCGATGCGCCTTCCAGTTAGTATACATACAGCGTGTATTCCTAACGACTGAGGGGTCTGAAGTTCGTTAAGATCGAAAAACAAGCTTTTAGACTGTTCTGGACCAATCCAATTGTCCAGAAGCTCATTTTTCGATTCTAGGCAACTTCAGACGGATCAGTCGTTAGGAATACACTAGAGTTCAGTGGTCCGAATGGGCCGTCTGACACCGAATGTGACTACCGAATCGCTGAAGAATCGAAATTTTCGAATTTGAAAAATGTTCGAATTTGAAAAATTTTCGATCGAAAACGCGATTTTTTCACTCATCGTGTGCAGGCGTTGGTACGCGTGAAAATTCAAATTTCGGACATTTTCGTCCGAAAATGCGATTTCAAACTCGGCGCCCTTTGGAAAAACAACATGGCTGCGGGCGATCGAACACCGCGAAGGTAGCCGCGCGTATCGATATATCATCTCTCGCAGTCTGATTCGAGTCTCTACAATGGCGGCCTAGACGTGAAGTCGTGAACGATTTTATCGCTCGGGACATTCTGGAATACAAAGAGGTGGATATTCTCTGGATTTATCGCCGGAATTAACTGGATCATTGTAAGACACTATTTTTCTATCGTTAAGTGGCCCAAGTTATGATATAACAGGCCCACCGTACTTGTAGATACGCCAACGGCGATCGCTCAGTCGGTGCGCCGAGTTTAATCGAACCAAATACCAAAAAGTTCCACGCTTTCTTCTTTCTGTATCGAGCGTGACTCGCGATCTCTCTCTCTGAGCGTATTAAAGAAGATATCAAACCCTAGGAATTGAAAAAAATATTCAACACCCATCGTCAAAATGGCTGAAAACTATCGCAGCACAACCACGCCGTGTCGTATGTGCAACAAAGTCTAAAAAACCGCGCAGATCGACGCCCTCGATGATAGGTTAGGTTCCCAGAACCGTCCAACTCTCCGATACCCTTGTTTATCATCATTCCAGGCTCTGGCGCAGTCCGAATGGACAGTCAAGTGGGTGCCGCGGGTATTCTGGCGATCGAATCGTCCAAGGCTGCCGAAACCGAAACTCCTGAGCCGACGGGTCTCAGTCCTCTAGCCTCTTCGCTCGACCACAATCTGACCATCGCCGAAGACATGGGGATCGAGAATACCTGGTAAGTGACGCGCGATTTCAGATTAAAACTCGCTGTCGTTAAAGCTCTACACCGACAAAATTTGAGAAACAGATTCTTCACGAAATTCTTGGACAGAAAGTCCCCGACGAAATTCTGAGGCATCGTTAGTTTCCGGGTTGAAAATTATTGAATATGTTTAGTCCAGGGTTTCTTCTTGTGGCCACTGGTCAGTGAAAACCGGGAAGTCATGCAAAAGTCAAAGAATTTTAGGGCGATGCTAAATAAGACAGAAGAAAAGATCCTCGGCGTTCTTTTTTTCTTACCCGCGCGGATATTTCGATCAGTATAAATGAAAAAGGATTCTCGAACATCACTTTCTCCCATCATTGATGAAAAATTATAATAAGCCAGGGAAAAGTGAGAGATTTTTTTACTTATTATAGTCGGCATGAATAGACAAATCCCCTGGCACATCATCAGAAACCGAGAGCCATCAGTTGTTATTACATGTGGCGGTGCGCTTTGTATCATCTGACCCCAGGTCGGCGGGATCTTTTTTCCGCTGTCGTCGCTCCGGGACTCCATAGTCCACAAGTTCGAGCACGAAAAACGTCATCTCCTCCCAACGCTATAGTGACATTTGCTGGAGCCCAAATCCGATCCGCTTCTCGCAACATCATAATGAAATGCGTTCATCTATTCCCTACGGGAGATGATACAGAATATAAAAAATCTCATTTAAAAAACTGTTGAGAAATAAAGAAATTTTGAATGATATGGAATAGATTACAACACACGATGCACCAAGGATTCTCTAGTGATCCGGGATAGCGATTAGCGTGCGATTCACATTTTTCATCTAGAGAATCTGGAGAACCAGAAATTGTTAATGGTCAAGAAATATGTTGGCAAATACTTGACATTTTATTATTATTTTTTTTTTGTTCATTTTTTTATTTTTAGTGGATGTGAAATATACTAGTCAATGCAATCTTTCAATTTTTATTCTCCAAATGAAAGATTTTCACGGACTTTAATGTTATTCTAAGAAACACAAAATGTTATCAAACTAACAGTTAGACGAAAGTTTTTCATCCATCAGTTCTCACGACCTTTGGTCTTCATTGAATCATTTAATTCCATCGAATATTCAAAAATTCAAGAACCAATGATCGAGGAAAAAACCTAAATATCAAATTCGAACTCGATTATATTAACCGATAGCATCTTGAGACATGCTAACTCATTTTTGTGCTTGTTTCAATGCTTAGGACGGAGGCAAACAGCTCTGCGTCCGACTATGCTATCCCCATGCCTCCGCCTCCGGGTCTAGAAGACTTTGCCGACGTCGGAGCTGACCCGGTCGGAGATTCCGTTGAGTACGGGCCATTTTTACCGCCCGGAACTCCTACCTTGAATAATCTTTTTGCAGAGAACGGAGAAACCCAGGACGACTCTGTGATCGGTAATTGATTGGAATCGACTTTCACTCTTTGTAGGTTTTGTAGAATTTTTTTTCTCTAAAAAATCATTTTATTTAAGCGCTGATAAGATTATCCACAACTTTCAACGGAGTGTCTAAACTGGCAATAATGCTACAATTCTAAAGGAATTTGGGATCCTGTTCTCTTATTCCTGAATTGATTCTGAGCATAGAGAGTTGAAGCTCATAACACTCTTAAATCTTCACAAGTTTTCTTCAATTCTAAAGTTGATACACCGCACTTGACGCTTTTTGAAATGTTTGAGTCCTGAAATAGAAAATGACCACTTTTCAATAGAAAAGTTGGAAACATGAAAAAATTCTAGACACTCTGTTTGAAGAGCGAAACAATTGTATAATTTGAATATCTTCTTTGATACGAAATATTCTAATCTCGGAACGTTCTTTGTACAGAGGTAACGACCCCACCGGGTGTTTGCGGTCTCCGTAATCTGGGCAATACTTGCTTCATGGCTGCCGGTCTGCAATGTCTGACCGCGACGCCTCCGGTCTTGCGTCATTTTCTTGACTCTGATACGAGATGCGAGAAGCCGGCACATCCCAGGTCCCTGATGGCACACTTTGGGTCGCTACTGGACAAAATGTGGTCCGGAAGATACAGCGTCGTCAGACCAGCAGAGTTCAAACAGACCTTAGGCACTTATCATCCACAATTCAAAGACTACAGACAAGTGAGGAAATTTTTCAAAGACTTTTTCCACCGAAATTCTGATGAAAATGAAGTTAAAAGACAAATTTCGACACTAAAGAGAATATTTTAGCCTTTGTTAATGAAATTAAATGATTTATTTCTTATTTCTAAACGTTTTGACCATCAAATTTCAGCACGACTGCCAGGAGTTCCTCGCCTTACTGTTAGATTCGCTTCACGAGCAAATGAACACTGCCAAATCGTTTAAAAATCATCAAATACCGGCGACAACAACGACCGCGGAATTGAACGGACTCCACGATCCGATACCGAACTGTGTTCCCGATACGACGACCTCAACCGCGGTCAGTAATGCAGAATCTTACGAAAATCTTCCTTCTCCCGAGTGTCCGAACAGCCCCAATGTCACAATGGCCGGTTCTCCCAGAGGTGAGAACTAGTTAACGCACTCGTCGATCGATAGGACTGAAAAAACTTT
This sequence comes from Euura lappo, assembly GCA_018257835.1. NCBI lineage: Eukaryota > Metazoa > Arthropoda > Insecta > Hymenoptera > Tenthredinidae > Euura > Euura lappo. The sequence continues at coordinate 380,831 of JAEUYN010002349.1, read as the reverse complement.
GAGGAGTGTCGACAAAATCATTCATCAGATCAAATGTTTACAGATTCCGATTCCCCGATGGGAGAGACGGACAGCGCCGTTAATTCGCCGAGAGGATCTCTGCTCAACGACGACGAGGAGACTCTGGATTCGGACGAAATAATAGAGACCAAGTCCAGCTTCATTCACAACAAGATGCAAGAGGATACGGAGAACGAGACTGCGGTCAGCGGCGATTTCAGACTCGACAAACTGGACAACGTTCTGTCCAAGAACACTTGCTATCACGGTCTCTGCGATATCCTGAAAGACGCGAAAACGAGCAACGCAAACTTCTTGGTGACCCAGGAGGAGAGCAACAACGAGATTCGTTACGATTCTCAGAAATATCCCAAGGAAAATATCCGCAGAACCGCGATAGAGAATTCTAATCTTACCGAGAATCACGATTTCGATAACAAGAGCGTGAGCATAAAGAGAATAAAGGAGGTAAACGTTCAGGCCGGAAATCGTGGTGTAGACTGTCTCTCGAACGGTTCAGATCCGGAGTGTGATAGCGGATTGGAAAAATGTAACGTTAAACGTATGAGGCTCGAAGATCAGGAGAAAAATCATCGCAGGGACGGCCTAGGCAGCAGCGGCCTTCAATGCTCCAGGCTTTTACTGAACTCTGAGAACGGCGCGGTGGCCACTCAGGGCGAGACCGAGGCTGAGGCGGACAGACACTGGGCAAAACACCTCAGGGCCAATAGAAGCGTCATCGTTGACACGTTCCAGGGGCAGTTCAAAAGCACGGTTATTACATAATTCGATTTTATCATCGAATTTCACACCGAATCTTGGTTTTTATCCTGAGAAATTCTTCGTTACAGGTCGTCTGCGCGGTTTGCAAGCACATCTCCGTCACCTACGAGCCCTTCATGTACCTCTCGGTGCCGCTCCCGAGGGCGATGGAGAGGCAATTGGCTGTCACTTACATCCCGGCAAACGGCGAGGCTCCGACGCGGTGCGTTGTCTCGTTGAATAAACAATCTAGGATCGGAAAATTGAAGGAAGAACTGTTGCAGACTCTGGGGAAGAACGTCGCGACCTCCAATGTCGCGCTGGCTGAAGTCTTGGAAAATCATATAGCTAGAATATTGGTGAGATACGGTATAGACTGCATAGAATTTGATCATTGAAAATGTCTCGATCACGGAGGACCAAGAAGGTGGCTCGCTGTTTAGAATCACCAGCTGCCGATACTATCCTCCAAGAGTATTATTTTAATATGGTAGAACACTCCTGGAACTTTGAGCATTAGTTACAGGGCTACATACCGTCTTACAAACGCAGTTTTAGATCAATCATAGAAATCTTGATCAAGAGTCACGTTTTTATGGTGTGCGAATCACTTTGTATCAAGAATTTTTTGAAATTTAAAAATATTTCAAGGATTTTTATGAAGATTACATAATTCGACTTTACAAAATTTCAATTTTCAAAGAATTTTCAAGAGATTCTAAAATATTTTATCAAATTTGATATGATTTCAAATTGTGTAACAAGATTTCGTTAATTACATTAGATTTTTATTTATTTATTTATTTTACATAACATTTTATTTCTCAAATTGACATCGAAACATCGTGTTTCAAACATCAGACTCTATCTTGTAATATCTGAATTGACAGGACGACAATTCCCTCCTGAAATACGTAAACGACACGACGAGATCGATTTACGCCTTCGAATTATCGGATCCACCGAGCGCGTACACGTCCGTATCGGACGGAGGTGGGGATCGTGTGACCGAAACGGAGCCATGCCGCACGGGTAATTCAAACGGCGACGAAATAGGCCCCTGCACGATATGTCTGGAGGAATTAGACGGTGATTTAAAAAAACACGGAGGAAACGGCTGCAATTTTATCATGTGCGATCAGTGCATCGAGGTGAGATTCAAATCGTCGATATTTTTTGTTACTATTTGAAGAAATTTTTACCATTGTGAAATCCTGTGCCTTACCGAATGCTTAATCCCTTCGTGTATTGAACAATATTATTTCATTACCCCTTGTATATTAAATTTATATTCTAAAAGTTAAAATTATCAAGACTGACTGCCCAATGATGATAATCGGCAGTGTCAATCTAGCAGCAGAGGCTCACGAGCTAGGTACAGTTAAACAGTTACCACAAACGTGCCTCGGGAAGGTCTGAGATAAGGTCGTCAAACGCTCTAGCAGGGCGACGCTATTGCAGCGTGCACGGGAACCAGAAATAGCTCGCGATCGCCAATGCCTGGGACACCGAGCGTTTTATACGCCGGTTGAGGCGGTACTCGCTGAGTTGGAATCCCGTGTGATCCGCAATTTGAGTACAATCTGCAAGCTGCGTTTATTTTAATGAACGCAGAACTCAATTCAGACTAGTCTGACGCTGCCTCAAACTGAGGGCTTTATTCAATATTTTTTTAAATCAATCATTTTTCTCAGATCTTTTTGTACAATGGAGTCAAACTTATAAATTCATTTTTTATTTGTGTGAAAAAAAAAAAAATGTTGAAACGAGATAGAAAAAGATAGTTGAGAGACGAGTGCGTACTATTGCCCAACAGAACTTCTTCAAGAACCAAACGGATCCTCAAACGTGTCCGGTTTGTTCAACGTTCGTGACGGCGACGTCTTTTACTAAGATTGATCAAACGGGTCGACCTAGGCCGGCTATTCGTAATCTTAACGTACCGCTGGTACTGAGACGAGACAGTAACGAGGGAACCAACAATCGGAAAGGCACCAAGCTCTACGGTTATCCACACTTAGTTAAATTACCTTCCAGGGTTAATGCTAAGGATTTATACAACGTTGTCAAGAAGGTTGTGCCCCAGGAGGCACCTTACAGCGTTCATTTCGTCGACGGACAGGTAAAAATCGAAAACAATTCCCAATTAATTGAATCCATCCTTCAACCGTTGCTAAAACATCTGATATTCAATTACAGGGTCACCATTGCTCACGATGCATGTACACCGCACATTGTACCGGCTGCAGAGTCTCAGACTCCGGTATGGTCGCTTTGCAGAACGGAGACACGCTTGCCGTTCGATACACGGACACGGTGCCGCAAATTTTGCAGCCGGTCGATCACGTCAGCGTCGGTAAACAGAGGCCGCATCGTCCTTTGTCGTTGTACGACTGTCTGCAAGCATTTAGTCAAAGGTATTGTTTGTTTTTATAGATTTTTCAGACCATTTGAATAGATTTTTTTGTATTATCTTGACGATATTTTGTTACAGCGAAACTTTGGACGAACATAATCCATGGTTTTGTCCAAAGTGCGAGCACAACCAGTGCGCGACAAAGACTCTCACCGTCCATCGATACCCAAAGTTCCTTATAGTATACCTTAAACGGTGAGTTGATGGCTTATATTCTTTCTGCACAGGCTTTAATGGATTTATTTATTACAGATTCGTGTTCTACGAATGTGTGAGCATGAAATTGGACGATAAAGTCACATTTCCATTGGTCGGTCTCGGCATTGGAAGGCATCTCTACGATCTCTACGCCTGCGTTTGTCATTTCGGAGGTAAATATCGCTGAGAAAACGTGAAAAATTTATTAGAATTGGAACCCGGAGGTAATAAATGATGCTTGAATTGTATTTTCCAAGGTGTTTCGGCGGGCCACTACACGGCTTACGCTCGTAACCCGAAAACGGACACGTGGCATTATTACAACGACGAATTAACGACAAGGCAAAAACCTCAGGAAGAGGATTTCAGCAACGCTTACATTCTGTTTTACAGTCGTCAGGGTACGACGACGGGGAAACCTTGTAACATTTAACTAGGAGAAACTAAAAAAAAAAGTAAAGTGGGATAGCGAATAATTGATAAATCTTCGTTTTTCGCTTCGTTACTTCCTTCTACTTTTCACCAATTGGGAGTAACGGCGTCGTGAGTGATTGTTAATTAGAAGAAAAATTAAAACTGTGACGTTGATGCATAGACATGATTCAAACTGTATTATCGCCAGAAAATCTTTAGGTGTCGTTCGTCTTTCCTATAGTATATGATTATTGTTCATCGAGTTTGAAGAAACAAAAAAAAAAAAAGAAGAAGATATTTTCGTTGATATTAATTTTATAGCTCGTCAACTTTGATGGAGAATAAAATCAAAGGCGGATATTTTTTTATAAATTATTTCGAAATCTCTGAAATTACTGTTACTCGTTGATGAATAGTTATTTCGCAGTCCTGATACGGAAACGCGTTTATCTCTTTTCTTTATTCTTTTACTTCGAATCAAATCATGTGTGCAATTAATTATTAATTATCGATATTGATCAACAACGCTATGACTGTTATTAGTATTTATTGAATTATTTGTTTTTCTATTTTTTCTCGCATTCCTATATGAAAAAAAATTAAAAGCGTTGATTGAATATTATAACGAGAATAAATGGTAACCGTATAGGTATTGTTACTGTTGATTAAATAATGAAAATAATTGTGAAAAGAAATTGAGAAATCGAAGGAAAAAATGAAGAGAGGGGGTTTCTCTTCCTCGTTTGGGAGAGACGGGAATATGATAATTATTACGAAGTATGTGTAAATTATAAGAATAATAATTACCGATATTGAATTTGTACCATAGTTTAAAATATATAATAACGATACTTAGATGATTTATTCGATGATGAACCCCCGAATATTAGAGAAGAAAAATAATTACGATCATATTCTAACTTTTTCTATTAGACTTTTTCTTTTCACCATCTTAATTGCTCTAATTTTCATTATATTTTAGATTGTTGGTGAAAAAATTCAGGGGATAGTAATGAATAATCGTTTTGTTTTTTTAAATGTTTGATAAATATTTTTTTTCCAGTTTTTTTTTTTCTTGGATTACAAACTTTTCATTATATCGAGGTTTATTATATAATTATTTATACATAATTATTCAGATACAAAATAACATTTTTATTTTTGTTTGTTTGGTTTTTCTTTTTCTTTTCTTTTTCATCGAAATATCGATAGAATATTGTGTGAGCCTCTTCTCGTCTTCTAAATTTCTAAATTATATTATATATAATATATAATATTTTATTTAAATTACACGCCGCAAACAGGCCAATACTCCATAAAAATGCTATATTTAAACATTTCAATAATATAATATCTATTTTTTTTTTTCTTATCATTTTTTCTTCTCATTATTTATTATTATTATAGTTATTTATCACTAGTTATTGTGTACGGTGTTTTTTTTTTTTTTTATTTCATCTTCATTATTTATTTATTCACGTCTTATTACGTTCTTATCAATTTAGTATGAAAATTAATGATATATATTATATATTATCCGAAGTAAATTTATAATTAAGGGTCTAGTTTTTAACGTGAACCCCAAAAAATCGTATCTTCGTTTCACATTTTTTTTTTTTTTTGTAAATCTTTTTTTTTTTAGTGTGATGATATTTAATATTTAACATTATAATCCTGACGGTGTGTATCGTGATACTCTTGGGCGGGGAGAGAACAGAATTACATTTCTTTTATCTAATATACAAATATTGAACGTCTAGAACAGAGATAAGAGAGACGATAGAAAATTAAATAATATATCCAATCCTCGTATGGATGAAAAACGATTTACGATTCACCTATTATTATCTTCGATAACTCTAAAAAATATTCTACAGAAAAAGAAGTTATCAATTACGGTAATAAATTAAGCAGAAAAAAATAGTTTTTGACTAGATTCAACTATTCTATCAAATTCTCTGTATCTAATGAATCGCAACGGTCAGCCAAACCACTGCGCTTGGACGGACCAGCCCTCCGATCTCGCAGTTCACTGTCCGTGTCTCGCCGTTTATTACGAATAAAGCCTCGTTCGAAGGGCTGACCATGTAGCGACCGAATACACCACTCTCTACTATCGGCCTGTTGGGATTACCCCACTTTGCCAGAGACGGAGGCATCGCCTTGCCCACGCCGGTAATCATCTCCACTTTGCCTGTAACAAGGAGTTTATGATCGAGTGCTTGGGAAAGAGAGACGGTAGAAAATTCTTTTAAGTATCCATACCGGTAGCCAAGTTGAGGAACAGAATGTCCTCCTTGTCTGTCGAAGACGCGTACAAATCACATCCGTGGGTCGTTTGAGACGGGTAAAAAGTAATGTCGCTGATGTTCAACGAGGTCTTTACGTCGAATGAAAACTTCAAACCACTCGCTGGATGATTTTGGAACGGAGAATTAAGATTTAGATCAAGTTCTGATGGAATTGTGTAACATTGTGTTGTGTTATTTGACTCACGTGATATTTCTTGAACTACAAGTATCACTCCGCTTTCCTGTCTGTCGAGAGTTACCAGATGCCTAGAGTCTGGAGAAATTAACGGCCTCCCTACGAGACCAGGCTTGTGCGCCAGCACCGCATCTGTAACGTAGTCTAGTAGGAGCTGACCGGTAGCTCTGCCGGTGACTGGTTCTTCGCATTGTAGAATTACAAATCCATCTGCGGGGGACATAATGTGGTCAGAGAACTGTAGGAACTGTGTATTACTTCATTGGTCACGGTGTGTTGGCAAGAAACTCACAGAGAGCAGGAAACTGTATGTTCGTAGGAACGCAACTGTAGGGTGCGAGATCGACGCTCCTCGTGTATCTCATGTTGGCTAGATCCAGCTTGTACATTCCCCTCTGATTCGTGTGCGTCACATATCCGTATTTGTAAGTGTGACCGATTTCCTGTTAATTTATGCATTGTCCTTGTTATTACATCCATGATGAATTGTGTAAGGGAAGGTGGCGCAAGTTGGCCAGCCACCCCAAAGAAATTGAGTTACTGCGGTATCTCCGCATCAAGGGGATTCGTACAAAACAGTATGCAATGTGGCTCTGCTCGAACAAAAAGTGGCTAACTCGCACTTTCCACGTCAAGGTCAGTAAGATAAGACTGTATACAGCGTGGTTCCACTGAAAACAATGCAGAACTCAGAGGGTGGTGCGAATCCGGCCACCAAAAAAATTTCGGAGTACAAAATTAGTGCAAAAGACAATATAATGCCAGAATCTTTGAATTAGGTTTGTTTGAAGATGCAAGAATGGCATGTTTTTTGAGTGGTCGGCTTTCCCCCACCATCATTTTCACTGGAACCACGCTTCATACAGTCTTATCTCGCTCACCTTGACGTGAAAATACCGGTTAGCCACTTTTTTTCGAGTGACCAGCTTTGCCCCATACTAAAAATATTCATCGCCTTCAGTGGAGCCACATTGCATACCGTTTTGTAAGACTTCCCTTGATGCCGATGTGACAGTAACTCAATTTGTTCGGGGTGGCCGTCTTTGCCCCACTTTCCCAAAGGTTTTTCGAAATCAATCGATTTTTGTTATTCAATTGGACAAAAAACGTTCAATCTAAAATTCTATGCCATCAAAAAACATTGTCAATCATCTGCGGTGAAATTTTGTGCGCAGAAAACCTTTTCCTTGTGCACACACTTTGATCGCAGGCCATCGACGATGTCTTTGATGGCACATCCTCATTCCATCCATGATGGGATTTGTAGATTGGACATGTTTTCATTCGATTTGGACAACAATAGGTCATTTTCAGAGCTTGTGATCAGGTTTGTTCGAGGGAAAATGGAACTCGTTATCGTTCGGTCTTCTCTGTGTCTCTCGCCCTCAGGCCAAGGTCACGCGGGTTCCATTTCCCCTTGGTAAAACTCTCCTCACCTGACTCACCTGATATCCAGGTATGTATAGTCCCTTCACAAGATCGAATTGACCGTCTATCGGTTCCGGATGAACAGTGCGATGCTTTCTCTTCTGTGCTCCATCCCTGATCACTTGTACCGTTTTCACCCCAAGATCGTCGGTGCTCCGCCAATTAAGAACCCAGACCTGATCTAGTGCAGGGACGTAGTGAAGGTCCACCGGGTATTTGTCCGTCGTCACGACCTTGAATAACAAGTTATGATTTTTGATACATTTTTGTCTTCAGTTTGTCTGTTTTCAGTTACTCACGTCGACCACCACCATCTGGATCTTACTGATCACCAGGATCCTGTCTTTCTCCGGTTGACTAACGTACACGTATCTGTTCGCTACGTTTATAGCTCTGCCCCATGAACAGCCAACCCCCTTTTCTCCGCAGACATACTCCTGTGCACGGAATCGAGAATTGAGTAATTTGCTTCCTGAGAAGAGAGCTACAGTCACTATTCACCTGAGTCCCTGGGATGATGTCGAAGGACCTGATCTGATGGTAGAGCCTACATGCCGAGGGTTCGTAGATGGATATTCCCCATTCGTGGAACGAGAAGAATCTCCTCTCCTCACTAGCTGCGGCTGTGGGCGATCGATCGATCAGCAAATGGACAGAAATGGAAAGGGATGAGATAACTCACTGGGCGTCGGTTGCTCCTGGATAACCAAACTGCTTATGTCTCTGGTCAGTCCGCCGACGCTGGTAGCCTGGCACATGTAGGCCCCTGTGTCTGCGTAGCCGATGTTTCTGATCACGAGTTTCGTCCCATTACCGACGACCTCGTACTTCCCGTCTTCGTTACCATCCTCGTCTTCGTCCTCCTGGCTGTTCTCTTCGCTATCCTCGTTCTCGTCGAACCGCAACGCCTCGTCGTTCTTCAACCACTCAACCCGGGGCAGCGGCTCTCCCACAACGTGACACCACATCGTCGCCTCTTCACCGGGACGTTTGGACTGAAGACGCGGCGTCACTCTGACTTCCGGTACGGCTGGAATGCGGAGGATTAGGATTGAGCAGCGTTCAATGTGGCTTAATCACTCATCATACTCACTGTGCACTGTGAGCACGTGCGTCTGGACCACGTCCTTGTTCCTCAGAGCATGGCATGTGTAGTTTCCGGCGTGAACCAGCTGCACTCGGGTCAGATACAGAGTTCCATCGTTGAAGACACGAATCTGAATGTGAGAAAGAAGAAGGAGAAGATTGCGAGACATTTCCAAGTGATTTCCAGCAATTTGGAAGCGACTGGGATCAAAGTGGATTGCAATTCCAGTGAAACTCCGATAGGAATAGTCCTTGAATGGGTATAATTAAGAGCGTACCTCCTGTTCGGCGAGGGTTTCGACGTCGGCGTCGTGGCGTCGCCAGACTAGAGGAGGCGGGGGAGTCCCGGTAACGTCGCATTTTATCTGTACGTTGTCTCCGACTCTTACAGAAACGTGATTAACTTCGCGAGATTTGTCTAGAGATACGACGGAAACGCCTGCGGAATAGATGAGACGAAGTTATATATGAGGGGAGTTTTTCAAACATAGGAAAGAACAGAAAAAGAAATTGAATCAATTTAATCAGTACTGACTGTAAAGTTTGCTAAAAGCCATGTAGAACTCGTTTATGTTTAAACGACCGTCCTTGTCGGCGTCGTCGTAGCTTATCATGTGGCCCAGGGAACAGCCTCGACTTAGCTGTTCAAGGTCCTCGCGCTGTGCGATCTGTTTTTTTCACAAAGAATATAAAAGTGGATAACTTTGTGTATGGGAGGAATGAGAAAAAGAGGGATCAGAGTGACTTTACCTGTTCCAATTCTTCTCTTTCCAGGTTACCATTGTTGTTCTGATCGTAATGCGAAAACATTATGCTCACTAAATACTCCTTGCTGTGATTATCCTGAGCCATTAGTCTAGCGTGATTGAACAGCAGCAGGTTGTCCTAAAAGATCGATGAATCAAAGTCAACTTTCGATCAATCTCACGACACTTTTTATCCATTAAACATTCAGATTAATCACTATATCCTACAGAATTCAGAGTTTCCTTTCCTTCCCCTCGGTATCATAAATCGTACTTTACTCCTGACATCTTAAGATAACGATCCAGTCGAGTCAGCTCAAGGATAATTAAAAAACATCTTTCAGCCTAACGTTCCGACGAACGGTTGCTCGTCTTCCTTCCTATTACTGATGAGAACGACAAGATATTTTCTCAATTATCTTTTACCCGATTCGAATTGGATCGCTATCTTCACGTATCAATCATCGTGCCAAGTGATAAATCCCTCCGCTGTCATCATTTACCTTCATTTTCTATCCGTACGAAGTTTCAATACTTTCCCCTGCATAAATCTACTAAGAATGGCCTGTTTTAGTCTTTCAAGACTGTGATCAAGGCCCGAAGAATCGTCTCGATTTGGCATGCAACGCTTCGTACACCTTGGGCCCCACTATGCTGAAGTATCTATACGAAATCCTACGAGGAAGCCTTGTTGTGGAATTTCATATCAAGGCTTCGTCACCACAACTCAACTATGATCTCACCAGGATTTCGTGTGGATGCTTCAGCATAGTAAGTCCCCGTTGTACGAAGAGTTGCATGCCAAATCGAGACGATTCTTCGGGCCCTGACCACAGTCTTGGAAGGCTTAAACAGGCCATTATTCGTACGGATAGAAAATGAAGGTAAATGATGACAGTGAAGGGATTTATCACTTGGCGCGATGATTGATACGTGAAGATAACGATCCAATTCGAATCAGGTAAAAGATAATTGAGAAAATATCTATTTCGACCCCTGACCCAGACCCAGACCCTGGCGACAGTCTGAGAATGCCATCCTCAACAAATTTCTGCACGGGCACCCTTACCTTCATGATCTCGTATTCCTGCGCGGAACAGTCTTCCAGATCGTAGCCATCCGTGTCCACGACATTCTCCTTAACGTTTTCCTTCTGATCGTGTGGTTGTAGGGTGGGATTAGCCGGGGTCCCGATGGGTAAGATTCTCGGATCGCTCGATGGCCGATCTCCTATCGATTCAACGGTTTCTAATCAAAATCACATCATCCCGAGAATCATTATTGGCGAATGAACAGCATGCTAACCTGTCCGGTGTAGGCATCGCATGAGTCTGCTGGCGATCAGGGGAACACCAGAGGTGCACGAAGCCCGGTGCAGTTCGCAGTGGTTCGCGTACACTCTGCCGTCGCTTCCGCATACCGGACGGTGCCGGCGAGGACACCTCCTGGTGCATACGCAGACCGGTAAATCTCCGTCTGGTGATAGCTCGCACTCCCTGCCAGCACCGCAGTACTTACCCAAGCAGGGATCTGGAACAGGTCGAGGTTTGAGTTCGCTGTTCTTTTATTCTTGCAATTAATGCCAGTCGATTATTTTTCCAATCGATGACAGATTGATAATTGCTGTGACAAGAACTGCCATGTGGCTATAAAGATGTGCGTTTGCATCCAGATCGCGGTTATCCTCATCATTGTGGCTTTTGTATTCTGGATTGTTCTAGTGGCATATAAGCTCGCATAAATTTGACAATTCATTTTCATCCTGGAGATGAAAGTTACCATCGGTGTACAGATGGTAGTCGCAATATTGACGACTCTGGTCGTTTGCTCAGTGCTAAAGATACTTCAGCAGAGCGGTATGAAACAGTGATTCGTCAAAACTTTGTGCATACAGATTTGACCCACTATCAAACGATGAAAAAGGATCTTAGAAAGGTATAGCAATCATTACCATATTTCAAGCACTATTTTAATGTAGGAGATGTGAATTCGAACCATGCCGATCTTCTAGCGAGATGTAGCAAAACTGGTACGATAAATCTTCGAGATGGTAAAGTTGAGGCCAAAGCAAACCAAAATTCAGTTGAAATATCGAGAGAGACAATTAAGAATCGATAGTTTTCCCATTCGTAGCTGAAATTTGGTGTGCGCGTTCATGTGAGGACGTATTAAGAAAAAATGGACGACCATTTGTGACCAATTCTTTTCGTAGTTACTCACATTAGCTCGATGGCTACCGCTAAAATGTGTGCCCCACGCTGGGCGCCAAATGAATGACCCACTAGAGCACTCTAAGACGATCAATCTCAATTTCCATAATTTCGAGATTCTTATTTTCCTAGCAAAAACAACGGTATCTCACCTTTTCCATCGACGGCGAAATCTCCACGGTCTTCCAACGGATTCGAAGACGGTGAAACCGCTAGCGATTCTTCGATCGGTCCGGCCGCATAGTCACGGTGACGTCGCGAATGCTGTAAATACAGAATATAGCACGAAATGTTCGAGAATTTGACCAAGACACACTTTCAGAGAAATTCTCCAGTCTCTGGTGGTTTATATCGGTGCGATTGAAGTCTGTGCAGCGGTCCGTGGTCTGTCCTAAATAGATTTTCCCGTAAAGAGCCAGACGATTGGTTTTTCGACCCTTACCTTGTACCGCGACGTGCCCGAGGTGGTTGCCAGAAGGCTCGCAGAAAGGAGTACAAAGTAGAGTCCAGCCCAGTCGGATTTCATCCTCGGCTGAAAGTAGGCAAATTGACAAATATCAGAGTCTCTTCACCCGCTACCCTGCCCATAACGGCTACGTGTATGAAATCTGATAAAGATTCGAGGTTGAAAAATGCCCGTCGACCCCACGATCGATCATTCATATCTACCTACACACTCGCGGCTCTGTGGCACCGTCCTCATCCACCCCACAATAGAGCTTTCTCGCTGATCTATACCGAACTCTGGGGTCAGACCCTCTACTAGTCTAGTCTAGGGTAACTTATGCCAGAGATAAGAACTTGGAAGCATGGGGCCGGCTTAGCCGGAGCTAGCTGGAGCTCAACAGCATCAGCCGCTGCGAGATTACCCTCGGCACTTAGCGACCGCTTGCGAGGCTCGTCTAAAATCAAAGTTTAACGCAACTACTTCGGTGGTTGGAGAAATTTAGGAGAAGAGGGGTAGGTACAGGGTTTAGGAGGATTAGTAATCTGTAATTGCTCGTGAATAACAAATCTAGACGAGATAAGACAGGGAGCGAAATAAGGGCTTCTTAATGTTCTGTTTGATACACGGATCGAGTTATCGCAGTCTTTCAATTATTGCGCAATGGAATCAGAGGTAATTTAGCGAAAGCATTGGTCCAACAGAAATTCAATTATCTTCCTCAACGGGCGCGGGGCTCGGGGTTTGCAGCATGAAGGAACTCGAGCCGGGGATTTAGCATCGGCCCCCGTTTACACGTAATTCTTGTAATAAATCTGCTCTAGGTTGGCTCATTAGCATATATATGAACGTGCCAAGTTAAAATATCAGTTCCTTCAGCTCCGAGTTTGAACCGACTCCTCGTGACCCTCTTTGAAACTAGAATCACCCTGAATACAGTCACATGTAGCGGATTAAAAAGAAACGAATCGCATTTCAAATCAAACACAAATTCAGCAATCAAAAATATTAACCAACAATTTCGACTCTAAATTACAGTTTTATTCTATTTTAATCTAAACACAAAATCATGTCGTCACTGATCGTTGCGGCAAATTTGGATCTCATGATGCTGGAAGTAGCGATCGAACAAGTGAGCAGCGATCGGTTAATTTATTTATTTATTTATTGGGTATGCTCAAGAAGTATTGGTCGACAATTTTTTTTCTCAATCTGTTTTTGTACACTGAAATCCCCATTTGAAATACTGAAATTGTCAAAGTCGTGGATTTATTATACAGGGTGAGTTTCCTCCGGTTTCAGAAGGGGGAGGGGTTTCCCAGCTGAGATTCCGCCTCCTCCTATTCATACTTGTGCATCCCCGGATCTCCCTAGATCCACACGTATAAAGTCACACGGGACGGTATCGTTGGCCCGAATCGCCACTTTTCCGACTCGTTGAGTCTCCGAATGGCAAAAGTTAAGAGTCGAAAAATTCGCGAAAAATCCTACTTTTCCCGATTCGGCATTGTCCCGAACGCCAAATTCCCGGATTACCATTTGCCCAGATACCAAATTCGCTAAACGCCAAAAGTTCAGAAACGACAATAAATTTTTGAACCGTCAAATTTATTTGTTTTTGGCGGATACGACCTTATGCAGACGATCAACATACTTTTTCAGCATGTTTACTCGAGTTATGATCTATAATTTCCTAAGAGTTCCAGGACTTCTAGGTGTTTCAAGGAGATGGATAACGTGTTTTTTTATTCTCCATTTAATGAAAGCTCGTATCTGCCAGTACATACGACCTTCTGCTATTAGTTGACATGTTTTTCAATCCTGACGTTTCTGGACATATTTTCGCGATCTTAGTCAAAATCCAGAAAAATTAAAAATTATATCGCGTGCCTAATGACATAAGGTCGTAAGCGCCAAAAACACGATTTTGGTGGCAAAAGGGCGTATAATTTTTTTTTTTTTCGCCATTCGCTCTAAAAGTGATCAAAACGTATTGAAACAATTGAAATAACGAGATCGAGAAATGTAAGTGCAAAGGGTCGTAAGTTGGGCGGATACGTCGTTCTTTCATTACAATTCGTTAGAAAAATAAAAAATGAATGTTAAGAGCAGAAGGGCGTATCTCCAATTTTTTTTTTTTCATTTTTCATGATTTTTCCAAATCGGTGTAAAAACTCGTGAAACGCAAAGAAAAATCGAAATTGACGTCGTTTCGAAAAATTCGACAAAAAATATTCGGAGCTAAAAGCAGAAGGGCGTATCTCCAATTTTTTTTTCTTCATTTTTCATGATTTTTCCAAATCGGTGTAAAAACTCGTGAAACGCAAAGAAAAATCGAAATTGACGTCGTTTCGAAAAATTCGACAAAAAATATTCGGAGCTAAAAGCAGAAGGGCGTATCTCCAATTTTTTTTTTTCATTTTTCATGATTTTTCCAAATCGGTGTAAAAACTCGTGAAACGCAAAGAAAAATCGAAATTGACGTCGTTTCGAAAAATTCGACAAAAAATATTCGCAGCTAAAAGCAGAAGGGCGTATCTCCAATTTTTTTTTTTTCATTTTTCATGATTTTTCCAAATCGGTGTAAAAACTCGTGAAACGCAAAGAAAAAACGAAATTGACGTCGTTTCGAAAAATTCGACAAAAAATATTCGGAGCTAAAAGCAGAAGGGCGTATCTCCAATTTTTTTTTTTTCATTTTTCATGATTTTTCCAAATCGGTGTAAAAACTCGTGAAAACTCGGATAAACGACATCACCTACAGCGAGAATAATTTTGGCGGATACGACCATATGCAATTAGTCGAGGTACTTTTTCTTTAATTTCATTAATTCAAAAAGGTCGTATCTACCAGTCGATACGACCTTCTGCCATTATTGACGAATTCACGAAAATTGATTGAAAAAAAAAAATTGGCGGATACGACCATCTGCAATTAATGGAAACCATTTTTTTTAAGCGAAGTTAGGACTGAAAGGTTGTATCCGCCAGTACATACGTCCTTCTGCTTTTAATTGACCTAGTATTCAATTTTAACGTTTATGAACGAATCTTCGTGTTTTTAGTCTAATTATGATAACAAAAAAATTATACGCCCTTTTGCCGCTACGAAGAGCAAAAAGTCGTATGTTGGCGCTTACGACCTTATGTCATTAGGCACGCGATATGATCTTTTGCCCTTAGAAATGGCAAGAAGTTGTATAACGGCGTTCACGTTCTTTTATCATTCAAAACGCGATATATTGCACAGAAAAAAAAGAAACTATCTCCGGGGGACAAACATAGAAATATATTTTTCAAATCAAGGAATAAAATATTCTCGATACAAGGATATTATATTTTTATTAGGGATACTTTGATTCTTGATTTTAATCCCAATCGACGAAAATTGGCTTGAAAGAAATGACCCCGCACTTTTTTTTAAATGCAAATTGGCGTTTTGTGGAATTAGCTAAGTCTGAGACGTGTCCTGGGTATGGCTTATGGATACTAAATAAAAGTTATCGCCCTATCTCGGATCGGCTCTCCAGTTTTGGAATCTCTACTAAAATCCAACATTTTTGTATCACGGAAACTAAAACTGAGAACTGTACAAAGGTACTGGAGTAAGAAATCGACCATTCATGAAACTTATCGATGTAAATTAGAAGCAATTAATTTTTAAACTGTTGTGTCACGACACAGTTGTACAATATACCAATTTTATAGCTCGTTAGAAGCAGCAACATGCGATACAATCATACGAAAATTTCGCTTTGAAGTATACTGGGGATTTTTCTAAATCTTCAATCCCCCCTTGCTCTTCGTGTATCAAACTCAAAACTATTCCCCTGAACAAAATGGTTTGATAATTATTATTCTCCAGGTGGTATGATCAATTATCAAAGCGGTCGACATGCATCCGCATCACGTTAGTAGAAATGAACTTTCATCTACCAGATCTAAAAATTCAGATTACTTGCTATCGGAATTTCATCCATTCGACCTCCAATCGTCATTCTTTGGGATTATATTGGGAATCACATCGCCCACCGATCTTGTCAACACTTGTTTTTCAAGAGCATCTATTTAATAACCAATCAATTTCTTTAGCTATTCCAAAACTGGAATTGAGTTTTACATCCTTCCGCCAAAAGTTCGTAAAGTTTTGACTAACTTATAACTTTCCAGGGAACAAACGCGTATCTTGTCCCGCGGGAATTCAATTGGAAAAAATGACACTTCTTTTCCACGTTTTGATAAAAATTGGTGATTACCTAGATTTCATAGGGAAACAACGTATAGGTACTCAAAGAATTTTTGATGATTCCAAAAAATCTAGAATTTGTGGAACTTGATTTTCTTTAGTTCATCAATTATAGGTCAAAAATACACATCCTTCGAAGATGCACTACTTATCGCAATCGAACGAACATTGATATGAGTAGAAATATCAGAAATCAATTTCAAATCGTGTTCTCTCGATACAATCTTAGAGATTTGAGGTAGGGCATAGTTTCAACTATTAAACCTAATTCTCAAGATGTTTGGCTGAAATTTGTTTTGCCAGTGTTTGGATATCCTGCTCACTTCAATCTATAATTGCTTTAATCTCGTCGAATCTGGGCAATCAGTGACGTTCATATTTTTTTTCGAAATTCCAAAGAGCATTCCGAAAAGAAAAAAAAAATCCAGCCATCTGCGACCAGTATTTCTCAAAGCTACTCTTGGTCACTGCCCTCGCCTCAAATTGTCCTAAAGTATTTTGAAACGTGATCATCTTTGTAGCTGTTTGTCCCGAGGTCGTCGGACTTCGATTCAGCGATACTAAAAAAGTCTGTGGTGATGTTCCGTCTGTTGGACAAAGACTGGACCAGCGTCTACCCTCAGCGTTCCGACTACCACGTTTACCGCGGTTCGAACAATGAGATCGAGCCCTTCAACGGTGGGGTTTCCGTCGTCTTCCCCATCCCCGAGTCCTCGCTTGAAAGGCCGATGGAAAACGTCGACTTGCAGATTCACGCAAGTCGAAAATTGTCAAGGTACTTCGAGCTCCACTCCTCCGAAAACATCGGCTTCGCCTGTATCGACGTATCGGATTTATTCAACCGCGTTATAGACGGTATAAAGGAACGGAGGGACCACGTAGACCGTAAATGTCCGACGGTTCACCCGCGCGAACCCGTCTCAATGTCCTCCAAAGACACATACAGCCTCATCAAAGAGGACGGAAGCGAGTCGGGCGCTAACGCTACCCTCTATCTCCGCCTCACTCATCTGGGACACTCCGTTATTTCCGAAATCCACGTACCGGAAGATCCGAAAGTGCTCTTCTACGCCAGAGAGGAAACCACGGAGAAGCTACCCTACCAGTGCAGAGAGATCACCATCGACGAGCTAACCAGCGGTTGCTGGGGCAGCCGGACTCTCCTACCACCGCGAGACCCGCGCGACACTATCTGCTGCTGCGATTCCAAACCCAGCGATGCTAAACGCCGATTAGATAACGATTTCAAAAACCAGATGAACACGGATGAGGTTTCCGCCATCGGTTTCACTGAATCATTTGAATCGTTGGAACCGAAAACACCGTCGGACACCAAACCGGAAGTGGAGGGCAAGAAAGAGAAGAAAGCTTCGAAAAAAGGGTCAAAGAAGGGAAAACGTAAGGCTACGGTCAGCCAGGGCAATGGAGGAGACGATAAGGGTGTCGATAAGGGTGTCAATGACGTCGTCGAGGCGACTAAGAACGAGGATGACGGAGTGTCGTGTTCGGTGCAGCCTAATCTATGCGGTCGCGAGGGTACGTGCAACAAGAAGAGCAAAAAGGGTAAATTTGGCAAGTGCGGTAAACCGGATGGCGAAGGTGGGAATCCCCTGGCTTGCGGCGAACGTCGTAAGTGCGCGCTAAGAAAATCAGCAGCGGGTACGGCGACCGTTGGTATCGTCGACAAGAAGGTGCAGCCCTGCCCGTGTCCGTGTCCACCGCCTCCGCCTCCACAGATTTTCCCGTGTCCTACACCCCCGGCGTGGAGACCGAGCTGCAATGGGTGCCAATCCCCCGTTTACTACCCGTCGAATGACTACCCCACGGTATCTAGGAACGCGAACTTGTGTCAGAGTTACGAAACTGGGGGATACAACTCCTATGAGAATTCCTCCTGGCTACAAACAGTACAATCTGGATCCTGCCGATAGACGATGAGGTAAGTGTCGAATCAATTAATGGTTTGTTCTCTTTATTTTTGAGCTCGTAAAGGGATGAATAAAAAGCTTGGCAGAATCAACTCAACGCGGATTCTGAATCACACTGTGAGATTATTCGATTCGTTCGTTATTATCAACAAGTTCAATCTTCAAAATAAATATAGTTTACAAAGACACCGTACCAAACTATATTTTTCATCAAAGTGCTATAACTCAAGAGTGTCAATCTCAATTTTTGCGAAAAAATATTGAAAATTGAAAAAGTTATGAATTTTTGAGTAGAAAACCGCGTTTTTCTGAACACTTTTTTTTCCAAATTTTTTTTTTTTTTTTTAGTACTTAAAAACCAAAAATTTACAGTTTCTGACTACTTAAGAAAATCGATCATAACCCGCGAATTATCGAACGGAATAAATGATCGCAAACCTCGATTAACCGAAACTCTTGAATTATCGAGAAAACAATCAAACAGAAACCTCAACTGTAATCGAAGAAATGATTAATCGCCTTCACCTATGAAAGGTACAGTTGATTGAAAATTTTGTTTAATTGACGGCTAATCGAAAAAATTATATCTGATAGAACGTTGAGTAACTTGAGAAGAAAAAATCAGAGTGGAGACTCCAGGTAACGAAATTCAAGAGAATATCAGAGAAACCCCAAGTTATCTCAATTACGAAGGCTTTGAGAAACAGGTCTGATGGTTCTCGGTTCGAAACTCACTTTTAGAATTCGACACGAGTTTCTTTGAAGGGTGATAACTTTCGAGAGAAAAGGCAGCGTAGATCAAATGTTGAAGAATTATTTTAAGGTAGAAGTTTCGAGTTTCAAAGTGATTTTTTTTTTCTAAAACAACTCTCAATCTCAATTTTTAACGAAGTTATACAAACTTCCACATTTCGCTGGTAGCCGCGTATTTAGCTTCACGTATACTTCGGCCATACCATTATTGGCAAAAAAATGTACGAAGAGAAACGGTCCTAAAGGGTAGATGCAGCCTTTTATTTTTACCACCTCGGTACCTTCTCTGGCCATCGACCTTTGAATATGGGGCATTCCATGTCAACTCGACCAATGATTTTCCCTCAGCATTTTTGAATCGCTTCATAATTTTTTATACGATTTTCCTATCTCAAAATGGCACTCCCAAATTTTTTCAGATTTTTTCCGCAATCCGTTAATTTTTTATCAATATTCAAACCCATCTGAAAATTTTCTCAAAAAAATTCTCAAAAATCTAGTTTTTTATTCCAATCATTCTGCCACCTGGCCCATGATGGGACCTTTTTTTTTTAACTTTTTATAGCACTTTAAACATTTTCACCAATCTTGCGACGTTACAAAAAAATCGCAAAAAAATCTCAAAAATCTAGTCTTTCATTTCGATCATTCTGACACCCGGTCCAGTATTATAGTGTTGGACTCTCAAGACCGATTCTCAAATATTCTCGATTTTATAATGGACGTAATTTTACCACCAACAGCTCGAACTTCAAGTCTAAGGATATGATAAAAATGTAAAAATCATTGATTGATAATTAATATTGAATTGGTCTTGAGAGTCCAACACTACAATACTGGACCGGGTGTCAGAATGATCGAATTGAAAGACTAGATCTTTGTGATTTTTTTGCGATTTTTTTGTAAGGTCGCAAGATTGGTGAAAATGTTTAAAGTGCTATAAAAAAATTAAAAAAAAGGTCCCGTCATGGGCCAGGTGGCAGAATGATTGGAATAAAAAACTAGATTTTTAGATGTATCCTTACGACAGTTTTTTACTTTGACCTGCTCAATTTGATTTTTTATTGGGGCGAATAAATGTACTAAGGCGACGATATGTATGTTAGTAATCAAATAATTTCGTGAAATACGAGGTAAAATATAAGCACAAGAGATAAGTAATCAACTTGTAACAATGAACTGGCCAGAACTTGTGAGATGGTCCAAAACGGTGCTCCCGCCCTAAATCAATTGGCATTTTCTGGGAGTATAAATCGTTTAAATTGATTAACCGCGGTCCTGTACTGGCGGAAGTCGGGTCTAAAGAATCGAGAAATGGTTAAAAGCCGGATGAAAAATGTGTTTCGGGTTTGACCGAAGTCCGAGTCCAGAGGGTGGAATGGGGGTTGGATTGATACGGGTCGTTTATTGCGGGAGAACTCGAAAAGTCTGATTGATTCCCAGTCGATTATTTTCCGGGGCGTTGCGTGTACCTTGATAAAAAATAAAGTTAAACCAAAAGGAAACAGAAAAAAAGTAATGGCGGTTCTCTGGCGTCGGGTGTAGAGAATCTGCAAATCTCCTACGCCAGCTCGCGAGTTTATCCGGTTCATTTTATCACCGCGCGATATTTTTCAATAGAATATAACCGATTTTCGCCCTCCCGTCGACAGAGGACCGCAACGGGGGGTCGACGATTGTCCCACACGGTTTTCGGAATAAAGGGATAAAAAATGGATCTCGCACGTGTAGCGATTGTTCGGTTCTCCTGGCTCCAACTAAAATCACGTTACGTATAGGTATAATACCGTTAGCCAAAAATTCAATATCAAACGACATAAGCTATACAGGTACTAAAAAAAAATTAATTATCAGCAGCGGCTCACCAGGTACAATAGTGGAACCACCGGTGGGGTGAGGGGTGGGGGGAATTTATCAGATTTATACCTAAGCCGCGGCGACACCCGGCTTATCTCTCTCAATTCTGGCAGGGTAAACCCCTTCATCCCGTGGGATAAGGACTTTAAGGACTTGAGCCCTCGCCTCCGCCCTTGCCCCCCTCGTCTGGCTATCACTGGCTCGTCTCTGTTATGACGTTGGGACCTAAGAACTGTATACGTAACGGGAACCCGGTATAATTTACAGAAATTACCGTTTCTTTTTATCATCTACCGGGGTGGCCGCTAGCTCGTCCGGAAAACCGGGAAATGTCAGGGAATTTCATCAAATCTACGGATTTTAAAAACCTTGGCCATAAAATTCACCGTCAAAATCGTTTCTCTTCTTTTTCTTGACGATTTTATTTTCATCTGCGATTAGAAATATGAGGTAAACCGACGAAGATTAATATACAGGGTGAGTTATCTCCGGGTCTGAACGAGGGAGGGGTTTATCACTGCCGATGCTCCGCCCCTTGGCGTATCACAAACTGGTATCAAAATCCAAGGTTACATCAAACCGTCGATACTTGGTCTGGTCGAGTAAGGTATTGTTGACAAAAATATGGAATTGAGAGTTATGAAATGCATGGAACAAGATGGAAGTCAGTGTGAACATGTAATGTAAATTGATAATCAATAAACAGGAGTTGAAGGTCCTAATCTGCTCATTGTTTTCATTCGAAACTCAACAATACCTTAGTGATACGCCAAGGGGCGGAGCATCAGGAGTGATAAGCCCCTCCCTCGTTCGGACCCGGAGATAACTCACCCTGTATATTATCATTTTTTTTTTGCAAACTAGGTGATTACAATTTTTAATTAGGAATTACGTGACCAGAATCGATTGGCCAACCTGTGACTATTGCGGCGAAATTTCACTCTCTCATAGAGATCAATAGTGGATACGTATGATGTAGGTAGCGTGTATAATAAAATGAAACTGTTCATTTTCTTCAACGGTGAAATCGTAAATCGGCCAATGAACTTAATATCGTGTAGTTTTTGTCCCTGACCCCGATAAGAGAGGCTCGAGGGCACACGCGCGGTGTCCGGTGGCGTTGATCGTAAACAAGAATACACTTTCACGAATCTGTGTATCATATCCGTTGAAAATTAAATCTCCCAAAGGTCTACATATTTAGAAAGCACATCTACTATACCTCGCCGGAGTCGCATGCCGGCGGTTAATGGCCTGGACGGAACAAGGATTCACGAACGTCTCTCGCTCACAAGCGGATCGATTACATGGAATAACAGTTTCTGTAGAAAGTAACGGTTCCGTTAGATATAGTAAACTGCTGTGGGCATATCACGTAGCGACGTCAAACCGTGTAAATTTCATAGTAGGCATGAGGAATTCAAACCCATATCAATTAGCTGGCATCGAGGATCTTAATTTTCTTCTTTCTTTCTCTCTTTCGTTCTCAATCGGCTCAAAATCAATAAAATTAGTAACAGTTTCTTTTAAATTTATTTCAGAATCTCCCGCTATCTATTCTAATCCATTTTCTTTTTCGATCGACATTAGAAAAAATAGATAAGCAGATTTTCTATTGCTGTATAAATATGATTTTTCCTGAAACTACGATTTACTACGATTTATTTTTTTATTTTATTAATAAATTTGTCATTTTGGATTTGGATTTGGCATACGTGGCGAATAATTTGAAAAAATCAAACCTCATCAAAGATTGATATCGAAATTTCCCTAGGCTAGGATTTTTCTTTCCCAAAAATCATGTTCGAATGGAATGCTCAAATGTGAAAAAACGATAACACACAAATTTAATATATGAAAGGAATCAGGAAAATTATCTGAAAATCAAAATTTAGATCTCCAAATAGATAAAATTTGGAACCTACATACAAACGAAAGAATTGAAATGAATTGAATTGAGAAGCCCAATCAGATGCGGTTGATTTGACGTTGAATTCCTCGTATGAAACTCGTAGGTATAGTCAATGAAAACGTGGTGAAACTGATTTTTGGTTTACCTAACTGGTTAGCACACTACTATATCGTTTGTAAACAGATCAGCCCATTCGATGCTGCATAAAAGAAAAAAAAAGTCGAAGGACACTGCTACATGTGACATCCTTTACCCAATATCCGATCCTCTTCTATCCAAATAGAATCTTTCTCGAGTATTGTAATTTTATGCAAACCTACATTCATTTTTCAGATACGCGACCCAGTCGGACGACGTGCGCAACGTCACGTACGTACAGATACTCGACAAATATCCGTGATAAATGGGTGCGTGATAAATAAATACAATTTTTCGAAAAACTATAAGAATTATGGAATCAACTTCAGGTAACTGTAAACGGCAATTGAAAATTATCAATTTTCAAACGCCACGTGACGTCACACAGTACCTCGGTCGCCATGTTATTCTCTTGTCCACAGTTGTCCGCAGCGCCGCCAGACGGTAGAACTGTGCTATGTGACGTCACACGCTACCGGGAAATTCAAACGCTGTTTAAAAAAAAACTTGATCTACGTGAAAACCAACTATAAACGATTGATTGCAATATGTTTTTCATCAGTCCTAATCATCAAATTATCGGGTGAAGAGAAGAAAAAACAAATTCATGAAACTTTCCTATTACACAAATATGTGTAATCGAACCGATTCGACACGGACGTTGTAATGTCTATTAATCACCTCTGCGTACACATGGACGTAACACCTCTCGACGTACGTAGGGTCGGTAATAGAGACGGTTATAACATACGGCAATGGTATATCTTATCGACGGATTTCTCTTTTCTCTACATGAAAACCGGACCCCCCGTAATAGCGGAGGTTGTAACCACGCTTTACTTCACTCCGTGTGCATACCTGCCCGCTAGATGCGGGTATTACGAGGTGTGATTAGAACCGATGGAGGTGGAAAATGTGGAGGAAAACTTTCACCCTCTGTGTGCTCGATCTTAAGTTCAATGAAATTATATACTCTTCACGCATGTGGGTCGTGTCACTCGGAGGTGATTCACTCCACCAGGACTTCGTCCGGAGGTTTTTTTTTCCCTCCTTTCGATGACCCGAATGCGATGAGCATATTACACGGTATGCAGGTTCTCCGAGAACCAAAAAACCGTTCTTCAAACAAACTCGACGAAGACTTTCACGGACACCTTCCGGGCACTTGGCTAAAGCCGAATAAAATATGGTCGTTGTGAAACTGACTTACGTGATAATTGCAGCATTATTGACTTTGAATAGACTAAGTCATCACCCGCTCGAATCCTAACCAGACCTAAATGATAATATTTAGTATTTTACTTTTATCATCGTTCCGTTGGGACGTAGACGCGAGGCTCGCACTCGTCCGTAACGATTATTCCGTCATTCTATGCATTATTCCTATATCGCCGCTTGTGACGAAGATGGTATTATTTATAGTTTCACCTAGCTATCATAGTCGTACATAATTTATTTGACGAACCGTCGCGTGTCCCCGTTTCTTGCCTATAACATCAGACTTTAGACTATGGAGAGAAGAGAAGAAAGAAAATAAAAAAATCTCTGATGTATTTGGGTACCGCTGTGTGTATATGATTATCCCTAAATCAAGCCTAAGTGCCGTACCTCCGGCTTATTGCAGGTCGTTGAAACTTTTTGAATGGGAATTATGTAATTGGACGGGGGGCTACGTTCCCCGTAAAATACCTGTCCTGGGCTGATAGTTATGCAATCTGTACAACGGCTCGAATAAATATTAAGAAACTGATATCACGTGACTGTTATAGCCTCAGAGATAATCGCTAACCATAAAGTTTCATTGTACCTACCTACTGCGCTGCCGCTGCTGCAGTGGGTCTAAACATCCACGCGATTGTTCCGCAAGCATTGAAATTTCACCGCACAAGATCCACATACAGTGAATTATATGGATTATTCTAGCCACTATCGGTGCCAATGGGGATTTGACTTTTTCTTATTTCGTTACTTGATGCAGGTCTTTATCAAAGGAGCATCTGTTATTTTTATCGAAACATTTTGGCCAACCATTTTATCGTTATCAATTATATTACAAATTCCTACAAGATTAATGTATAGATGGCTGATTCTCCCGAAAGAATCATTTTTCGGGGTCCAAAATATCACACTTCCATATGACAACCTTCAGTTTGAAGTAATAAACGTAATTACCACTTGGACAAACTCAAGCTCATGTTCAAGTTTTTACCATACTTTGGGATAGAGGAATTACGATTTTATACCAGAGGAACGAAGTTTTTGACGATTTTTCGTCCGTAATATGACATGCAAAGTCTTTTGACCTCAAAAACGCCGCGATGAGTGGGTACTCGATAGCTGTTTTACATGCAAACATACACGACGTTTTTTTTGTTGAAAATGTGTAATTTGGCACTTGTCAGAGGAATGACGCCCCAGCTTGTGAACTCACTCAAGCCACACTGTTTCGTAAGAAAAAAGTCACCAACGTCGAAGAAAATGAAACTTTGAACAATTGTCAGCTCGGTTAATTGGATCTAGGAGGCATCGCTCCCGGAAGCCCCATTCGCTAATCCCAACCAATTCACTAATTTTTACTAATTTTCATCGGACCAGAGGAATGACGCCAACCCGCATTTCAAAATTCGGATTTTTATTGTAAAATGTTTGGGCTCAATTTTTTTTTTTTTGAATTTCAGAAAAGGGTCATGAAGATCGTTGACTTTCAGAAAATATTTATTATTTCCCGTTTATTGAATTTTAAGTACGTACTTAGCCCTTCACAGTATGGGAAAATGTGTGCATTTCAGCCAGAGGAACTGACGTTTAGGGGTCAAAAACCACAAAAGAACGGTGAACACGATTTTTTTTTCACATTTCCTCTGGTAGCATTTCTCAAAATGTTATGTTCTAATTTATTCAGGTAAAAAAAATATAAGAAATATGTGGGTCTATCGGAAATAATAGGCGTTTCATCAAAAATGAGTCTTCCGGGAGAATCAGCCAGATATGACCTGCGAGCAGTATTAATAAGGGTAAATATTGTATGCGCTGGTTATGAAGACATTAACTAGTATCTCAATTCTCAAGCAAATATGGAATTATATGTTATATTTGTATCTATAACATCTGCATCATATGATAAATAGCATGTTGCATCCCTTGCATCAATAGCATCCCTGCTATGGAAAGTTTGATTTTAGAAGATAGCCCTAGTGCGGAAAGTAGAATAAAAAGAACCCTAGTGTGGAAAGTGAATAAAAAAAAGAACCAAGTGCGGAAAGTAGAATAAAAAGAACCCTAGTGTGGAAAGTAAATAAAAAAAAACCTAGTGCGGAAAGTAGAATAAAAATAACCCTAGTGTGGAAAGTGAATAAAAAAAAGAACCAAGTGCGGAAAGTAGAATAAAAAGAACCCTAGTGCGGAAAGTACACTAAAAAAATTGGTATGGACGATATGGCGATACGATTACAACTATGAATCAAAAACGCTACAGTGAAAAAGCTTGGGTGATCCAGACACAATTATCGAATGTCCGAATGAGAAATTTGTATGCATTCTTCAGTCATACTGTATTGCTGTCGCCTCCGGACAAACAAGAATTCTGGCTGTAATCGCTGAACGTTTTTTTCAGTGTAGGATTGAAAAGCCCTAGTGTGGAAAATTAAATTAAAACAGTCCTAGTGCGGAAAGTAACTTTCTAAGTAAATTTTTCAAGTTACTTTCCGTATTGCTTGGAAATGAGGCACTTAGCGCACGCTGAACAGGCTTCAAAAATCATACTTTTCAAGCAGGTGTTACAAAAATACTATTTTCTGATTTTTACTGTAAATATAAAGATATAGAGAAAGTCACGGACTAAAAGGTCTAAAAGAAACGAAGTTTTTGGATGTAGAATATCTGCGTCTTTTGTTTCAAAAGAACATCAGAGTATATTTTCTCGTTTCAGAATCGTAATATTTGTAACAAGAAAAAAAAATCGTTTGCCAAATCCTCTCATTCAAATTCACAGATGCTCCTTCGATAAAGACCCAACATCGTACAGGATTGTCAAGAAGTTTAAAAAAACAGGTCGAGTCAAAACGAGGGCGACCGTGGTTCGAATGCCCCATATACATTCCGCAATGTGCTCACACACACATTCGATGAGGTTTAACGACGAAACTATAATTGAGGTTATTTCGCATTGTTGGTTGTTACAGCGATGATTAAGTTCGACCAGCAATATATCTTTTTATAGCTTCTCTAACTGTCGAAAGCGCCAGAGTATCCCTATACTATCCATCATATACCACCATGCCTGACGTACTCTTGCGCAGCGTTAATTTTTTACCATATTCCATTCTCGCTACTGGAAGTTTGCGAAATAAGTAATTTTAACGGCAAATACGTGTATCCGATGCCTTTATAACGCCTTCGGGATGATTTATTCACCGGTGTTTAATGTCTCCAAGACGCCCGTCTCTCGAGACCCGAGCGACAGACGTGCTAAATTTCATCTGACTGCTGCTACACACAAAGAGACATCGTTCAGGTTATTAACATCAAATGGGTACCGTTATACAGACTGAGTTTTCTCCGGGTCCGAATGAGGGAGGGGCTAATGCCATAGGAAAGAGGGGGAGGGGCTGATCAATATCGGCATACGCCGTCCATGCAAGCCCCTCCCTCGTTCGGAGCCGGAGATAACTCGCCCTGTATATACAGAGACGGTACTTTTTTTTCTGTGTACACTTTGTTCTCGCATCCGAGTCGAGAGCCCAAAGGCCTCTGTGAGTAGCCGTAAGTATGCGTACGTATTTAAAAAGTAATTAGTACACAGTGATTTGGGATATTGACACTATGACTATTACTTTTACTTTTACTAATTTACAAAAGAATTTATGCCACGCAGAATCGAAATCGAGGGTCCTTGTAATTACTATAGGTGTTCATCACGCTTTCTTCATTGACTAATGTCTTCTTTTTTGTATTCCTTCCTTTAGTTATTCGACCCGTTCGCTCGACCCAGAATGTAGAACATTTCGACAATACGTTAAAATCCCTGAGTCGTAGAATGAACGCGGACTTGTAGTGCATGCAGTTTATCTCAGTTTATCTTCGTCATACTCGGGCTGTCGACATCTGTCGACGACAGGCCTCGGGCACTACCAACGTACCCGTCTTTCTGACGGTGGGCTAACGGGTGGCCTGTTATGAACATGACATCGCAATATCCGCTAAATATACATGTTTCAGAAAGAAACTCCACCATTCGATGTTACCCCTCGACCTTTGTATGTAAATTTTTCACGAGACTCTCAGTTCAGTTCAGAGATTGGCAACAGCGCCGAATCAGCAACTACAGGCTGAATTTAAAACTGACCTTGTCAGTGTCCGAGGTTTGTTCACCGTCACTTCGAGAGTTGCGTGTCAGTGCCTGAGGTTCGACTACAAGTCCGAGGGGGTCATAGGATGGGCAGACACAAGAAATCAATCAGGAAGCTGAATTGGCCAATATGACATCAGTGTAAGGCCTGAACAGTATCTCGTTGACTTTCCGGAAGGTGTCTTTGATGCAATTTTTCGTCCATTACCTCTCGCGTGCGTCACCCTGTAGTCGTATTTCACAACTCATCCCGCCGCGAAAGGCGATGACACAAAAAACCGAGCAGAGTTTTTGGCTCTCTTAAACTCAAAGTGAATGGTGGCAAAAAAAAAAAAGTTTCATCTGCAGTAATTTGGACAGTTTAAACGGCTTGAAAAATGAATCGAATCCAGCTCATATCCGGTTTTTCTTTCTTTTCTCTTTCTCTCTCTTTTTGCATGGAACGCGGTCAGTGTCGTAAAAAAAATTATATGCGAGTAAAGTAACTAATACGTATTCCGCATCGATAATTGAGCCAGTATAACAGAACGGTTTTTCATACTACATCCCAGCAGATCTCCGTGCCGTTGTTACACGGTTGAACGGTCTAGCTATGGATCTAATGTACCCACGGTGGGTATATATGTGTACATTATTGCTTTAGCCTACATTAGATTGCTCACGCTAGATCGGTAGGTGGTGGTAACGATTGGGGCGGTAAAGACTGAACAGACGTAGACGCGGAGGAAAGACCTAGATGGGAGAGAAACGGGAAGCTATACGCGCAACGGTGACGGTAGGTAGGGTCCAGCAAGTGAAACCTAGTTTTCTCCTTCACAGACGTTAGGCGTCCTGTATTAGTGTACCTAAGGGCGCAGCCAGGCGTCCTTTCGCCGTGAATATCGCACTCCTCCTCCCCCTCCTCCTCCTCCTCGTCACGTATGTAAATACGTGTACATACATAGTGCGTCAGCTTACATGCACTGCTTTCTCTCACGCAGTTACCAAACCGACGTCATAATATGCACGATCAACATTAGCTGTAATTTATTTTTCATTCATTTGTTCAACTTAACGCTGGTATATATTTTCAGAGAAAACTGCGGGAGTTGCTGCAGCCGTGATCAATGATCACTACGAAAATGAAAAAGAGAGTCTTTACGATCACTCGGGACAAACTGTCATACCTCGCATGTTGCATTGACTGTAGTAAAAAGTTATTCAATTGGCACATATTTGACACCAAAATTTGAGTGGATTTTTTAAGAAATCTGCAAAATCACCTATCGTTCTATGGGTGGTCATTTTTTTTTTCTGACTATAATTATCTTGAGAAACATGAACCATGGTGGTCACTTTTTTTCGGGAAAAAAGTTCCCTGACTTTCCCTGACTGGTTGATCAATTTTCCCTGACCGAAATTCTAATATTTTCTTAATTAGTGCTACAAGATAATACCCCGAATTCTTGATTTCATTTAGATGCAAATTGATTAGGAAATCCAACAATGTTGGAAAAAAATTATATGAATTTAAAAAAATTTTCTTGCCAAATCATTTGCGACACGTTAGCAATTTCTTTTACTTTTTCCCTGACCAATTTTTGTTTTCCCTGACATTTCCCGGTTTTCCCGGTTTTCCCTGACCGTGGCCACCATGTGAACGGATTTTGACTTAGTCACGGATCACGAGTCATCAGATTCTCATTAAATCCCCGAAGTACCGTTTTACTAAATTTCCGACGTTTTTAATCTCTAAACGAATCCTTGTAGGAAGTCGAGAATTTGCCTATCAAGGTCAGCCATATTAACCGCAGGGTCTTCTTTCCCTTGGCCACCTGGAGCTAGTGGACTATATAAAAATTAAGTTATTTATACCACATTAGAATAATTGCAGCGAACAGAAGATTCGAACTATTCACGCAGTCCGATCATTTTCTGAAGTTTGAAAGTTCCTCTGATTCTATTTATATTGAACGGGGATATAATTTTATAATTATCGTATTTTGTTGTTTAAAAACACAAATTTCCATAGCTATACAATAAAAAAAATCGATACCTACTTCTTCGTATTAATATTTGACGCTGCTACGGATTTTTAGTTCAGAAAACTATCCATTGAATCGATAGTCAGTTTTTTTCATTCAGTAACTATAATATTGCCACAACTATTGTACTAACAATGCGAGCTCGAAGACGTCACGTTCTATGAGAAGAATTTGCTTGATTAGAGTACTCCAAAAAATTGATAGTGCAGGGTAATACTTTAGACCTTTAAAAATAGTTCGAAAATCGCCACGACTGATATAACCGAAACTATAGTATTCTGCGAAATTGCGAGATATGTAAAGATGAATGAATTCCGATTACGTCAAGATATACCCTCGTCATTACTGAACCACATTCTTCGATAATTTATCTATTTATCTTCTGATATCCTAAAAATGTTTTAGCATACAAAACGAAGGAGAGCAGTTTAAAAATTCAAGGTCGATCGCGAGTACGCAAACAAGAATAATAAATATTGATCTTGAATTTTCGAATCGTGGCTAAAAAAAACTGTTTTGCGCCTACATAATCGCCGAATTCTCGCCACTGTGCCAATATTTGTTGATGTATCTTCTGAACCACTGCTCGGCCCACTATGAAATTTTCAGAAACCCTTTGGCATCGAAAAAGACACGCTGTGTATGAATTTCAGCCAATTCGATCAGGGCACTTTTGAGTTATGAATTATTTACACTCATTTTGTATTAAAACTATACACTTGCACGGCGTATTGAAAATCTGATGAAAATACTCTCGAAAATTTTACAGGAAAACGCAAAATTTTCGTATAAGATACTTTTTTTATACGTCGTTCACGTTTTGAGCTATGTAGGTGTGAAAAATGAAAAAAAAAAAATTGAAAATCAATATATTTGATGATTTTTCGTAACCGGATGATGAGTCGAAAAAATCTGACAAAATCTGACAAAATTTAATGTCTTGTTTGCAAATATATATTTTTTAATTTGTCACGAAATTACGAGTGCTTCAAAAATGGGTTTGTCAAGAGTCGCTCGGTGAATAAAAAATCGTATAATGTCGATGAATGATGACTTCACTTTTTATGCGTACCTGCTTGCAACTCCAGGGGCACTTCATTTGTCGTGGTAAAACAAAACCCGCGAAAATCTCAAATTTCATTTGGAAGCACCGTTCGTGGCCATCTCTGCACTATTTCTGGCCAGTTCTTGAAAGTTGGTTACTGAATTCTGGTTCTGATTTTAGTAGTTCATTCGAAAGTTCGGTGTGACGTCGAAAAATACATTTTTTTATCCAACAAACGACTTTTTGAAATAAACGAATTTTTAAGAGCGTCCATTTCAGGTATGATTATGGATTTTTCGGATTCTAGAATGTGGAATGAAAGGGCCATGGTTTCAGTTTTCCAAAAAAAAAAAAAAAAATGTGTGATCAATTTACGCAATCGAATTTTGAGCTCGTTTAAAAGTTGCACATTCAAAAGACATTGCGAATAAAATACTTTATCCCGATTATTTTTGGGTTTGCGACCCCCGACAAGGTTCGAAGTTACTCATTTAGCTCAGAGGCTGCGTTGAGTTTGACATGCCTGCCCCATAGTGTCTTAGTAGTTTTTTCTCACACCCGGTCGCAAAATGCTACTTTTCATGCCTCTTGAGCCGGCGCAAAACAGATATTTTCGGCCCTCGGGCGGAAAATTCCGTTTTGCGCCCGCTCACTCGGTCTGAAATAGTACATTGTGTATCAAGGGCGCAAAACACTATTTTTCGAGTGTGAAATTTGCAGTACGAGCCGAAGGCGAGTGTACTGCAATCACACTCGCCAAAATAGCCTTGCGCCCGTGTTGCACACGATTTTTTTCTCAACACCTGGTCTGCAAAAATGCCTCTTTTCAGACCGAGTGAGCGGGCGCAAAACGGAACTTTGCGCCCGAGGGCAAGAAAAGAGTCGTTTGCGCCCGCTTTAGGCGGGCGCAAAGCACTTTTCCGCCCGAGGGCCGAAAAGATCTGTTTTGCGCCGGCTCAAGAGGTATGAAAAGTGGCATTTTGCGACCGGGTGTGAGAAAAGAGGCATATTTGCAGACCAGGTGTTGAGAAAAAAATCGTGTGCAACACGGGCGCAAGGCTATTTTGGCGAGTGTGATTGCAGGACACTCGCCTTCGGCTCGTACTGCAAATTTCACGCTCGAAAAATAGTGTTTTGCGCCCTTGATACACAATGTACTAATTCTACTAAAATTACAGTTGGCAGTAATGTTCTCTTCGAACATATCCACGAGATTTTACCATCATTATATAATATGGCTAACGATTTCTTACCACCGTATAAGACCGGATTGCCTGGGCTATAAAATTCAAACGAATCGTACATCATTCAGAAGATACATCAACAAATTTTCACCGCCGAATCGTTTCTCCTCAAGGCCTCTAGTGGTAATAAAATATGGCTAACGATTTCTTACCCCCTTATAAGACCGGATTGCCTGGGCTATAAAATTCAAACGAATCGTACATCATTCAGAAGATACATCAACAAATTTTCACCGCCGAATCCTTTCTCCTCAAGGTTTCTAATAATAATTAATACACATTGGCAAAACTGTAAGTGATATTTTTTAATTGTTCTTTCTTCCCCTACGGTGGGAAAAGTACATAAACTACTCATAATTCCTGATCGTCCGAAGCTCTATGGAGCACATTCGACACGTATCATTAAAAAGTACCTATCTTGAATAGCTTACTTAATGATCCTAGTCAGCTTCGCGCAGGAGTTTCGCAAGATTAACCTTTCGTTTACGGTACATGAAGTTCGCATGCATCCTCAAATTCTGCACAAATGAGTGCTTGAATTGAGCCATCGACATTCAGATTAGAAAACTAATTGGCGTATAAAGTAAGGGGCCATTCGTTAATTACATAAGGATGATTTTGGCGATTTTTGACCCCCCCCCCTACCCCCATGTAAGGGTATATAAGATTTCTCGAACCCCCCCTCCGTCTTCTTACGTAAGATTCTATCTTTTTTTTTTAATAATAAAATCTTGTTAGAAAACGATCAGTTAGTCGATTTCTAATATTAAATTTCGACTTACAAAATATTACGTAAGAATGGGTTTTACCCCCCCTCCCCCCACAAGATAAGGGCATGTAGAGATTTTTTAATCCCCCCTCCCCTCGGGACTCTTACGTAATTAATGAATGGCCCCTAATGTCAATGTTGAAAATGATGCGTGATAGCTGGAGCCAATCATTTAACATTTTTTTACCAATGTCCGACGCAGAGCGGCTGTTCGTTCTCTCCTCTCCTTTCCACGCGACGCCCTGTCCCCCTAAAGGTGATCCCGTACCCGGGATCCCTACCCGTCGGTACTGCAAGAGAGTCGGAAGTCTTTATATATAAGACCTGGTATAAACGCGCCGGTAATGATCCCAAGGGAATTTTGCCACGTAGCCGCTGCTGCAGCCGAGCAGCGAGATATCATTGCATAGGTATTTTTCAGTACCGAGAATCTATAAAAGTAACTTCGTTTAGCCGGAGTTTTACCTCCGTGTCGATAACCGGGAAAAGATAAGCGGTCGTGTAGCCGGTGCCGTTGTACAGTGTCTGGGAGTTCCTTCGTCGTCCGATACCGAGATCTTCGCGAGGAGCCGAAGCACAGTGAGTATCATAATCAATACCGAAATCAAATTTCGCGTTCCCTTTGTCCTCGCTAATTGGATAAAATATAATGGAAATTAAATTGAAGCGTGAGTTACGGGTATAAATTTTCGCAGAATCGCGAGGACCCAGATCCCCCTCGCGTTTTCATACCCCGAGTTTATTGATTCTTTTGCGCCGCGATGCACCCGCGCCTCGTACACGCTTAGAGTTCGCGCATAGTGTATCTCACTGCAATATTCCGTTTTGTTGGGCCAAAAATCTGGCCACTTTACACGATATGAAAAGAAGAACGGCAGAGAGAATTAAAAAAAAAAATAGTATATTTGTCTCACAAGTGCGGAAAGTGTCCTATTCCCGTCGAGTCTGAAGTTAGCAAGTGACTTTCCGCACTGCAAAAAAAGTAAAGTAAGATTCGGGCTATATTCAGGGTTTTTTCTGCCCTTTTTCAGGGCTAATCGACCCTTTTTTTCCGCACTGCTCGAAAATGAGACACTTTGCGCACGCTGCACAGGCTTAGAACGTCGTACTTTCTAAGCCTGCGTTAGAAAAAAGAATATGTTAGATTAGAATGGAGCCCAGAGAAAGGATTGTACGAAGAAAGGCACTTAGAAATCAGTACATCGATAGATGTAGAAGTAGCGGTGGGATTTGGAGATACCGTTAGAGGATTGTTTTTTTTTTTTTGCAGGTGCAAAAATAGCAATTGAAAAACGGTCGGGTTTCGTTTTTTCTATGACATCTGATAGAATGAAAAATTGATACTTTCACCGAACTAGCGTTATGCGACGAGTGTAACAGACAAGCCATAGCCAGCACCTTTTGATTCGGTGATTAATTACGACACCGTGTCCTGTGAACGATGCGGTACGAGTTTGATTATACGCGGAAAACGCGATCGCGCCGGTAGCGACGGGGCGGGAAAGCCGATTAATTATCACCACGTTACGGATCGCGGTGCATGCACGTAGCAGAGTGGAGTTGCCCAAGGATCAGAACCCGGAAATAAGTCGATCAGGAAACTTATGCGCTGCAACCGGTTCGCAAGTGAACCATATAGATTGGAATCCACTTTCTCGATCGTTGCAAGCTGCACTCGAACGTTTCCGGCATTTTCATCTCCCTTTCGTTTTCGCTAATCTCGTCGCCCCCCGGGCATGACGCATACGGTACAACGTTGCCGGAGAAACGGCGTTTTTTTTATAGGACTCATCTCGACGGCTCATTTGCATCACGGATGGCATATTTCGCCTCATTTAACCTTGATCCACGAAGCCTACTTTCTATTAGTAAATTATTTATCGATGTGCCAAGATGCAGTGGGCGGACTGAAGTATCCCAAGTCTTCCGCAATGAAAAAACGGGTTCGCCTCTCACACTCGATTTATGGGGCCCCGGGGCCCGCGGGCCTTTGAACGGATTCGGCACAACTCAGATTCGTTTCTAGGTCAAACATCTGTGTCATAATGCGATCGACGACTGCGGTGCAGTTGCTGAGGAGACGAACGGTAAAAAAGATTGGGAAGGAACCATGGGAAAGCTACCTCGGAAAAATTACTGATGGCGTAAAATGGACACAGTACCTTAACAGGTCTAAGAAACGGCATCAAAGTTGAAATAATGGGCTACGGTACAAAATTTCAGTAAAAATAGTTAAAATCCGAAATTAAAGACTTCATTTCTTCTAAAGAATCAGTTCATGATCCGTTTTTAAGATACTGTCAGACTGTGATTGCACTTTGCAGACCTGGAAATAGGTGTTCGAAAAACTTAGGAGCGGAAATTTACTGCGGAAAAAAGAGCAAATTCACTTATAATTTCATTGATCATGTAGACATTCAGTTATGCGAAAGAAAAAAGTCGGTGAACTCTGGAGTTTGGTAGCTCAGCGGAGATTAATCATGATCGCATGCGGACCTCGGCTCTCCGACGATTGGAGGGGTGCCTGGGCTTTGTTTGCTCGGCATCGCATCGTGGTGCCCCGGCTCTGGGATGTAAATATTTGATCATCTCTCTCGGGGTAAATATCGAGGGGCCTTTGGCCGTGCTGTTAAGGTGCGAAGCCGCGCGGAAGGGCCAAGGGTCTGACAGTCCAGAGGACTAAGGGGCTATGGAAGCTACGTAAATTGTTATAGTTTGACGATTATAAACGAGCTGCTGTGGGACTCGACTAGCTTTGGATGAGTGAAATTGAAAAATTAACGATATCAAGAAGTAATCTGGAAGCTTGTATTAGATCACTGTGACGGTGTACGTGAAAGTAGGATTAGCACCTAATCTGAAACTACCGCTTTCGTGTTGTTAGAAAAAGGAAGACTGCTAAAGGCCTGTGGGTCCTTAATTATGGGCTATTTACCAGGACACGGTGCGCAGATCTCGGTCATGCAAAGAGAAATCACGTGTTATGGAATCTGCGGTTATACACTTCAAATAATGTTATGTGCGCTCACGCTGCTGCTGTGATCTCAAATGCGTAAGAAATCCGATGAAACTGCACTGAGAGACTTTTTATGAGAATAGTTGGTAAAACTATATAAAAGTTTGACATGTTACACATAGGAAGTGGAGAAGAGAACGGAAACAAGGGAGGGGACATTGCCATATAAATTGCAAGATATTTTTAATATTGCATACCAGATTAACATCTTTTTTTGTTGAAGACTGGTATGGTAATGTCAAACTTGGATATGGAGCCACGACTTTTTTCTCCGTTCTCTTTTCTTCTTTCGATGTAACATATCAAACTTTGATATATAGCTTTACTCAGTGTGGCTTTTGGAGAATGAGTATCAGCGATATTGATACAATACAGAGTCTTTCACAGTCCCTTGATCGATATCGAAGACCCTGGCGTTCTGCGTTATCCCTGTGTGATACAGGGGACAGAGAACCTTACTAAGCCAGAAAATCCTGTGTGCTGACACCGCGAAGGGAAGTAATGCTGTTGATTGGTTTATAGCGGACATCCGGGTCACGGCTTAAATACAAAACTAAGAAAGTATCTGTCCCTATGTGTCGCTTTTTTGTTTCTTTCACATAGGGTGGTCCATTAAACTCTGCAACCGCGAATAACCTGGTTATCATCGATAATGCAGAAAAATCCCAGTACCTTGTTCCAAATTACGACGTGAGGAATGGACCTATGTGGACCCATGAGGTCCTGACTTGGGAATTTTTAGTAGGGCCCTTTTTCACTTCAGAA
Organism: Euura lappo; assembly: GCA_018257835.1. NCBI lineage: Eukaryota > Metazoa > Arthropoda > Insecta > Hymenoptera > Tenthredinidae > Euura > Euura lappo. Next base: position 343,595 of record JAEUYN010002349.1, on the reverse strand, counting down.
AAGTGAATTCCCGAGTCAGGACCACATGGGTCCACATAAGTCCATTCCCCACGTCGTAATTTGAAACAAGGTCCTGACTGGTCCTCTCGGGAATTTTTAGCAGGGATGTCACTACAAAAAAGTGTTGCATTCGACGGGGGAAAATAGATTCCGGAAACAAATGTCATCCGCTTTCGATGATGGCAATGTTTTTTTTTTTTTTTCAAAACGGACGACCTGTCCTTGCTCAATACGGGAAAGCCGACATCGAAACGCGTTCAACTACGACCTCCGGATGACCTTCAGCTCCAAAATTCGTCAGTCAATGACAGAGGCGGGAATTCAAGTGCAAAAACGTTTCCAAAACATGGCGCCATTGAAATGTTATACGAACGCTGTTTTTTGCGATTTTTGACCCCCCTCTATATCCTATCGCATTCCGCAGGTCATGTATTCCTCGACGATGACGCAGTTCGAAGAACCGCGAAAGCGGAATAACAAATCGGCGGAAGAGGTTGCGTTCGAGCCGGAAGAACTGCCGGCCGAGAGTGCGGATCAGCCGTTGATATGGAGGAACGTGATAGCGCTGGCGATCCTGCACGTCGTGGCCGTTCACTCCGTCGTCACTCGCTACCACGAGGCTAAATTCTGGACGTGGATATGGAGTGAGTTTTCCTCGCGGAGCGATACCGAAATCCACGGTTATTTTCTTTCAACTATACGTGAAGAAACTTCTTATCGATCCTATTCCAGATCCGGTATACGGGATAACCTCCGGTCTGGGAATAACCGCCGGTGCTCACAGACTCTGGGCACATCGGAGCTACAGCGCTAAGACCCCGCTGAGGATATTCCTGGCCGTGCTATACTGCATGGCTGGACAGGTAAGTCGAATGAATAAGCAAATACGTTGATCCTTAAGTATGTAATTTATGAGGGTGAAGTCACTGGCTCGAACCCTCGATAATCCGTATTTAGTGAAATCCAATAATCATTTTCATGGAAAGTATGTAGCCTGATAGACCGGAAGCTGGTGAAATAAATTGGCCTCTCATTTTCTACAAGCGTGGCACCCCTCCAGGGGTCGAATTCTATGGATGAACTGAGGTTTCTCACACAGATTCTTGCATTTTCCGGTCTATGACGCGACTCAAAGCCATAAACTTCGATTTCCCTTCGATCATCGCCGAAATTTGAACGTTCTCTCGCAGACGAGTCCGTACAATTGGATCAGGGACCACAGAACCCATCATCGATACACCGAGACGCCGGCCGATCCGCACGACGCTAATCGCGGCTTCTTTTTCTCCCACGTTGGATGGCTGATGATGCGTCGTCACCCAGCGGTCAAGACGCACGGCAGCAAGGTCGACATGTCGGACATCCTCGCGGACCCGGTCCTGCAGTTCTTCAACAAGTGAGTCGACGACGTTTTGCCCTCAGGAATTCAACCTCTGTTCCAACTTTTATCCATCCGCAGATACTACACTCCGATAATGCTCTTCCTGTGCTTCGCGCTTCCGATAACCGTTCCGGTCTACGTTTGGGGCGAGGCCTGGGACGTCAGTCTCTTAGCCGTGGTTGTGCGATACGTGTGGCTGCTGAACGCCACCTTTGCGGTGAACAGCTTCGCCCACATGTGGGGGAACCGTCCGTACAATCAGTAAGTATTCTCCTCTTTCTTATGTCATATTCGTCATTTGTGACGGAGAAGAAAAAAGTCTACCGTCCCGTTATACGGCAGACGGCAAAAAGCGTCGTTCCGCGAAACTCTCGAGGAATACCGGGAACGGGGACTAGATTAATGTCCTTTCGTACCGACCTGACCTAATCTCACATCGGCCGCGCTCGATCTTCGAGCTTCTCGAGTCAATCCCTCAGCCTGTTTCAACCCTAACTAATCAAGCCTTTATATCCTCCGTATAACTATACCTACACCGCCCATCCGCAGTCGCGAGGGTTGCAGAAAGTTTTTTTTCCTTATTTCTTTCTTTCTTTTTTCTTCTCTCTAACCCTTCGCGAGGGTAAGAAGCTGATCCCCGATCCGGAGAGAGCGGTAGACGAGGGGATAAGATACCATAATTTTTGTTTTGTAATATTTATCTTCTTCTCGTTAATTTTTTTTTAGGCAAGTAAAACCAACGGAGAATCCAGCCGTGTCTTTCTTCGCGTTGGGCGAGGGGTGGCACAACTACCACCACTCGTTCCCTTGGGATTATAAGGCGGCCGAGCTCGGGGCCTACGGGCTGAACCCGTCGACGGCGTTCATAGAGTTCATGGCGTGGTTGGGACTCGCTTACAATCTGAAGACTCCGAGCAAAGAAATCGTGGAGAGGATCAGCGTTAACAAGGGAGACGGGACGGACAGCTTGTGGGGGAATCATTACGAGCGTCAGCATCAGCATCAGCAACAGCAACAGCAACAGCATCAACATCACCATCATCACCGCCTTCACCACGATGACGATTACCAGAATATCAGGTCTCGCTGATCGCGAGCTTCCACGCATATTTATAAATTGAGATTAAAAATTACCCCTAGATTATAATTTAGCTGAGCTTTATAACACGTGATACGATAATTTTGTACAGTTATACAGTATTTGTTGGGTTCTTTTTTTATCGCAACTTTTACTATTAACTTTGGAGCAGAGCTTTAAAAAACAGTGTGAGTCTAAACTCGACCATGTAATAACCTTTGGTGCGTTATTATTTCAAATCAGGGAAAGATTAGATTCTACAATATTTATAATAATTATCCTCAATAACTCTGTGAACTTGATACTTTAGTTTTGTAATTATCAAAGAAGCAAACGATTGATCGACGACACCGTGGTCATGACGTAAAATATATTTTTGTAAAAAAATTTATTAATAAACGAATGAAAATATACAAATTTCATTTCCGACAGGGATTAGTGAACTCGAGCCAAACCCGCCATATCAACATTCTGCTAACCCTCAGGGATGTGAATTATGATTGACAACGATCGAAGGGATCGAAAACTTTCAGAGAAACGAGATGATTAATTTTTTACTCAAGTTTGCCTCATTTTTTTTATGGGATTATACAGTCAGTTCCCACCGCAAATTGTTGCGCTGATTTAGAATCCGCGAACAGAAATATTCTTTGATGTCACGTTCTCGAGAAAATCGCATCTGAAGATAACAAAAAAAAAGATGAATTGACGTGTTTCTGGAATTTTGTTACACGATTTCCGTACGAAATTTTTATGCTCATTCAGAATCAACGAACAAAAATATTCCATGTAAATTCATGATAATACCTAATTCTCGTATACTTTTAATTGAGATCCATTTTCTTGCAGAAAATTTGGCAAAATAGAATCTTTTTCAATAAAGTTCGTCATTTTTATCGAATTTCAAATGCGATTTTTTTGTACCATTTGGAGCCACCCCCTTTTTTGTATACGATTGATATATGAACTGTAATGGAGCAATTGATGTCCAGGGATGGTACTGAGGTGACCAAAAACTATGCGTCTACCCTAGACCATTTTTTTATCTTCGATTTGGATCCATATGATTATTATAACATCACGATATAGTTCATGTTGAGGATCAAAATTTGTATCGTGAATTGAAACTTTGAGTAGGATATATTTTTGTAAGCGAGAGAAACGGATGGACATACGTCTGTATGGATATAGCGAAGTCCAAATGAAAGCGAACATGCGGTTTTATCCTGAGGATCGCGAAATCGGTCATCGATTAAATAGACCACTTCGACCACTGTGGAAAGTGAATAGTCAATCTTTTTTTAATTCATTGTCAGTTTTTTAAACCGGTTGATTTATATATATCGCCTTGTCATATCAGTCAATTAATCCTTTGATGACGTTGCTGAAAGAAATCCTCGAAGTCATTCGAAGACAGACAATTTTTCGCGTGTTTGTGCACCGGTTCACGTAGGCAGGATATACTTCGAATGCATTTGCATGAATTCGTCATTATAACGGCACCGCATTAACCCAGCTCTTGCACGGTGATCAGTAAGCCGGAATAGAGCGAGTTCATAATTCTAAATGAAAAGATTCTTCATTGAGTGAATCGGATCATGATATGCATGTCAGTCGATCCATGCATGTACTTGCTTTAGAGCAGTGTGCAGAAAGTCAAGCTTTCTTTTCTCAAAAATAACTAATAAAAAATAAAAATTGGTAGACCACTCCCAGTGATCCTGCGCCGGTATATTGAACTGCTACAGAGAAAGTTATCTCTAAATGATTCAGCGGACGATTGCAGTTAACATTTCAGAAACGTGATGAGAGCTACACCGCAGTGCTTCAGTCTATAACATTTCAAAAATTGGTATAAAGTGTATATGGTGCAGTGCGGGGGCCTCTTCACTCTCAGAATCACTCATGCGGTGACTCTCGGAATCACTTTCCAAATTCAATCCTGCACTAGAGTGAAGAAAATCGTGCCAGTGGGACAGGAGGGACTGCAAATAGTGACCTTTTTACTCTTATCCATAGTATCTTATCCATAAGAGTGAAAAATAGTGACGTTTTCACACTTATCACTGATATCTTATGCGTAAGAGTGAAAAACAGTGACTTTTTCAAACTTATCCATAATATTTTATCCCTAAGAGTGAATAATAGTGACGTTTTCACACTTATCACTGACATCTTATGCGTAAGAGTGAAAAATAGTGACTTTTTCAAACTTATCCATAATATTTTATCCATAAGAGTGAAAAATAGTGACGTTTTCACACTTATCACTGATATCTTATGCGTAAGAGTGAAAAACAGTGACTTTTTCAAACTTATCCATAATATTTTATCCCTAAGAGTGAATAATAGTGACGTTTTCACACTTATCACTGACATCTTATGCGTAAGAGTGAAAAATAGTGACTTTTTCAAACTTATCCATAATATTTTATCCATAAGAGTGAAAAATAGTGACGTTTTCACACTTATCACTGATATCTTATGCGTAAGAGTGAAAAACAGTGACTTTTTCAAACTTATCCATAATATTTTATCCATAAGAGTGAATAATAGTGACGTTTTCACACTTATCACTGATATCTTATGCGTAAGAGTGAAAAACAGTGACTTTTTCAAACTTATCCATAATATTTTATCCCTAAGAGTGAATAATAGTGACGTTTTCACACTTATCACTGACATCTTATGCGTAAGAGTGAAAAATAGTGACTTTTTCAAACTTATCCATAATATTTTATCCATAAGAGTGAAAAATAGTGACGTTTTCACACTTATCACTGATATCTTATGCGTAAGAGTGAAAAACAGTGACTTTTTCAAACTTATCCATAATATTTTATCCCTAAGAGTGAATAATAGTGACGTTTTCACACTTATCACTGACATCTTATGCGTAAGAGTGAAAAATAGTGACTTTTTCAAACTTATCCATAATATTTTACCCATAAGAGTGAAAAATAGTGACGTTTTCACACTTATCACTGATATCTTATGCGTAAGAGTGAAAAACAGTGACTTTTTCAAACTTATCCATAATATTTTATCCATAAGAGTGAATAATAGTGACGTTTTCACACTTATCACTGATATCTTATGCGTAAGAGTGAAAAACAGTGACTTTTTCAAACTTATCCATAATATTTTATCCCTAAGAGTGAATAATAGTGACGTTTTCACACTTATCACTGACATCTTATGCGTAAGAGTGAAAAATAGTGACTTTTTCAAACTTATCCATAATATTTTATCCATAAGAGTGAAAAATAGTGACGTTTTCACACTTATCACTGATATCTTATGCGTAAGAGTGAAAAACAGTGACTTTTTCAAACTTATCCATAATATTTTATCCATAAGAGTGAATAATAGTGACGTTTTCACACTTATCACTGATATCTTATGCGTAAGAGTGAAAAACAGTGACTTTTTCAAACTTATCCATAATATTTTATCCCTAAGAGTGAATAATAGTGACGTTTTCACACTTATCACTGACATCTTATGCGTAAGAGTGAAAAATAGTGACTTTTTCAAACTTATCCATAATATTTTATCCATAAGAGTGAAAAATAGTGACGTTTTCACACTTATCACTGATATCTTATGCGTAAGAGTGAAAAACAATGACTTTTTCAAACTTATCCATAATATTTTTTCCATAAGAGTAAAAACGTCACTAGTTTGAATGTGAAAATCATTCCATTGAGACAGAAGTGATTTAAAATAGTGACCTTTTCACTCTTATCCCCAATATCTTATCCATGAGGTTAAAAAATAGTGACTTTTTCAAACTTATCGATAATATCTTATCCATAAGAGTGAAAAATAGTGACGTTTTCACTCTTATCCATAATATTTTATCCATAAAAGTGAAAACGTCACTAGTTTGAGAATGAAAATCGTGCCAGTCGGAAAATAGTGAATAGTCACTCCGAGCCATGTAGAGAGAACTAGACTCCGTCTGTAGTGGCCCCGGAATCACAATGATTCCCGAGCGATTTCACGCACGTGACCATTCGAAAATCGTCATCGACGGGTCACGTGGCTTGGAATCGCAGTGAATCTACAATATCTTCAAGATTGCTAGTCATTTTTTTAAAGACTCCTGACTGCTGAATCGTGGCTGGGATCATGCAGAATCACGTCCATGTGATTCTGGGAGTAGAACAAAGATGTACTCTTCGACGGCATCGCAATTCGAATGACCATGAATTGGGAGCCACCCTGCATCTTGCTAATCTGTGTTCAGTGAAATCCGATAGTGATTGTAACCCTGGATCCACACACGCGATATTCGTTCCAACGCGAACGGTTCTAACGTCGTCCACGGGTTCAACTCGGATGCAGCCTAAATTTTTTTGTCCATAAATACTGAAATTTGAGGAGGTGATCAATCGTTCGCTTGCAGACAGATCCGATCAAATGCATCAGAGACCACAGAACCCACCGTCGTTATACCGGAGCACCAGCTGACGCGCCCGACGCAAATCGCGGTTTCTTTTTCTCCCATATGGGATGGCTGATGATGCGTCGTCATCCCGATGTAAAAACACTGGCGAAAAGACGTTTCTGATTTAATGTGTTCCAATTATGTGAAAAGAAAAAGAATCAGAATGTCTTCAGAGATTATCAGACGTTTGACAGAGTTTTTTTTTTACCATAGTCATTCAGAATAATTCTGTAAGAGTCTGGAAAACTCTGTAAGAAGTCTGATAATCTCGCTAATTATCTCCGAAAATATTCTGATTTTTCTTTTCAAGTTATAGAGAAGTTTCTTCGGTTTGATAATAAGTAACGAATATCCATGAGAAATGATTGCTTGATAGTTAAAGACAATTTTTAGAAACTACAAAAATGAGAAAATCGACTTCTGGCGACTTTGAATACAGTCATTAAAAATAATAAAATTCCAAACGACGCGTGACGTCACGCAGTTTCTTAGCAGCCATGTTCTTCTGTTGACCTTTGTTGTCCGTAGCGCCATCAGACGGGAAATTTGGGCGTAAATGGTACTGTGTCACCGCGAAATTCGAACGCTGTATTAATTTAAAAAATCAGGCACAACAAGTTTTTCATCAATTTTAATCACCAATTCATCAGATATTGAGGGGATAAACAAAATTCATGGAACTTCCGGTTTCGAACATTCTGGGTCAGAAATATTTTTACCTTCCCGTTTCTCTGTTTTGTGAGAAAATAGGAACTCATATTGTAATCGCCCCGAAAATGAAAAGTCAAGTTAATTTTCACCGGATCTACACGTTTTGAGGTCCAAAGAATCACCTCAGACTATTTTGAGTTTGACGTCTGGGTGGCTTTATGTATGTGATCCAATTTTTGTCGGGATCATATCTCGAGAACTAGTCCGTGGATTTTGATCAAATTGGGCTGAATCGACTCGTATTTTTCCAAACTTAGAACTGATTACATTTTGGCTTTGATCGGTTCAGTACTTTTTGAATAACAAAATTATTAAAAATACAATAAAAAATGACGATATCTTGAGAACGGATCAACGGATTTGAATCGAATTTGGTACCATGTGGTTTTTTATATCCCTGATTACGAACCTGAAGTCAGTTTTGCAAAATTTTAATTTGGCGTATTCGAGTTTGATGAAATGTGGTACTTGAACGTTTTTTGGGTCACTAATCACGAATCTGAAGTCAGATTTGCGAAATTCAGAATGGTGGATCCAATTTGCTGAGAAATACACTAAAAAAGTTCTAAATCCTATGAAAAAATTGGTACTTGAAGGTTTTTTGAACCGCTGATTAAGAATCTGAGGTCAGATTTTCAAAATTCAAAATAGTTGGAAACAAAATGAGTAGCGAAAAGTTCAAACGCTGGCTCATAGTCAGCCTAGACCCGCTTGTTCCACTGTGAAGGTACTGTCAATGGGTGGTCAGTGGCCCCTGGTCACTGAACAGTTTTTCCTCAATATGTGGAAACCGTCTTCCCAGAGGGTAAATAACACCATGCACTTTATTTTCTAATCAAGCCTTTTATATCGCCTGTATAAACACATACACCTATAATATATATAAGGGTTGCTAGCGGCAAGTTAGTTTTTCTGCTGCGTAAACCCTTTCCTCAGATAAAAAGCTGATCCCCCAAAATTAGGGGGAATCAGGAGCTGCGAGGATAAAATACCATCATTTTTATTCTCATTATTTTTTTTATTCTCTTTTCAATTTACCAGGGAAATAAAAGCCACCAAGAATCCAGTAGCTTTGGAGATCGGGAGGGAATCAGCGTGAAGAAGGGACGGACGGTTTTTGGGAGATCAGTCAGCATCAGCTTCAGCATCAATACCTTTTATGGGCCAGGATTCACAAAGTGTGATTTGGTCGGATTATTTCGCAGTTATAATATCTTCCGGGTCATTTCTTCCTACTTTGGAACAGATGGAGCACAGTATGAGTCTAAGCGTACGTGCTTCACAAATTTTTGTATGATTTAAAAAATTGATAAAAAAATTGTGATAATTGTTGCATTTAGTTTTAATAATTGAAGAAATTTAGAATCATGATTTATATTCACATAGCAAAAAAAAAAATTGATCGCACATACACCGTGGATATTATATTAAAAAATATATATGTTTGTAAGGGGAAAAAATTGAAATATTCCATTTTATTACACATTTTTTTATGGGCTGAATAAAATGGAGGAGAGAAAACGACTACTATATTGGGAACTCGGAGCAACCCTTCAATTTCCACATTTTTCCCCCTCGCCATCATGCGGGTGTGAACTATAAAAAATATAGAGGATGAGACTCCTGTGGATATAATGCGAAGAGGAATAGATTTATGACCAAACTTCAAATTTTCGAAGACATTGAGGTAACTTCTGAAAACTGAGAAGCTAAATTAGCTGGCAGTGATGTCAGCTGATTTTTCATCTATATTTGACTAATTTCTAGGGCTCGCGAAAAATTTCGGAATACGACAGAAAAAAATGAACAAGAAAGTGTACAATTATCGTAATTTTTCAATCGTATAAAAAACCATTGCGTCAATGATTATTATAATCTATTTCTGGAGAGATGAAATGATGTCAAGTATGTCCCCAATGGAAAACATGTCGACACTCATTAATGCCTTTCTTTCTGTTCCGTTGGAAAATCCATGAGTATTCATACAAGTGAATATAAATTATAATTCGATGAAAAAAAAAAGGTGAGAGAAAATCTTTAGTCGGTTTCTTCGGCGTTCGAGTTGAAAAATAACGATCAACTTCTATTATACGTTTTTCTGCAGTCATAAGATGAATGACAACATTTTCTTCATGTATTTGAAAGTAAATTATAAGAAGTCAATCACTTGTCTATTGTTGATTGAAATAAAATAATAAAATCAGACGAAATTCTTTTCCGTCAAGTGGAATCAAATTTCACTATTCCAGTGATTTCTAGTGATACCGCCGATATGAGACTCTTATTCACGAGAGATTGTCGATATTTCCGATATTTTGTGGATTTTTTTTAGACTATTTTGAGAAAACTGTTTCCAAGGACCAATCAGCTACGCAATATGCACGAGGCATTTGCTGCATGAGTATCAAGCAGAAGAAAGTGACGAAGTATATCATCTTTATTTCCTACATATGGGAAAATGATAGAGAGGTTTTCAGATACGAGACGTGACGATATTTTCAAAAGTCTCGTCTCGTCTCGCGGCATCACCACTGATATCCTCCACTCCAGTTCAAAAAGTGGATATTTTCAATCTGATTTTGTGAGTGTTGAAGTTTCACTGCAAACTAAGGGTGCAGAATCTCCGAGGTTTGCACGGCCATATTGAAGTATCTCCGAACATGGGATGCGAAGTCTTAGATTCTATCGAATGGCTATTTTTTGCTAAAATCTTGTACTTCCCAAGGCGGGAAAAATAGATTTGAACCTTGACGAATTTCCGCACGCAGCCCAAAGTGAGATATTAAAAATCTGCCACGATTGATTGTTCAAGATGGTGAACTGGAGTGTGAACCCCAAATTTGATCGAAAGATATTAAAAATTGTTATAATTATTCTATACTTTACAGCTGAAGGTATAAAAATAAATAATTCCTACAATTATTAATATCTGTCAATGAAATTTGGTGTGCATGCAAACGCATTCAGAAAAAAGAACAAGTATTCGTGATCAATAGTGTTTCTTGTTCTTGCAGTTGCGTTGATCACTGAAGCGATTGAAATTTATCCTGTAGTTTTTATTATTCGATATGAAAAAAAACATACAATCAAATACAGTCATTCTTTACCCGAAAGTGAAGTTAAGATGCCATGAAGTTTCTCAGTCACGTCTATAAAGTATCGTATAAAACTCCAAACCTGTGAACGCGATACTCTGTTACTCTGGAGTGATGGATTGGACATAAACGTAACGATTTTCCACGTTGGAAGGAAAATTCCAGTCGCGTATGAATCCACCATTGCACAGAACGAGTAAAAAATCCACTCGATAGGAGTGACCAATCGTCACTCTCCCGACTAGAGTGAACTGGGTCACTCTAAAAAGAATGGAATACCCACTATTCAACGTTATGGCCACTATAAAGAGTGAAAAAAAATCCCTGAATTTTCCTGACCAAATTATAATTTTTTCCGGACTGAAATTTTAACGAATTAGCAGTTATCCAAGTATCTAATGAATCAATGGTGAAGGAAGACAATTTTTGAGAATACTTTTTCGTTCATAATTTACACAAGTTTTGCTACTATTTTCATTGATCAAGATTTCCGCGCAAAGATGGAAAAGAAATCGCTGGGAATCTTTTATTCTCTCTTCTTTTGTATCGCCATAAAATTCCGTGACTTTTCCCTGACCATTTTTTCGGATACTTTGATTCTTCCTTGAATTCCCGGTTTTCCCTGACCAGTGGCCACCATTCAAGAGTGAAACGAAGCACTCTACACCGCGTATAAGTGATCATAAAAATTCCGAAAATCGACGGTAACGTATTTCGAAGAGCCACGTAAGCGGAATAATGAACTGCCGGAAAAGATTGCGGCCGAACCGGTGCAAGTGTTGCTCGAAGCTGCGGAATAGCCGTTGATATGGTGGCACGTGATCGGACTCGCGATAACATAGACTGTGCCCTTTTATACACTCTCTTTCCATTATCATGATATTAAATTTTCGACATGGATATTCTATGGGTCTCCCGAACACCTGAAAGAACCAAAAGAGTCCAGAACCTACGATTTTTATCTGCGATTCGCCGATTTTTGTGCACAAATCATCAGGTTGACGATTTATTTGATCTCCAATCAATGAGACAATGCAGCTGCCTTGAATGATTATAAAAATCCCTAAGAATTGTTATAACATTCGTAAGTACAGTTCAGAAACACGAATAATTTATTCCCACACAGGAATTTTACGGATGCGTGACACGGTTATTATTCGTGTTTAAAATATACATTTTCTTTAACGGGCCTTTACTTTTCCTTTCATGATCATTTTGGGCATAAAAATAATTAAGTCAGATGAAAACTTTGGGTTCATAACGCTAATGAACCCTCTGAGATTCTCTTGCCCGGTCCAAGTCCACCGTAACTATTTTCAACTCATCTAAAGAAAAGTTCTGACGATCCATTCCCGGGTTACTTCCATGGCTTCGGTGGTGGCCTGGTGGCCTGGTCTCTGGGCTCATCGTACCCCAGGTGGAATTCATACTGGAGGAGCTTAGTGTCCCTCGTCCAAATTTTAGATAAAAATATGAGAAATTGACAAAGATATGATTTTTTGAGCAAAAACGTGTCTTTTGCGTTTTTTCCTGATGTTCGTGAATTTTTTTCAACAAGTCAAAATTTTTTATTCAACCATAAATTTATCGTACATGATCTAGAAGGTTCGAAGCATGTTCTGTAATTTTTTCGAATATTTCAGAGTCTTAGTTCACTCGCAATCGTTTTTTGAAAACGGACTGGGTGAAATCCACCCAGTGTGACGGCCGTGAAATTCTCAGATTTCATGTATACGTTTTTCAAGGCGTATGGCATAAAATACGTATTAATGCGAATTACGTTGAAGCGAAATACTTCAGGACTGCAAATCTACCGCCAGGACCAAAGAAACCTTAGGGTATAAACGAGAAAAACGTATAAGCGCGAATCGTATAAATGAGGTTTCACTGATTTTGTCTCGCACGGTTCTAACACCGCCTGTGGGTACAATTTGTGGATACACTCTGACTTCTTCCTCGATCATAATCAAAATTTAGGGATAGAATTAATCGTTCTCCTTTACAGACGCGAGTCCGTATAGTTGGGTCATAGATCCAATCGTGGCGGATCGGTTGCTCCACTTCTTCAACATGTGAATGAGAGAAACTGAGAGAAAAAAAATCCGGTGATAAGTTATGGTCAGTTCAGTTATAGAAATTCAGCGACAATCTAGTCACTCTTTTGCTGATAACTTGGTCCAAAAATTTTTTCCTTCAATTTCCCTCATTCAAACGATGAAGGATTGCTCTCCGAAGAAAATGAGACGTTGAGAGACATAATCGGATCAATCGTGTGCCTGAAACCTTAAGACACGTGATTTTTGGAGTATGGAATATTTGTTGAATCACGCTGTGCCGGTCTCCTCAAAAACGGGTAAGTTTTCTTTTCCAATCAAGCCTTTTATATCTTCCGTATAAATATACCTACACCGCCCACTAAGACGGTGGCTACGAGGGTAGCTAGCGAAGAGTTCGTTTTTCTGCCGCGTCAACCCTTTCCACGGATAAAAAGCTGATCCCTGATTTACGTGAAAAGGGGAGCGAGGATAAAGTATCATAATTTTTGTTCTTAATTATTTTTTCTTTCTCATTTCTTTCTTTTTTTTTTGTTAATTTTTAAAGGCAAGTAAAGACCACGGAAAATTCGGCGGCATGTTTCTTTGGGATTGGCGAGGGACGGCACGACTATACCACCACTCGCTCCCTTGGGATTACTATACAACGAGGCCGAGCTTAGGGCCTACGCGACGTCAACCGGAATTCATAGAGTGCATGACGTGGCCAGTTATACGACTAGCTCATAACCTAGGGACACCAAGTGCCTAAAGAGAGAGCTATTCATCTACTCGGTTCATAGAGCTTGGAAATTATATCTATACCATAAGCAGTCTGTTACAACTGTTGTAACACGTAATATAGAAATTTCTCAAATTTGTATCATTTTAACAGTTTTGACGTACAATTTCATTCAATAATTTGAAAAAAATATCCCAATCATAAAATGAATGAATATAATAAGAAGAAGAGTGGAAGGAGACTCAAAATACTGTGTAGATAATATCTTTGTGGGTAAAAGAGAGAAGAACAAAGGTATGGGACAAAAAATGGAGCGAGCGGTGTTCGAGAGGATTTCCTTTCCTAATCTTAACAAATTAGTCTCCCCCAGCAGAGCGTACAACGGTGCCTCTCGGTCGCAGCCCTCGGGCTTCTCGCCTCGACTAGAGCCTCCCCCGCGCGTTTAAATATCGTCGTGTCCCTGTACACATCGAGCCCGTCTACTTTGGGTCTCTTATTGTCCCCGGGATGTAATTCCGTGAGTCATGCCGCCGGACGAAACTCGGAACTCGTATTCTCCGAGGATTTCGCGTAACGGCCAAAATCGAGGAAACGGTGTAATAAACAATTATGTAGATTGCAGATTTCCGCGCCGGACCACCGCGTCCCGCTTCCTGCAGCCGAGTCAATTGTTCCTCCCCGCCCCCGACGTTAATTGTAAATCAGTCTCCGCCCCGAAGTTAGTCGCGAGTCGAGTAATTATCACAGGGCGAGTAATTAAGAGGCTGGTAGTCCTACCGGAGGCAGGAAAAGCCTCGGCCCCTCCGTCTCTGCCCACTTAATTTCTACCGCATTAAGGAACGAACCGCGTCGCCAAGAGGAGGTAGAATAAATAAGGAGAAAAAACCGCCTCGCCAACCGCGCGGACGACTAATTTTCCCAACTCCAAAACTCCCGGCTCTCTCGCTTACTAAACGCGAAGCAAAATATCTACCAATTTGTCAAGGCTGCCCGGGTGGAGGGAGGAGGGGAGGCCCTATATAACAACCACACGTATACGCTGTATACCAACCGCCCCCCTCGCCGTCACCCTCATTCTCATCCTCCCTCGCGCCCCCCTCGCGCGACGACGAGGAACGAACTATCGATCACTGAGAGCTCTTCGCGAAAGCGTACCCTATACCTACCACCGTGCACCGCGGGTCTGAGAAGGGGACCGAGTTCGACCCTTCGATCCAAACTATAGAACTAAATTTTAGAACACGAGTCGATGGTGTAGGATGCAGAGACGCGGGGGTAGAGGAGCAGCTTGCTCGCGCTACACCGAGCACGGAGCATTGCACGAGGCGCGTTTGGGGGTGAAATCGATTCCTCTAGATATAGCCGTGGAAGCGTACCCATATAAATAAATTCCGATCTCGTTTTATATCAGTCGCTTTAAAGTTTGATAGAATCACCACCAGTCCCGCGGCACGGTTACCGGCGGCGGAGGTTCCGTCGACCGAACCACACACGCTAAAATATCATAACCGAATCGAATCGAATCAAAATCACAAATCAAACAAAAGATTGGAGAGCATACACGGAATAGGATGAACGCTGCGGCGTGTGTTCGCAGAACTATCATATCGGAAATCCGTGCGGAACGAGCACGAGGCTGACTGACTGACCAACAGCTGTTCTCACGTGATGAAGTGTTTTTCTTCACGATCGAGAAGTCGTACGTGTTACGAACAGTGTGAGAGGAATGCAATACTCACGCTATGGTAAGAATTCCACCACCACTACCAGCAGCGCAGATAGTAGCGGGTTGAATGGAGCCGCCGCAACGCTCCCTCGTTTCCAAAATCAGGTTTTATAGGGGTTCAGAGGATCAGGATTCGTATTCAGCGTTGATTACAGCGAGGCTGGTACCAAAAATCTCGGGTAACTCGTGGATTGCGAGAGGTGCCAACGTCACCCGAACCCCGCCACCGCCGCGCTCTTCTGTATATTCACCCGAAAAATATCAAACCGCGATATTTTAGCGGAGTCGGAGATATTGCCACGTTATAATGCGACCGAGGGCGATCGCGAAACTGTACTAGCCAGCCGAGAACCGCAAGGGTGCTTCATGGTGGCCCGGGGTGAACCCACGACGCGTGTACGCAAGCGTCCCGACGCCCTTACCCCCCACTTCGTTCACCCTCCCCTCATACCGAACCGTGGTCGACGAGTGGCACGTTTTTTACGACCGCGATTTCAGGAATACTTGATTACCTTTTTCTTTTTGTTTGCTTTTTTTGCTTTTTTCTCCAGATCGGAAGTCCATGAGTGGGTATAGACACAAATGGTCGTCATATATCGTTTTTGTAAACGGGTTCAACGCTCGGAGACGGAGAATGTAATTTGGCGCCCAACGTGGGGCACTTTATGGACAGCTGTCGAGTGAAATAACTCGAAAAATGATTGACCAAGAAACAATTTCTATGATCTTCTACGGATGGGTTTCCCCGAAGACTTTTTTTTACAAAAATTACAAAGAAATTACATGAGATTACAAAACTCCAGATCACAACAGTGATCGACCCCTCGCTACGATCATTGATTTGGGTAATGAATTCATTAATTTTGTGATACGATTAATGATTCAAAGTTTGGGAACTTTTGAAATGGTGTCTTTTGCGCGCCATGCTATGACGTCACTGTTCGGTATAACAAGTTCGCCACCTACCGTCATCTGTGGAAACCCGTTTCTGGCTTCATACTTCGCATCAAGCCTCCGCATTTCCTGCTTCTCTCTTTCTATTGGAGGACACGGTGGGTTTGAAATTGTGGATTCTGACGTCACGACCAATCATGAAGCACTTTTATCCGGTTGATACTTTTATTGAAAAATTGAACAAAGTATGAACGTCAATTTTTTAGTACACATTACCTACTTGACGTTTTCATGAG
This sequence comes from Euura lappo, assembly GCA_018257835.1. Classification (NCBI taxonomy): domain Eukaryota; kingdom Metazoa; phylum Arthropoda; class Insecta; order Hymenoptera; family Tenthredinidae; genus Euura; species Euura lappo. Next base: position 327,186 of record JAEUYN010002349.1, on the reverse strand, counting down.
AATTGTTAATTTTTGCAGTGTGCGGACACCAAGTTTCAGCTAAATGTATGAAAATTTGACGAATCATATTGAATATGGGAAATATGGCGAATATGGCTTTGGCTATCGGCTGAAATTTTGTTTGCAATTCCAATTCACCGTCCCATACAATCGAACGCAATGTAAAATTATTCGAACCATCCTCTGGTTCGAATTCATAAAATCGGCAATAATAATAATAATAATAATAACAATAATAGCGGAAGGAATCTCTCCTTAGTAGGGACCAGAATACCAGTTAAAATAGTCGCTCGTAACATAAGATTAATAATAATTATTGTTATTATAACACTTATTATATGTATAATATTTCGTTCCTTAGAGTTAAGGTGAAATGAAAGTCACGTGACCTCGATATGATTTACACTTGGAATTTTCAAACGCTATTTTCTCAGCCAAAACACATTCGATTGATGTGAAATTGATATCAGTGACGTAGAAAAACTTAATCAAGGGCCTGCCAATCGTGGATTTTCGAATATCGAAAGACATAATCAGAATTTTGTGTTACAATATCGTTCTGTAACCCAAGGAGGTGCTGCCCCTCGTGGAGAGAGGCAGCACTTCCTTGCATTACAGAACAATATTGTTAAAAAACTGTTATTACGTCTCGATTTTCGAAAATCCACGAGCGTCATGCCCTTCATTGAGTTTTTCTACGTCACTGATATCAATTTCACATCAATAGAATGTGTTTTGGCTGAGAAAATAGCGTTTGAAAATGCCAAGTGTAAATCATATCGAGGTCACGTGGCTTTCCATTTCCCCTTAAAATATTTTTTGGCGCCTTCAGGATTACGAAATGTTTTTCCAAACTGTGAAAGACAGTAGGCATTCTTATAGATATTTTCGACGATGGACCGACACCAGAATCTTGGAAATACAAAAAGGGAATAAAAAAGAATTGGCACGCACAACTCACAACATGAGATACGAAGTTTGTGATATTGCCTCAAGAATGATGAAACGCAAACATATAAACTCCTGCCGAGTAAAACCGCGAGGCATGTTGAAAGAACGTACGATCCACATTCAGCTAAAAAAATAAAATAAAGTACGCCTCTAACAGGCAGGTATTTATTATTATGTGTACATACCTCAACGACGAATCAATAACAATAATAACTGAATGTTTAATTATTGTTTTATCGATTATTATTACTCCCCCACGAAAAATCATAATTCATATTTACATTACGTTTTTGAGCTTCTTACAATTAGCGATAAATACTGTTCGCTAATTTCATGAAACTGAAAATAGCAGCTAAAAGTGCTGAATTTAATTTAATTAAATCAGACAATTAGGTCCGAGTATCAAAACTTTGTGAAATATTATGCAAAGCGAATACTTTTACAAAAACAAAGACATGAATCTCTGCTATTTCATTCCATTTAGGAGAAGCTTGAAATCCTTGGCTGCTTTCAACTCCACGCTAATCCCTTGTTGAGGCAGTACTCAATGGATTTTTACTCCAATTGAATTTTCCACCTACGTGAAGCTGTAGGTCGTGCTCCGCTACTTTTTCCTCCCCCAATACCCATCAGTCAATTTGGAAATTCGTTTTTTATTCTTTTGGATAGCCTCCACCACTCGATTGTTGGGTCCTCGTTTATACGATTGACAGAACATAAAAACTCCGTTTGAATAAATTTCCGAACGACAATGGAGTGCTTGATAAACGTCATACGCAACGGTGGTGCTCGAGTGGATTGGGTGATTATTAAAACGGAATGGAGTGTATGTACGGAAAAATGTTCACCTTTATTGACAATACAGTTAATCAATATCGGCTGCGGTATGTATGCTCAGTAAATAGTATACAGACAAAGTCACGTTTGATAGTGTCCATTATCCCCGGAATCTCGACTGCGACATGTGTGTCTAACATACAGTCGTTGAAGAAAATAGATTCGAAAATAAGAAAATTATCATCCGTTTATAGAATCGAATGGAATGCTTTGCGGGGACAAGATTAATTTCAGTTTACACACCTGAACGCCTATTTACACCAGAGATTACTTCAACATCGATGAATGAAAACGACGGATTATCTTCCCCAGTTTTGATTTTAGGGCGATTTTATCCTCATTTTCGTTCATCGATGGCGGTCGAAATATCCTCGAAATTAATTAATAATTATTCAACAGTAATATTGTAAACGCCTATATAAATGCTAAGTTTTTTTTTTTTTTTTGTTTGTTTGTTTTTCATAAATAAATCATAATTATTATCATCGTTACTCGATACTCGTCGGACATAGTTAAATTGATGTTTGAAATTTAAAACAAAGAATAATAAATCTATCGTCTAAATTCTCCAACGGCGGAATATCTCCGCCCAAGTTATTCAAGGTGATATTGAGGCGAGCGAGATCGTCGCAGGCTTCGAACTCCGCCATATTATACTCCATGTCTCTCAACTTCACTCATTATCGATACAAAGCCTCAACATATGGTCAAATGTTTATTCTCGACGAGTTCCTCGCTGGTAATTCACACGCCTACGCCAACCTGATGCTCTGGATTATTTGGAATATCGCTGTAAACAATAAGGAAAACGATAATACACTTCGATCCCCGATCTAGATGGGAGTAAAATCGAATAAACACTCACCGGACCCGCATACGACGAAGATGAACAACGCCAGGAGCCAGGGTCCCACGGGAGACGAGTCTTCCGCGGCTTTCTACAAACAAAATTCGAATATCGTCAAGCCCTGTGACTCTAGGTCTGCGAAACGAAACGAGAAACGTTTCCATATGGCGGAGACACGGAGAGACTGCGGAGTCCGATATCCGCGAAAGTGGGTGAGACTAGATCGCATATAATGACCGCCAGCTGTTCGTCAAATTTTTGTCTCTACTCACCGAGGACTTCGGCACGTTTCCTCTCAGGGTGATGTTCTTGGTGGCCTTTTCGTTGGCGATACGCATTCTCTGTTTCGGTGCCATTTTATAAATACTTGCGGTCTCCCCTTTTCCTTGTCGAGAATATATACGTACACGCGACGCTCCGATGCGGTCGAGTCGAAGTCGGACAGAGGTCTGTACGCCCTGACGATTTAAGACTAGTTTCTAAACGAGGCTGACACAAGTGACAACTACGTCGACGACGGTGTTCACAACACTCCGGAAACTATGCGACGATCAGTTCAGTCAGGTTCCGTTGACGCGTGTCGCGTGTGTCGTTCGGAACCGGTCTCCCAGAAGTCTGTGCGGCCCACACGTGTCGACTGCCGGAGTCAGCGCAGCGACGCAAAGGCACGGGTCGTTATTATTTCATAGAATTATTCATCGGGGTCTGGATAATCGCAATTTTTACTGATTGTCGCCCTTTTATACGATTTTATAGGTTTTTCCCGACTCAAGAGACTCTCGTTTGACCAAGGCTGCGCTCCTAACCTCAAAGTTACATTTGACATTCATTTGTTTCGCATGCTATGCTGTTGTGCGATGATGAATTCGAGCCTAGAATGGCTAGAAGTCTGTAATCTTCTGGAAAAAATAAAAAATAAACAAAACAAAATCGCTAAGACCGTTTATTATGGACATTTCCCAAAATTGAACCATTTAGGCATCGTTAATTCATGTTTGTTTATGTTATAAGGTGGGGAAAACCAAACATGCGAATGGTAGCCGTGGTTCAATTTCGGAACACATCCCCTCGATGCCGAAATCTACAGGGTGAATTTCTAACGAGGATCAGTCTGAAGTTGGCTGAAATCGTAAAATGAGCTTTCAGACAGTTATTTTGGCTCAGAACTGTCTGAAAGCTTGTTTCTCGATGCTAAACAACTTCAGACCGTATCATCGTTATAGGGATTCACAATATAGGCGACGTTCAATTGTTTCATACAAACATTCATTACGAACTTTTGAAATGTATTCCGAAATAAAACCAGTTTTTTTTGTCTGTCGCATTTGATGAATAAAAATTGAAGAATGCGAGCGTAACGGTGGATTCAAATCCGGAATACACCCGAAATAGTAGAAATCTTCGGATTTCAAGTTTCAGATTAATTTTTATCGTTACAATTTTTAGTATATGCGTTCCGTGAGAACATTCAAATAAAATATACGCAAAGTATCCTATATTTCATTGAATATTCATATTATATTCATTGGAGGACAATATTTTTACGCATATTTCAAGTATTTTGTATCCTAATACTGAAAATAAGAAACAGAAAGATAATTCAATTGAAATAAATAATAAAACAAAAATTAATCTTCAACAAATTCTCATAATTTATTATATTGTCGTTTCTTTGTTTATACTGGAGTACAATTTGTGTTTTATTTAGTTTTGTAATTCCTGTTCACCGAGTATCGACTATTTTTTATTCCTCATAAATTGAAACATAGTTTACAATTATTTTCCGTCGATTGCAGTTACCTCTCGACATCGTATTGTGGCAGCTTCCACAGCCCCAATTAATGCAGATCTAAAAGCGTGTTTTTCCAGATAGTGTAGAGCAGTGATCGTCGACCCTGGATCAAACACAAAAAAAATCTCATCACACATCAAAACCACCAGCTATTGCCAATTCTACAAACCTGCAGGAGATGCTACGTCGTCTTTCAGCTGACCAGGATGCTGTTCCGTATCCAGGACCATCTTTCCTGCTCCCAGAACCGTCTGTGCGGCCAATTTGTACGCCAGGGGCCTTGGCAGTCCCATTTTAACACCCCCGTCAGCCAGGGCTTCTATCATTACGTACACCTTGAATTTAAAAATCCGCATTAAACAGGAGAGTAACGAACTGTTTCATTTCCAGATATCAGATGTCAAATCTCTTACATAGGCGGGACCAGAGCCAGCTAAGGCAGTTACAGGGTCGATCATGCTCTCCGAAACCTCTTCGCAGATCCCAACGCTGGAGAATAGCCGACTAGCCAGAGCAGCGTCTTCGTCGGTGGCCTTGGAACCTCGTGCAAAGACTGTCGCTCCGCAACCCACCAGCGACGGGGTATTCGGCATCACTCTGATAACCGGCGAGCCTTGAGGAAGACCCTGGAGAAGCAGTAATGATGATAGCGTCGAGGGGAATCATTCGATATGAATAATTCATGAACAGACTTTTTCCAGGGTTTGCAGAGACACACCCATAGCTATGGAGAGCGTCAGCTTCTTCGAGGAGTCTTTCAAGTCTGAAAGCACGGCTGGTGCGGCTTGTGGCTTCACAGCGACGATCAGAAGGTCACTGTTATCGGCTACCGTCCTGTTTTCGAACACCGTTTGCGAGCCAATTTCCTGTTCGGAAGAATTGAATGGAGCGACCGAAAGTGAAAAGCAATCGGGTCAAAGAACGATTCTCGCAGACTAGCCCGTAATAATCACACCGAAGTAGTCTGTCACAATGGTCACACCGGGTCAATTTGAACCGAGGCAACTTTGAGCGATTACTGAAGCAAGACGACGCGTTACATTTCAGTATAAAAATTCACAGACATGATTTGAACATTGGAAAATATTCTCTCATCGATGAAATTGTGAATTTTTGGTTTTCGAATACTAAAAAAAAGTGTTTGAGGAACACGGTTTCCTACTAAAGAAAATTCATAACTTTTTCAATTTTAAATATTTTTTCGCAAAAAAAAAGAGCCTCAATTTGTAACTATAACTTTAGTCTACAAGAATCAATTTTTCACTTCTGAACGTTTGAAAATCAGATAATTGGGGTCTGCGAGAAGGAATTAATCTCGTTTCTTGGCTGGAGATAAAGAATGAAATTCTTTATTGATAAAATTGAATTACCTGAAAGGCTTTAATGCTGCCGATATCGTTGGGCAAACAACTGGCGACGATCATCTCTGCCTTAGTGAGTCCTAGAGAATAGAATGACCCATGACGACGTGATAAAGTTATAAAGGGTCTGGACCTCACCAGCTCCTATGAATCCCTTGGCCAGAGCCTGGGCCATCTTTCCAGCCCCGAAAAAACCGATCTTTAGCATTTTCTACAGTATATTTATCACCGAAACACCGATTGGAGAAAAAGAAACTTGACGAAACCGGGTCTGAGCTGATCGTAGAAAACTTAATAGCGCAGTAACTGAACTTCGGCTCTCGGAGGTCGTAATCTTACTGCTTTACGGCCGCGTCTTCGCCGATTGTTGAGAAACTCTTTCTGTTGATTCATCGCGAGCGTATACGTTGTTAATGTAATTTAATCAATCCCAATAACACGACGATTGGATGGCACAACAACGCTCTAGTCTTGAGACTCTTCGACGATGAATAATCCCGCTGATAAGTGATAGCGAGAGCAAAGAGCTCATTTCATTCGTTTATTCATCTCATAATGAACACTGCAGTAAAAAATTATCGGAATTGCGATTATCGTATGGCACAGTGCATCCGCGTTAATTTGTTCACTGCGAGTCTCCGTCCATCGTTATCAGCGACACGGAGTATCGGCACATCATATTGCTCTTCAATCCTCTGGATAAATAGCAGTTTATTTGTAAGGGGTCTGAATCGGTGTTTTTATCTATCGAACCGATAACGAGGATGGGTTATCTCGGGCTGCATACCAGCTAACCATGCGGCGGTATACTGAAATGAGAAGTCAATCGTTCCTAGTCGTTGATCTGTCTAGCATAAAATATATTTTTTTGAAAATGAATTTTTACCTGTTTCTATGCACAAAAACTCACATTTTTCCATTAACGGAAATAATACGAACCTTATTGTTTCTTTCCACTTCTTCAACCACCCAAAAACAGGTCTGAGGATTCACGATTATTCTGGATTTACACAGTCTGTTTTTTTCATTCCAGCTGACCTATCCGAAAACGGGGTGGATCCTATGTTCATGTAGATATGAGGCTTTTCTTCCAATTTTCACAAATTTCTCGAATATTTTCACCAGCATATTTGAATGATGGTCCCGCCGCGACTTCAGCTTGTTTCGCCTGTATCGCGGCAACTGGAGTTACATCAGGTCACGTGGTAGCTAATATTCAGGCGAAATAGACAATTAGCTATATCTGCGATCTTCTATTTCTACTTCGTGTTTATCTATTGTTTATAAAGCGAGAAAAAGAGTCCCAGTAAACTGTTTATGGCTGAAAAAACAATGATGGATGGGAGTGAATCGCCTCAAGTCTGTCCACATCACTTTCACATCGAAAACAGAAACCTGCCAACTCGTCGCTGGAAAAAACACATACCGCGAGTTTTCCTCTATGCGGGTCGATTGGTGCGCCTAAAGCAGGCAACCGTACGTACGTCCCATAAGAATTAGCACGTGCCGTACGTACGGTTGCCTGTTTCAGGCGCACCGAGTGGCCCGCATAGCGAGAAACTCACGGTATAATGTTGTGAATGAATTTAGCACGTCACTTGTCATACCTTTTATCTTGTGAATTCAGACAAATATATAAAAAATCACATAATGAATCATACAGGCACGGCTTGTATCGAAAATCATATATTCAATCTTATAATTCATCACAGTAGAGGTGTAAGTTTGAGGTTAGAAATACTGAAATAATGAGTATATTCTACACATTTCACCCAAATGATTCCATTCTACTTCCGAAATGGCTCGAAAATATCGTAGCAAGCCACGCATGGGCCCCAACTAAATATACTCGGCTTTCGTTAAGGTGAAATGAAAGTCACGTGACCTCGATATGATTTACACTTGGAATTTTCAAACGCTATTTTCTCAGCCAAAACACATTCGATCGATGTGAAATTGATATCAGTTACGTAGAAAAACGCAATGAAGGGCATGACGCTCGTGGATTTTCGAAAATCGAGACGTAATAACAGTTTTTTAACAATATTGTTCTGTAAACCAAGGAAGTGCTGCCTCTTTCCACGAGGGGCAGCACCTCCTTGGGTTACAGAACAATATTGTTACACAAAATTCTGATTATGTCTTTCGATATTCGAAAATCCACGATTGGCAGGCCCTTCATTCAGTTTTTCTACGTCACTGATATCAATTTCACATCGATCGAATGTGTTTTGGCTGAGAAAATAGCGTTTGAAAATTCCAAGTGTAAATCATATCGAGGTCACGTGACTTTCATTTCACCGGATGTTCTTCTTTACCGACGGTAAAAATCCTCCACTCAATCTGCCATCTACATCGTCGCTGCCGTGATGCTCGGCTTCGCATCTCGAGTCTCGACTGTACCGAGACTGTACTACTGCAGGGGTCTCGCTCGTAACTTTTATTGTAACTCTTTTTCTGTATATTATTAAAAACCGAGAAAAAAAAACGGTGTGCGACTTCCCCTCGCTTCGGCCTTCGGGCGCCCTAAAAGAGAGCGGAGACGGCCGATCGACGACCCGGGGTCTTTTTTAAGTCCCTCGATATAATAAATTTGAAAAACTCTACTACAATCGCCCCGTAGTTCATTGTTAACAAATACAGAGAATATTTCTGTCAACAGAACGGATATGATGTGAGAGACCGACGAGCTGAATAATAAATCCAGATTATCAGTGAATAACAGTGTCCGATACGATGCCTGACGCGTTATCTATCCGAATATTACAAGCCTGGATCTTTTAGCCCCATAAAGCCCGTAGATTTTCGTCCGCATATTGCGGATTTCGCAACATGGCCGTAGTAGAGGAATTCACGGAACTATGCCGGCTATGTGCGGCCAAGACGAGTCTGCTCCTCGGTCTCCCGATATTCGAAACCGAGGGCGAGATCAGGCACATAGACGAAAAGATAACGGCCTGCCTTCCGGTCCAGGTAACGTAACGTAACCTCACTTTCCTCAAACCAAGTGTTACTATTTTTTAATCATCGTCCAACGCGACTTCACCTCGTCCAGATATCGATGACGGACAAACTGCCAAAGATGGTGTGCGAGGAGTGTGCCTACAAGCTAGACCAGCTATACGACTTCAGAGAAAAGTGTTTAAGGACCGAGGACATGTTCGTCGCCATGCTAAAGAGGGACGACGACGCCTTCGGCAAAGAGGAATGTGACGACGAGGAGGACATGCAGACTATGAGAGTTATGGACGATATGGATCTTGCCGGAGGCGAGCAGGTCGTTACTCAAGAAGAAATTTGCCACGGAGGTGAGATACAGGTCGCCGGTATCGAACTGGACGGGGATACCGTTAGAATGGTGGACCAGCATATGAGAGAGATGCAGGAAGAGGTAGGTAGGAAATAAACGATGAAACCGGAGTCTGAATTTCCTACGAAAAACACTTTCTCTGACTATAATTTACGTTTCTGCAGGTATCTAGTCAGCAAATAACGATGCATCTCGAAGGAGACGTGACTGTGGTCAGTAATTTGACCGTTGAAACCGATCTGAGCCAGTTGGACATAAACTATGTGACCTCTATCGGCCCGGAGGACGAGAATTGTCAGGAAGAGTGCGAAATTGAGAGGGTACAGTTCTGCAAGGACGTTAAATTCGAGCCAGTCTTAGTCAAGGATGAGTATCACAGGCTCCAAGACCGACTGGCCACCGAATGTTCGACCCAATCGAACCAGACCGAAGTAAATGTCGCAATTCATAGATGGACCAACTTCGACCACTAAGGGGGTCAACTCGACCAATGATTTTCCCTCACCATTTTTGATTCGCTTCTCAATTTTTTTTTAGATTATTTCCGCCAACCCTTATTTTTTATGATTATTCGAACCTATCTCAAAATTACATTTTTTTTGAATCCCCAAAAATCTCGTTTTCCATCCCGATCATTTTGACACCTGTCCGATGATGGAGCGATTTTTTTCCATTCTTTTTAGCACTTGAAACATTTTAAACCAACAAAACGTCAGTTTTCAACGTTACGGAAATTCTAAAAAAATTCGACTGGTGTTTTGTTAGTTCAAAATGTTTAGAGTGCTGAAAATAATGGAAAAAAAAAATCGGCCCATCATCGGACAGGTGTCAACATGATCGGGATGAGAATAAAATTTTTGAGAATTTTTGGGAATTTAAAAAAAAATGCAATTTTGAGATAGGTTCGAATAATCATTAAAAAAAAATCTGAAAAAATTCAGAAGCCCTTTTTTGTGATCGGAGAATATCATAAAAAATTGGGAAGCGAATCAAAAATGGTAAGGGAAAATTATTGGTCGAGTTGACATGGAATGCCCCATACACCTTTAAATGGGTAAAAACTCTCATGAAGAAATAATTTTTTCTTTCCTAATTGGAGAGTTGGAAAGAATAAAAAAAAATCATGATGTTTGAGGAGAGTTTAACACTCATTATCCATATTTTACATGAGGTATTACTTTCAGCTAATAGAAGTTACGCCATATATAGAAAAATACAAAATTAGTCGGTTGTTGCGGGGAATCAGCAGCAGGGTCATTTTGGTCTCAAATTGTTCATAAAAGATGCCTCTATCAAATGAGCATAGAACTTTTTGATATGTCTATTTTTGGTGAAGATAATAGGAAAATTAGCAACTTTGCCAATTTTTGCAATATCAAAAAGTTCTATGCTCATTTGATAGAGGCCTCTTTTATGAACAATTTGAGGCCAAAATGGCCCGGATTGGCCCAACGGTGCTGCTGATTCCCCACAACAACCGATTAATGTTTTATTTTTCTATACATGGCGTAACTTCTATTAGCTGAAAGTAATACCTCATGTGAAATATGGATAATGAATGTTAAACCCTCCTCAAACATCATGATTTTTTTGTATTCTTTCCAACTCTCCAATTCGAAAACAAAAAATTATTTCTTCCTGATAATTTTTACCCATTCAAAGGTGTATATATACCACCTTGATTGAATACTAATCATGAATTACCTCGATTCAGGAAACCGAAAACGGGGTTCAGCAGGACACTGAGAGCGACAGCGAAGTCGAAGAGTCGTGCATGAGCGAGGAGGACTCCATGAAGAGTGAAGATCCTCTCCGAGGCGGTGCGGTCGCTTCTACGAGCGGTGGAAACGACGTTGTAGAGAGCGTAAGCGGAGTTGAGACGACGGTAGAATATACAAAAATAGCAAAAGCCTCTTTGCTAGAGTTGACGCTGTCTAATCCCAGCATAGATGAGGCGGGAAACAGGTGGTACGTCTGCAGGCTGTGCAACGAAGCATCGACGGAGCCCTCCAGCCTCGCGGATCACTTCGAAGTACATTTTTGCAGCTGCGTATGCGGCATATATTACACCAGCGTCGAGGCTTTGAATATGCACAAGCAGCACTGCGTTGCTGGAAAGAATAAAGAGACTGTGTCAACCTGTGGTACGGAGACCTGCGAGGATTTGGATTTGAGCAATCCGGACGATCCTAAGAAACCTGTGACCACAACGAGGCAGAAATGGACGCCAAAAATTTGTACAGAGTGTGGGAAACAGTACAGAACAAATTACAAACTGCAGGAACACATGCGAAAACACACGGGAGAGAAACCCTTTCAATGCCTCTTGTGCGAAAAGGCCTTTCGCAGCAAAATCGGCCTCGCTCAACACACCGCCACCCACACTGGCCAGTTCGATTACACGTGCTCGACGTGCGGCAAAGGGTTTCAGTGCAAGAGCTACCTCATAGTGCACCAGAGGGTTCATTCGGACCTCAAACCCTACCCGTGCAGTACTTGTGGTCAGAATTTCAAGACCAAACAGTCGCTGCTCGACCATCAGAATCGGCACTTGGGGGTGAAGCCCTACATGTGCGACGTGTGCGGAAAGGGGTTCATCACCAAAGGGCTGTGCAAGAGCCATCAGAAGATCCATTCCGGCAAGGATAATCGCCAGTATCCCTGCATGGTGTGCAACAAGCTCTTCGTCAGCAAGAGTTACCTGAACACCCACTTGAGGATTCACACGGGTGAAAAACCTTACAAGTGCGAAGTATGCGGAAAGGGTTTTCTCACCAGGGTGGATCTCAAGATCCACTCCACCATGCACACCGGTGAGAAAAGTTTCGTTTGCGAAATGTGCGGCAAGGCCTTTGCTCGGAGAGCGGCTCTGAGGTGCCATCGCAGGTCGCACACCGGCGAACGGCCCTACAGGTGCGACGTGTGCGGAAAAACTTTTACACAGTTCAGTCCGATGGCTATACACAAGAGATTACACACCGGCGAGAGACCGTACGAATGCGACGTTTGTAGAAAGGCCTTTGTGTCCAGGTCTACGATGATGTGCCATCGCAAGAAGCACCATCTGACCGCGACCAACGACCAGAAGGACGACGTCACCGATCAGGTGTTGGAAATTATTTCCTCCGAAATCGTCGTCAGAGGTTCTCACGACGGGATACAAATAACGGCTGATTGAAATTGATGTAGTATAGATACGAGAACTTTGAATCGAGTTGTTTGTTAGTTTTACGAGAGATTTATTGACTGAATGAACCGGATCGATTAATGGAATGATCATTTCTCTCTTTGTCTAACTCTCTCGATCGCTCGTTTGCTCGCCAAGGTCTGATTATTTTTTTAATGCCGAGAAGATAGTGATGTAAAATAGGCTTATGCTTCTATTTTGTACCTTCATATCTACTTACCAATCAAAAGAACTGTTTTATGTGTTCTCACGTATGCATGTGTACTTGGACCAGTAGCATAGCGTAATGAAAAGGAAGAAGAATGTTTAGAGTTCAGAAAAAATCGGCTCAAAGGTAGCGAAGTAATAGTAATAATAATAGTAATAAACAACAAATAATCACGAATATACGCACTTAGAAATCAGTATTACTGCCGTACTGAAATTATCGAATCTTTGAATCATTGGTTTAACTGCGAATGAGAAAAATTAGCTTTTTTTTAAAACATTATTTAACGAATTGTTGGCTTTGATCCCGTGTCGGGATGGCAGTAAGATTCACAGTTTTTCTTTCTTCTGGCTTTGTAAAACTTTCATCGAAACTCACTGTTGATATAATTTTCTGAATAATAATTTACATATGTATGTAATACAAGTTTACATATAGTAGATTATTATTCAGTAGTTATTCAAAAGTCAAATTAATAATATAATATGAAAATGAATAAATGAATAGACTCGATCCTGTATTATTTGTGAACCGTTGCTCTAATCTATAAGCTGCTCCATTTTTATTTATTTGGGCAACTGCTTTTTCCAGAAAATTGAAATTGGAACTCATTTAGCGATTTTCAAATTCTGACTATTACCGAATTCACAGCATAAAACATTTCGCTGTAGGTAATTTATTCTGTTGATTATATTTTTCGTTTTACTGTGGATCGGGAGCCAACCCTGCCTCCCCAACGTCGAAGTATTTCAAACTTGAATTTCCCGCGCTTGGGTAGAATCATGAAAAAAGACCGTTCGCGCGGTTCTTCGTTATTTAACAGAATCCAAATGGAGGATTTGAAGTATATTATAGAATCAATTTTCGTTTCTTCAAATATTATGCCACACACTATGTGTTAATTATTCAACGGGAATTGACAATATTATCAATAATAAATTCGCGCCTGCGACATGGCAACCCAAAAACCACCTGAAGCAGTTCGCTTTCTCGTTTATGCGAACGGGAACTTCAATTCCCATCAATGCAACGATTATTTATATGAAACAATCATGTTGGATGTGTTTACGCTATATTTTTAATAAAAACAGAAAATCAAAATTATCCTTGGCGCCTTCGAAATTCAAAAATCAGCGCGCTCCAAACCAAATGTAAATCGTCATGCGCAGTAGCCTCCAACAATCACGTGACTGGGTCATAGGCCCTATGCCTGACACTGACCCCATGGAGTAAGAGGGAAGGAGACCGAACTCCGTTCCCAAAAGTGGGGTGAGTTTTCCAGCCATATGTGAGCAGTTCGCTGCAAAAGAATACCGAGGTCGACGAGTCACGCATGCGCATTCTCTCGCAGAAAGTGCGAGTATGACAAGGACCACGAAACTTCGTGACAAGGACACAGCTAAGTCGTACTGCGCATGCGTGACTCTGTCTTTGTTTCTGTGGCAGAAAGTGCGAGTGTGACAAGGACACTGTAAGTCGTACTGCGCATGCGTGACTCGTCGACCTCGTTATTCTTTGCCAGCGAACTGGTCACATATGGCTGGAAAACTCGCCCCACTTCTGGGACGCGGTCACGGCAGAGTTCGGTCTCCTTCCCTCTTACTCCATGACTGACCCACATCTCCAGCTGATTGCTCGACTATCAGGAAGTGGCGCTCGGCGGTGGAGACCATGAGAACTAGAAAGAGCGAAGGATCCAAGGTTTTCTGAACGTAATATTTATGTACAAAGCTTACATAATATCACGGAAGGAAATATCTGGGTGTAATAAAAGTCTTCAAACTTAATCCTGACCTTTCGATTCATATTCATGTGTAACACTTAATGATTTAACGTAATCTTATAAAAAAAAAATTGTACAAATTCATTTCACGATCGAATAAAATTTCATAAGATAATTATATCTTGTTATATTTCATTAGTATATCAATATGTATGATATGAGAAAATGAACTAACAAGTGATGATAACAAGTTTAAAAGCAAATTAATATCGAATTACGGAATTTCTTTCACATTATATCCTGCCTCTCTTGTTTACATTTTATTTTCACTTCATGAAAGTCACGTGACCTCGATATGATTTACACTTGGAATTTTCAAACGCTATTTTCTCAGCCAAAACACATTCGATTGATGTGAAATTGATATCAGTGACGTAGAAAAACGCAATGAAGGGCATGAGGCTCGTGGATTTTCGAAAATCGAGACGTAATAACAGTTTTTTAACAATATTGTTCCGTAATCCAAGGAAGTGCTGCCTCTCTCCACGAGGGGCAGCACCTCCTTGGGTTACAGAACAATATTGTTACACAAAATTCTGATTATGTCTTTCGATATTCAAAAATCCACGATTGGCAGGCCCTTCATTCAGTTTTTCTACGTCACTGATATCAATTTCACATCAATCGAATGTGTTTTGGCTGAGAAAATAGCGTTTGAAAATTCCAAGTGTAAATCATATCGAGGTCACGTGACTTTCATTTCACCTTAATTGATGAATTAATTTCTATTATATGATTTTCATCATTTTTTCGAAAAGGTTTTGATAAATAAAACCAAAAAAATCACAATAAAAGTTAGTTTCAATAAATTATGTTTATTTGGTGATAAAACTCCAATCATCTACACTAACTATAATATTTGTTTCAATGATCGTCGTCAACCTCTTGTTTTCTTTTTTTTTTTTCTCTTCTCTTTATGGTCGTAATAATTATCTACATTCATTATATTTAGGCGATGCGATGCTTTGTACAATGCTATATATAATAATAATAATAATAATAATTTTTTTTTTCATATTTGTATGTCTTTATGTTTTATTCATATTTTTTTTTTTTTACTTGGTGTAAATGTATTAAATTTTATTTTGTGCAACACTGTAATTAATTAATTAATAATTAATTAATTAATTAAAATAAATCAACATCAAAGTCAAGTCTACACATTAGGGTTTATTTTTTGTCCCCCTTTTTTCGCTCTCTCTCTCTCTCAAACGGTCTACTCGTACATACACTTCATATTTTCATAACAAGACGTTTTTTTTTTTTGTCTTTACTGACACAATGGAAACCAAGTAAAGTTTCACTAGGTGGATAGTAGTAATTACGACACAAAAGCTGAACATATAATCAATCGAAAAAATGGTGCCTAAACGGTACATAAAATACCTAGGAGGGGTTTACATAGGTACGTTGCGTGAAACGATTATCGCAATTTTCTTATTTAATTCAATACGCGAAAGCAACAACAAGTTAGTTAGTCCATCAGTCTTTCTCTCATTTCACTTTGATCTGTCATGGTTAAATTTTTCTTTCCTTTCCTTCTCGTCTAGTCGCATTACTCTCGTTCTCTCCATTATTTAATACATATATATATATATATATTTATATACTACTACCGATACACATATACATATTCGTATGTATTATTCAAATATACATATGATAAAAAGCAAGAAAATAGAAAAAAAAACCATCAATTAATTTTTTTTTTTCATTCATTATTCAACTCACGTATCTAATTTCTGATACTTGATGCTGTAAAAACAATTTACTCTTGTTATTGTCGTGTCGGTTTTTTTTTTTTTTCTCCCTACGACAGTGTACATATTATCAAAATACACGTACAATAAGAGTATTAGAGTGTGAGAGAATGTAAATTTGATGATATATATCATAATGTAGAAAACTGATGCAATTAGAGCACTCTGCTGTATTTGAACTCCCCCCCCCTCCCCCTAACTTCACCACCCCGCTCACTTTTTGTCCCCAAATTAGTTTTATAATGACTGTAAATTTAAATTCTAATTTAATAATCTGTCTCTAAACATTAACTATACGTATTACGTCTCGAACTTAAACATCTAATAAATAACAAACACTAAAATACTATTTCTTTTTTCTTTCTTATGTAATCCAACAACAGCGTACGACTTAAATACCTACACCGATCGATCGATTGATTGATTGATAATGAAAGACAGTTTTTCTTTCTTTTTTACCTTCTTCTTAAATCATCGATTTCGTAAACGACGTTGTACGCGATTTACTTCATATTTTTCCCCGTTTCCGTATAATAATAATAATAATAATAATAATAATAATTAACTAAATTGACACGGTCTTTGACTGGCGTGTCAGTAGCGTCACTTTGAGTAGTCTTTTGCTTTTCTTTTTTTTCTTTATCCTCCACTCTATAATAATGTATAATTTTCAAATCTGTTTAATCGACATCGATTCCGTTAGATCAGATGTGTTAGAAAAAACAGGGATTATTAAAAATCTTCGGTCCTGAACCAGCAGCACAGGCTTCTAATTCCTGGGCGATTTGTTATTATTGCTTGGATTGATAGGCCTGCGATAAATAGGCGAGGTAATTGTTCCGTTTTGGCTCTGGTGGCAAGAGGTGGTGGAAACATAAATCTAAGAGTTCCACCCTGAAACGAAATACGATAGAGAGTTGAGGTGAATCGAACAAAACAAATAGAAATATCGAAGCAGAAGCCCGATTGTGATACTCACAATGCTACTTCACCGCCAGCGTTTGTTTGAGACGTCGCATCAGATGACTACCGACGTCGTGAACCTCTGGCCATTGTTTAAGGACGAATACTATACCCAGAACGACGAACGTCGTGGTCAATATGCGCACCCTGCACATGAAACAATGAGGCTTAGTACAGCTGCAACAAACACGTTGGAACGTATAGAAAACTTGGTATCATAATTGAAGCAGAAAAAAAAAGTAATAGCGAATGGACGATCGTCGTTGACTAAAGTTGGTTTCTCTCTTCTAATAAAGTTGGGTAGATATGTGGGATTATTGTTAAGAAAATGATTGTAAAACTCTGTAAAAATTATTGTTAAAGTCTTTGACAATAAATTGATAAGTTTTATGGTAAATTTGTTTACCTCGTCCTCAGGAACGGCATCATTATGCCGGCCCCGGTCGCGACGAGGAGTAAAACAACTTGTAGAACTGTGAGAACTACGTTTATAAGTTTAACGACCAAAGCTCTGGCGTTGCTGTTGTCGATTCCCTCCAGGGTAACGTACTGTTGATGCTGTTGCTGCTGGTGTTCCATTTTCCAAATTTTAGTCTGACAACTTTCCAGAATCTCGTGAATATCCCTGAGCCTGTCCTCGCTCTGGTACTGAACCTTCTCTTCCATGTCAGTTATCGTCTGTTTCAAATTTTCAATCTCGTTTTGATGAAGCTCTGTCAGGTCGTTAACTTGCTCTTCCAGCCTCTCGCACCTGAACCGTTCCTCCTGGAGGGCTTGGGCGAGGTAACTGACTTCCTGCTGAAGAACCTGATAGAAAACAAAACGCTCATCGATACACAGACCATTTTCACATCTCAAGCAACGAAACGAAACAAAAATACCAACTTTGAATCCCTCCAATTTTTCCCTCAGCCTATCGTAGTTTTCCCTATTTTCCTGGAGCTCAGAGAATATCGGTTTAAGACTGAAAGCGGCGCTGCTGCTGTGGCAGGGATGCGTCTGGCCTCTGCTGCCCGGAGCACTCTCGCTGGTAACGCTAGAACACTCTGAACCTTCTTCGGAAGGGAATTTATTTGCAGTTGCGCTGTGAGTCGACCCTAGGCTACATCCGCCCGGTAGTGTGGCCGAGCCGTGATGCGTTTTCTCTTCTTCGACGCTGCCGCTGTCTCCGTTACCTGCACGTGGTGTATCGTTTACATAAAATGTTGAGCCATCTGTACGGACACAGATGTCGACAGTTAGGATCATCCAATCAGATAAATAGAGACGGAAGGATATAAGTTTTTTTGATTTATGGATTAAGCGATGAGGTGAATGAGGAGAATCGTGCTACTTACTGGTTTCAACTGCCAAGGTAGCGAGAAAAAGAGAGGAAATATTGTGAGAAACTATCGATGATTGTAATTTTTAAATCAGCGTTGAGTAGCGATTGGAAGGGGATAAAACTTACGTGATAAAGTGTTAATGTTGTCCGCGCTCCCGAATTTATTTTTAATAAGGTGCGCAAACTCTCGCGGTTTGGACATGACGCTCCTTTGAAAGTGATAAAAATTTAATAATTTAATTTCCAACAATTGTATCGAGGTGAAAACGGAAATATCTCATTTCTGGCAACCCGCTTACCCAGAAAAACCAGTGATTCCGTCCCTAATGTTGCCGCCCACGTTTCTGAAAGATGTGTTTCTTAAATTAGATCAACGAATGAGATACCATAATTCCTGTTCTCTTGGAATCTTTTCATCTATTTCACGCTAAAAAGACGAAGATCCTTGATAACTGACTTGAGTCCCTGTCCCATGTCCCGCAAAACTTCTCTAGGCTGCCTGTGGCTGGTGGGAGCGCCGTGCACCTCGTAGTCTTTGAGCTTCTTCGTATAACTTTCGAGTTTCTTTTGCAGCTGCGATATACTGTGCGCCGACTTTTGATTCTTCTTTTCGAAAACAGCCTTGATTCTGGTCAACTGCTGCTTATCGGCGTTGGCAGCTAGCTTCAAATATTCGTTTACGTTGTCTGAAAGGGGGAAAATCGGATCAACATCGTCAAACGAAGCGATTAAGCCAGCTGAAACAGCCTCCTCACCGTCTCTAGTCGTTTGTTCTATTCGTATCAGCTCCCTGGTCCTGCCGATTTTGTTCTGCAAATGTTCCATGGCCTGTCGACCCCTGACGCCGCTGGCGTCAACATCGTCGCCTATCAGCTCTGAAGATCCGTTAGAGAGAAAGGACTGCGTCGCGTGGTACGCCTCCTGCAATATCAAAGGCATCAGCATCACAGTATCGGGATCTAGGTCTCGTTCCTCTCACCGCTTCGTCATCCGTCGGCGGATTCACGTTCGAAACAAAATCGTCGAGTTCAGCTACGGTCATGCCGCCGGTGCCAGGCTCCTCGGTGGAATCTCCGCCTCTGACAACAGCCCCGGGAGATCTTTGCCTGGAAGTCTTCATGCCGCCGCTGCCGCCTCCTCCTCCGCTGCTCCCACTGCCCGTGCTTCCCTCCCCCGACTGATGACTGCATCGGACATGAATGTGATTAAAGAGAAACGAATAGCGAATGATTCACACTCACGCGGCGACATTCCGAGACTTGGTCAAGGGATCCAGGTTGACCGCTGGATGGTGCCGTTGCGTTTGCGAATTAGCGTTGTTGGCTCGACTCGGCGAAGCGCTTCGCGAGCTGTTCTTGCTTGACGGAGCGACGGACAGACTAGCCATTCCTCTCCGCTTTGGCTCTTTTCGAATTGGTCTTTGTTCGACAGAAAAAACGCATGTGGTAGATGCTCGTTCTGCGAGCGAACGAAGAACTTTGGTCACTGGGTCATTAGCTGTCCGATTAACTGTATTTACGCATATCAAGTGCATTAGTCATAAAAAGTTCCGAACGTCCATTGTGGGTGTGTAAAAATGCGAGCAAACAAAAACAAAAACAAACCCCGAGTATCAAAGTTCGATTCTCACCTCCGATCTGACGAACTCGTTCGGTGACACTTCGGGCTCAGGCCGCGATACTTTGTTGTTGATTCGTCGTCGTCGCACCCGAGGGTGTGATAATACGAATGAAACCAACCGCCATGTGAAACCGCATCACCACGCACTGTGAATGTCTCGGCCCGCGGCGCTCCCCTCACACACACAGGCTCGGCTGGATATAGTTTCTTATCATGTGCTATAGCGCGTAGCGTAACTATCCGTCCTCGACCTGTCACACACGTAACGTGTAAAGACAGTCGTAGATTATCGGATAATTAACACACTTTTGACTTTTGACTATTCCTTCGAGACACACGGGGGACTCTGGAAGTTTCCGAGGGTCGATCGTACAGCTACGTGTGTTTATCTTTATTTGACTATGTAAATTAACACGCGATTGGTTTTTATTAAGAAAAAAAAAAACAAAAAACACTTGACTCCCTCTCACTCGCTGTCACGTCTTCGCCCGCCCCTCGCCCAAGACAGTGGCGATATCGCGAATGATTCCCAACAAAACCGCGAAGCTTTCCTACCAGAGTGCGTTGGACTCGACGTCAAACGAGGCGCGGGTGGGGTGTGCGATCGGATCGATTAATCGATTTTATTGCGTTCGATGGAAACAAATGGCAACAGTTTTATGATTATTTATTTATTATATTTGCCATAAATAATCGATGATGGCTCGTAGGGTCAGAGGAAACTTGAGCTAATCGAAGAAGAAATATGTATAAATAGAAGCAGGAAGCAATAAAATGAGTTTATTACAACATTTGTATAAAATAGTATCATTCCTTTAGTTCCTTGAGTTTGTTGAGGAGCATATTTCCGAACGACTGTGTATACTTGGGGCTGATGTATTCCAGCAAACTGTACGGAGTCTCAAAGTATTTCTCTATCCTATTTGAATTGGCGTCGTGTTTATTGTCGACTATGATAAAACCAAGGGACGATAGTTCGACGCAGTATTTTGAATTCTCAAGCGTAGTGAGGTTCAGATAAACACGTTCCTTTGTGATCTTCAATATCGACGATAATTCGATATCCTTGACGTGATTTTTGACGTCCTCAATCACACCCGAGGCCTCAACTATCCACTGATTCTCGTCGAGAACTTTTTCGCCGGTATTATCTCCCATTCTCGCATCTAGTCGACGATTTTTATCGCTCAATGTCAGCAGCCGCCTCGCATTCTTCTAAACCCAGCTGCTATAACCTAGGTCAGGCTCGACCCTAACCTCCAACTCGAAACTCTGATGAATATTTCTTTCTTTTATTTTGTGGCGATCTGACTAAAAAGAAAAAAAGAAGCGTATTCGGGTTGGGACATCACAATGATGAGGTTACTTTGCTCCGCCAATCAAAGTCGTTTTTGGAGCCTAGTGACTAACTTCAGTGTGGCAATCCCGATATCTGATTGGCGGAAAAAGTAACCTCGTCATTTTGATCCCCCAACGCGAATACGCCTATGAGATCATTGATGTCACGAGATTGGCGACTAGAGGGAAGGAGACCGAGGCTCCGCGTATCAAGAAACGTTATCACTTTCCGCATCCTACATACATGATTGTAAAATATCTTGAATTGCATCATTTAATTTCAATAATTAAGGAGATTTAGTATACAGGGTGAAATTGCTAACGATGATACAGTCTGAAGTAAGCTAATTCTAAGTCTAAGTAATTTTAATAATTGAGGAGATTTAGTATACAGGGTGAATTTCGTAAGGATGATACAGTCTGAAGTGAGCTAATTCTAAGTCTAAGTAATTTTAATAATTGAGGAGATTTAGTATACAGGGTGAATTTCGTAAGGATGATAGAGTCTGAAGTAAGCTAATTCTAAGGCTAAGTAATTTTTAATAATTGAGGAGATTTAGTATACAGGGTGAATTTCCTAACGATGATACAGTCTGAAGTGAGCTAATTCTAAGTCTAAGTAATTTTAATAATTGAGGAGATTTAGTATACAGGGTGAATTTCGTAAGGATGATAGAGTCTGAAGTAAGCTAATTCTAAGGCTAAGTAATTTTTAATAATTGAGGAGATTTAGTATACAGGGTGAATTTCCTAACGATGATACAGTCTGAAGTGAGCTAATTCTAAGTCTAAGTAATTTTAATAATTGAGGAGATTTAGTATACAGATTGAATTTCGTGACGATGATACAGTCTGAAGTGAGCTAGAATCGAGAACTGAGCTTTGCGCCAGCTGGATCGGCTCGTGGATTGGTTCAAAAGTGCCTGAAATTTCGTTTTTTGATCCTATCCGAGTTCAGACTGTATCATCGTTAGGAATTCACCCTGTATATGATTTTTAGGTGAACTTTTTTCTCAAATTCCACCAGGTGTCGCAACTGCGAAGGTACGCATAATGGCGGCAAATTCGAACTGCTATTGAACGAATTATGAGAAATGCAACGTCTTACGACCCCATATAACATATTCATATCTTTATATCAAGACAAATACCACATGTACTACATATTTATTTATACATGCATGTATATAAATATATATACGGTAATATTATGTAATATTTATTTTGGGAAGGCCGAATGATACGGTATTCTGCACAATTCTACCATTGCCGGAATAGTTTTCATGCAAGAGAATGCAAAATCTTCATTACTGTGCGAGTATTTGACAGATAAGGTTAGGATTTAGGCTAGGGCAGCGCCATTTGCAATTTTCTCGGGGCCAAAATGAGCGGGAAGTTTGAATGCAGTTAAGTTCCATCTACGCTACGTCTCCTCGGCATTGACAGATGACTGAAGTAAATATTAAATCTCTGAAATAGAAGAAAGAAGGGACAGTATAAAATATGAAAATAACGGATGGTTGGACTCCAACAGTTCATAGTCGGCTATGTTCAGATCATTTTCTGGACGATTGTTATAAAACAAGCCCAGGTTCATCGCGAAGAACTCTAAAAAAGAATAGTGTCCCAACGGTTTTGCTAGAGACCACAAGAAAATGCAGTTACTGCAACGTTTCGAAAAGTGAGGGTCAAGTTAAGAGAGCTTTTCACAAGTAAGTCAAAGTTGAAACGCTAAACGAAGTTGCCGCTTTCCGGCTGCGTCGAGCAGAAAAATAGTATACACACCTTGGCCCGTAAATAAGAAAGCCTCAGATCACATGTTTGTCAGCCTCGGCTTCGCCTCGGCCAACAATTACATATGATCTGAGACTTTCCTTACTTTACTGGCCTAGGTACGTAATATACTATTGTTCTGACCATTTTGAACCCTCAGCCTTTCGCGTAGTGCAGGGTCAGACATTAAGTATACCGTCAATATTCTCCAGAGAGAAAAGATTGGGTGCGTTTGCAGTTTAATCCTTTTCTCAAACCATGGGCCCTTTTCCTAAACATTTTCCTAAAGGTGGTGATCTGAGGCAATATTCGTCAAAATTCATTTAGAATAAATTTATCCATGCATCTATTCAACTAAGACGACCTTGTCTGTAAAATGTATTCTCTTGGCAGGAGATGCTGCCAGTATCAGGCAAATACCTCAGCAAGCAACTCTTGTGACTGACTATGAGCTTTTCATGAATCCACTTCTGAATAAAATGGATGTAGATGGAGAACCAGCCGTACATAGCTGTGACACTTTGGTGACATGTCCCCAATGTAAACACACTTTTAATCCAGAAGAATCCACTAATTGCTGAAAGTAATGTATCTAAATTGATGAAAACATTTTTTAAAAATGCTAATGATAAAAGTACAGGAAAGGCGAGAGCAAAACTAAAAAAAGGCCATGGCAATCACAGCTGAATAAACATGAAACCGAAAAATATCCTTCCTCTCTTAGAGCTTCTGCATTGACCTCGCGTTTTTATTCTCCGACGGCGTATGCATTCTGGGAATCTGGGTTTACAAGCGAGAGTTTTGAAGCTATGAAAGTCAAAGTGGCTGGAAATAAGCAATAAAACCAACAAGTGCTTTGCTCTCTTATGGTCGATGAAGTTGTTGGCATTAAAAAAGGCATCAACAGACCTCTGAATGGCAAAGTTTTGCATTCATAAACCGCGGTAAATTTGAATATTGATTGGCCCATTATGATAGCCGTGTTGCGATCACTTCCTGACGCTATAAATTAGGCGAGAGGGAGACAGATTCGAGTAAAACGATCCAGCAGTGTGATAAAGACAGAAGACTGCTTGATGTAAATAGAAAACAAAATATCTGCGTTATGAAAAAAAAGAATGAGACCGAGCATGTCTAGTAGCGTTGAAAGTCGACGAAAATATTAGCAGAACTTGAATGATAGTTTCGCAACGATGAGTTGAGGCCATCGAGTCAAGTCGAAGCAGGGAGATGTGGGATCAGCTGCCTGAGTTGATACTCGCCCAGATATTCAGCCGCCTCGACCATAGGGACAGAGCTAGCTCCGGTCAAGTTTGCAGATCCTGGGATCGTTCCTTGTCTTGTCCAGCCTTATGGCGATCGTTCACAGTTCTGGTGGATAGAGACCTGCGTGGTGAATTACCTCTGGCAAAAGAGCTTGCGGTACTTTAGAGATTATTCTAGACAATAAGATCAACCCGCAGCCCAGACTCCAGTTTTCTCCTTCAGGTTAAATACGCGCAGCATGTGAGGCGCCTGGAGCTCGCATGGTCCAGGCCATACGTGCTTCCAAGAGAGACGAGGGTTGCTCGAAACGTGCAGGCGGAAGCTGGTGCAGAGTTTCTCAACGCTGTTAGAGCCAGGGATGTGAGGTTGAAAGAATTGGTTCTGACCGACTGGGTGTTTAGCTGTAAATGGGGGAACAGAGGAAAGCTGCTATCTGCTCTGGCAAACTTCTTAGGGTAGGCTGAAGGACGAAGAGACTGTCTAGAAGCCTGCTAATCCACCTTTTCCACAGCTGCCAGCGAGGTTTGGAAAGTTTGAGTCTTCTGAACGCGAATCTAGGAGTAAGCGACGTTCTCAGAATTCTTGCCACTACGGGCCGAGCTTGTGGCGGCAGTCTGGCTTCTTTGGACCTCAGAGGTGCTTTCAAAGAGTGGCAGGCTCCTCACAGCAATCCAAGGTTCGGTTAGAACCACCCAAGAGTTCTCAACTTGTTTGAAAACCGACTTTTTTCAGATACATTCGTATAATAGGAAGACTCAGAGCACTCAGTACACTGAGATTAGACTATCCATCCTTGTCTGATCAAGTTCTCAACGCATTGGCCAAGGCAGCGCCCCAGATCCTCGCAACGCTCCATATATCTGTGCGAGACTCAGACTCGAGGCAACATGTGGTCGATGATTCAGCTTGGCAAGGATTAGCTCTGGCTTGTCCAAGATTGACTGTCTGCTACACTATAGGTAGTCTAGACTAGGGCTGAGCAATTGTTCCATAAATCCACGTGTCACATTCATAGAACGATCGATAATCCGTGGAATGGTTTTTAATCGGTAATTAATTTACAGTGAACATCTCTCACTACGAGGATATGCGGTATTTGCTACTACCCAGCGTTCCTCTGGGAAGTTTTCAGATGTTCAGTGGCTACGTATGGGACCAGAGTAGATCTCGGAATTTTAGAAGCACCGTAGGACTGCTGATCGCCCATTACACGGAGACGTTGGGTCAGCGATGTTGAAACAATCAATAAATATGTATTATAACTCTAAACTATCATAATTTCTGCAGCCGAAGTGATGCTCCAATTGAGAAACAACCGGGAGCTGCTGGATGATTTGTTGGTTTCTCTGTTGGTCCGTTGCAAGGTGTTGACTCAGCTTCGTTACGACGGTGTTCTGAGAGATCTGGACACTCTGGGAGAAATTTGTCGGCTTCAGGAAGACGGCAAGACCCGTGGGTTTTGGAACTGATTCAATGAGATTAGACTTGAGTTTAATTACAAAACTTTTTCTTCCATGAGCCAATAGGCTTTAGAAAAATTCACGTGAAACCGCGTAACGTGAGCGAACGAAATCGATCCATCCTGGAAGACATTGGCTATAGATATGATCATAAACTGGCACAGCAAGGAGTTGACTTCCGCATAGAAGACCCTGCGGCAGTTTTGATATTTCATTAATGCTAAGTCTAGTATCACAATTTATCATACAATAAATTTTAATAAATTTTTTTTATTTTTTTTTTTACAACGACGGTGCATCTAAAGTTTCAGAGTCTGAAAGACACACCTGCCTTTGAATATAAAGTATCTAAACGTTTTTATTGTCTTTTTTTGTATATATATATATATTGTATATATATAATATGATAATAAATTTAAGCAGTATGCCAGCGAGATTTAGTGAAATAAAAATCGAAATCTCGTATATATTGTATCTATCTATATAGGAACACATTCTCTGTGATGAAATGTAAATAGTATTATTTGATACACCGGATATACCAATATAATCGATCTGAAATATTAAAAAATGTCTGTTTGTTTGCAGCACGATCATCTACCCTGATATATAAAGTAAAAAATAATAAAAATAGTAATTTTTAATTACTGTGATGTAAAACTAAAACTAGAATATAAAATAATCGTCCACCCCCGAATTTTGTGATCAATAATCTCACCGCCCCGCGCCCTAATGACGACTCTTGAGATGTGCGTTGAGTATAGTTCGAGTTACAAACCCTTTGTTACATTTAACACAAACGTAAGGTCTGTCCCCACTGTGATACCTCTTATGTACAACGAGCGTGGATCTTTGGGTAAAATTTTTACCACACTCGTCACAGGTGTGTTTCCGTTCACCGGAATGAGTGATATTGTGAGTTCTGAGCAGACCCATGGAGGCGAAACATTTACCGCAAACTTCACAAGTGAACGGTTTCTCGCCTGTGTGAATCCTCCTGTGTACCTGCATGCTTGAGAGGCTCGTTACCTCCTTGCCGCACAAGTCACACAAAAAAAGCTGCCTCTTTCTCCGGCAATTTTTTTCACCATGTTCGTCCTGTTTGTGCCTGTAGTACAGAGGTTTGTGAGAAAAATTCTTGCCGCATATTTCGCAAGCATATTTCTTCACTGTATTGCTCGCACACATCTCGGGATGCGTGGTCCGCACGTGACCCTTGACGTGGTCCTTGCTTTTGAACGACTTGCCGCATTTCGTGCACACGAACGGTCTGGCAACCTCGTGAGAAGTTAAATGAGCCTTTAGTTCCCCCTTGGCTATGAATCCCTTGTTACAAACCTCACAAAATACAGAATATTCTTTCCAATGATGCCGTTTCTGGTGCAGACCGATGTTCACCTTGTGCAAAGACTGGTAATCGCACTCGTCGCACTTGTATATCGTCTGAGCTTTGTGAATTTTAACGTGTTGATTCAACCGCCAAGGGGTACTAAAACTCCTAGAGCACTCGTCGCACTCGAACGCCTTCGCAATACCGTGGGCTGTTTTTAAATGCTCGATCATCCTAATCTCATAATTCAATTCTATGCCACACATGTGACACTTTATAGACTTTTTAGTGTTCTTTGATTTCTCCACGACATTAACGCCGAGATTTGTCCCCATCTTTTCCCCTTTGTGGGTCTCGGAATTATGTTCATCCGCCAGGGGCAGGAACGTTCTGAAATTCAAAGAAGTCATCGTCAAACTCTGTTCCATGATTGAAATAAACGAGTCAATCCACTTTGGCCAGGGATGTAATAAATGAATAAACTCCAACCCAGATTATATTTCGATTCAACAATATCGGATATTCAGAAAATTGATTTCACACAGTGTATAAAGTTTATAAAATTCATCATCCGTTATAGTCATGATGATCATTTACCTTGTGCGATCAGCGGCAGGATTTCAGGTGAGTATTGAGGACGGTTCTAGTGACGAATCCCTTGCCGCATTTTTGACAAACGTACGGCCTCTCGCCTGTGTGATATCTCTTGTGAACGACGAGCGTGGATCTTTGTGTAAACGATTTACCGCATTCGTCGCACGTATATTTTCTCTCTCCGGTATGAGTGACGTTGTGGGTTCTCAGCAGAGTCTCGCATGCGAAGCATTTTCCGCATACCTCGCAGGTGTACGGTTTCTCTCCTGTGTGGGAACGGTTGTGTATCTCGAATCCCTTAGCTGTCTTTAGTTCTTTGCCACACAGAGCGCAGAGAAACCTCCGTTTCGGTCTCTCGTAATTAGGGGCGCTGTGAACGTTGATTTTATGCTGTTTAAGAACGGACTTGAACTTGTAACTCTTTCCACACTCGTCGCATTTGTGGGCGGCTTCTCCCTCCATTTCGGCCGCTGCCGCAGCATCGAAATGATACAGTCTGTGGTGTTCCTTCAACGATTCGACGTCGTTAAAAGTTGTACCGCAGGTAACGCACTGTTGATATTCCATGAAGTTATGCATAGCTGTGTGAGCTGAAAAGGTTTCCTTGTCCGTAAACGTCTGACCGCACACATCGCAGTAAAATTTTATTTTGGGCTCGTGTTGCTTTTTCCTGTGCCTCTCCAAATCCGCGTTTGAGACACACGTGAATTTGCAACGATCGCAGGAGACGTTCTTTGGTGTGTGAGATTTTTTAACGTGCGCATTGAGCATGAATTGCTGGGCGTAAGTCCGCCAGCATGTACCGCATTTGAAAGGCCTCTGGATCCCGTGTTCTATTCTCAGATGAGCTACGAGCCTCGTTACAAAATGGAACTGTTCGTTGCATATTTCGCAAGCCTTCACGTTGCTGTCGGATCTGAAAATTTGTTCGGCGTTGAATTATGATCCAACGATGATAAACTCATACTCACTTTTCTTCCGCAGGCACAGGGGCGTTTTCCGTCTTGACTCTCACCATAACGTTTTCTTCGGATTGTTGTTGGCCCAGGGGCCACTGGCTGTAACATAATTTTACGTGACTAAAACATCATTCAACTCCGTCAAAACGAATAATAGAGGAAAAAAAATATATAAAACAAAGATAAAACATTTTCATTTAACAGTTCATTGCTTTAATATTTTCATTTTATCCACTCAAACCACGTCGAGTATAGTTTTTTTTTAAATATTAAATACATTAATTTTGTCCTAGCGTTATTTATGCTGGGGAACAGGATCGTCGTGAGATTTTTTGTGCTTCTTTAAGAACGTGTTCGAGATAAAACCCTTCTTGCAAACGTCGCATTGGTAAGGTCTTTGTCCGGTGTGATACCGCATGTGAAGAACGAGCGAAGTTCTTTGGGTGAAACCCTTGCCGCATTGTAAACAAACGTGAGGTTTTTCCCCCGTATGCGTTCGTTGATGGAGTTTCAAATTTTCTTTGGTACTAAATTGTTTCCCGCACAATTCGCAGGTAGCCGGTTTTTCCCCGGTGTGAATCCTCCTGTGACTGATCAAAACGCTCTGGGAAGATACTTGCTTCCCACAAAAATCGCACAGAAATTTTTTCAAACTCTGTTCTAGTCCGTGTTGAGACTTCATGTGCCGAGTCAAGAGCCGTTTGTAAGGAAAATTCGCCGAGCACAAAGAGCAATTGTGGCTGTCCACGGCTTTGAGTAAACCGGGATGATGGATTCTCTTGTGAATGAGTAAATTATTCTTGTAGGGATAAGACTTTGGGCAGAGTTCACAGGCGTAGGGTTTTTTTCCCGCGTGTACATTCTTGTGCTCGACATAGTCCGCCTTCGAAAGAAAACCCTTGTCGCAAACTTCGCACTCGTATGCGTAATCCTTGGCGTGTCGTCTCCTGTGATTTTCCAGATTCGTTTTCTGGTTGCAAGTGTAATCGCAAACATCGCAGGTGTATTTTTTCAACCCAGTGTGAATGAGTTTGTGTCTCTTTATGTTCATAGGACTTCTGAAAGCCTTTCCGCACTCGTCGCATTTGAAGGCTCTCTCTATTCCGTGTACATTTTTCAAGTGCTCTATGAGCTTGGTCATGTGAAAGAATCCGGCTCCGCACTTTCTGCACTCGTGTATGACTCGTTTACCGCCTCCGGTGCTCCAAGCATTCCTGAAACAGAAAATAAACTGAAACCTCTGCTCTTTTGAATCAAGTAGAATTGGATTAGGATAGAAAGTTAATGGGAAAAATCAGATAGTAGTTATAGAATAGAATTTTAATCACTTCAATTTCGCGTTTTTTGTCTTTTACAGTAGATATTTTGTCTTCTGTCTCTCAAAACGAGTCAACATCCATTCTCAGCCGATTTTTTATACTTGTTCAGAAATTCCGCCTCGAATTTATTCACTATATCTCTTATGTTCGTGGACGGTAGCGGCGGTAGAGGACCAGGATGTTTTTTTCTGTGGCAAATCAAGGCGGGTTTTTGTGTAAAAGATTTGCCACAAACGTCGCAGGCATAGGGACGCTGGCCTGTATGTGTGAGAATATGCTGTCGCTGGGCTCCCTGCCTGGCGAAGGATTTTTCGCAGACGAGACAATGATAGGGTTTGGCGCCAGTATGAGTTCTCATGTGAACAGCGAGCGAGCATTTTTCAGAGAATATCTTCCCGCATTCTTCGCATATCACTTTCTCGTTGTGCCATTGCATGTGGTGTTCAAGATTTTTCTTAGAGACCATTCTCTTGGGGCAAATTGAGCACTTGAACTCTGGCTTGTAGTGGGCGAACTTCTGATGAACCTTCAATGTGTGCTTATCGACGCAAGATTTACCACAGACGTCGCATACCACGGGTGGATTTCCGCTGTGATACTTTATGATATGAGTCCTGAGGTCGTTTTTTATTTTATACGCTTTACCGCACAATTCGCAGCAGAAGTTGTAGACGTCCGTATGTTTCCTTATGAAATGCGTTTCTAAAATCCGCTTGCTCTTGCTCTCGTAGCTGCAAATGTTGCACGGATACTTCTGTGGCTTGACATCATCTCGCAATTTGTGGCTTTCTCTGTGCTTTTCGAGATCTGATTTATTCTTAAACGGTTCAAGGCAAGAATCGCACTTGTAGAAGTGCTTTTTAACGTGCTTTACGAACGGAACTCGTTGATTAAAGCTCAATTTACAAACGTTGCAGAAGTGTCTCCGTCTCTTGCTTTTTTCCTCAATCTCACGAGGGTCCTTATTTTCGGATTTTCCGTCACTTACGAGAATATAAGTCTCCGTCGGTATTACGATGGAATATTTGGGTGTCGACAGTTTTGGAAGTATCAACCGCGTCCTGAGTTCGTTCTTCGCGATCGTTGGCAGTCTGCGCCTTCTCTGATGTTTTCTTAGTAATAGTGGATCTGGCGTAGCTCTCCTAGAAAAATAAATGTTTCATTGTTCAAATATTTGCTCCGCCTCACAATCATTTTTCTAATAAATTTCGAGCAATTAGATGATCATGGTCTGGCATACATTTAGTTGAACATTTTATTACGCACTTAGGTACCATACAAGAATATTATTTGGCAACAGAAAGTAAAGACAAAAAATAAAAAATCTCTGAACTTGTTTCAACAATAAAAATGGAATCGTTCCGATCGAACTAGTCAAGAATTAATCAATTCCCTGGGTCTTTCCCTTCGCCTCGCCCGTGTCCAGGTCTTTTATGATATTGTCGATGAATATGCTGGGTAGAGGAGGGTGAGATCCAGGATGCGATTTTCTGTGGCTCGTTAGTCCCGGCTTCTGCGTGAAAGCCTTGCCGCAAATATCGCAGACATAGGGTCGTTTTCCGGTGTGAATAATAAGATGTTGTCTGAGCGTGTTTCTTCGAGCAAACGAGTGATGGCAGACTGAGCAAGAATGGGGTTTCACTCCTGTGTGCGATCTCATGTGCACTTGGAGGTCGTAGGGTATGTGGAACATCTTTCCGCACTGTTCGCAAACTACTCTTTCCTTGGTCTTGTGCCATTTCAGATGCTGAGAGAGTCCGTTTTGGGACATGAGACGACGCTTGCAGATCTTACAAACGTACTCTGGCTTTTCGTGGATGTATTTTATGTGCGACTTGAGGGCGTGTAAGTTTTTGCTTTCGTGGCCGCATACGTCGCAGACTATGGGCGGATTACGACTGTGCATCTGATTTATATGCTGTTTAAGATTGTTTTGTATCTTGAAAGGTTTTTCGCAAAATTTACAAGAGAATTGATAAGTGTCCGTATGCTTCCTGACAAAGTGATCCTTCAGGGTCCATTTCTTGTTACTTTTATAACTGCACACGCTGCACTCGTACATTTGGGGACCGTGAACCCCCTCGACGTGAATTTTGAGGTCTCTTTTCAGAGCGTAACTATTTGAGCAAATCTCACACTTGTAGGCGTGCTGCCGCATGTGCGTGATCAATTTCTTTTTCTTATAGCAGATTTTATCGCAGGAGTCGCAGCGGAACTCTCTGATCACCTTCTCTTTTTTCGCGTCTAAGCTATCGCTCGCTTCGTCGGAAGGCTTCGCACAATTCTGTTCACAATTCTTCGGAGGTCTTCCTCGTTTCCTTCGACTTCTCATTTCGCTACTCTCCAAAATCCCGACAAACTCTGGGGTGTATTCTATCTTCTGTAGATATTTGTCATCAGTTCCATATTCTGATATCGAAATACTCAACGGATCATCCGGGTCGAGCCTACAACAAAAATATCAGAGATGTGTGATCAGTTCCTGTTGAGATGAAGACCGAGCTTTGAAATGATTAAATTTAAAATACTCACTTGAAATATATTATTATTGTAATATTAATAAAGGGAACTCTGAAGATGGAAAATATTCCCGAACTTACATCTCTTAATTCTATCTCTAGGCGGGAGGTGGATTTCTCAAACTTATTAACCAGATTAAGAGATGTAGTGAACATACTTACGAGAGAAAAAAAAGTTACATTGTGATTAAAGAGGTCTGATTCGATGCGTATACGTTCAATATTTTAGACTGTTCGTTTCATCTAGACATTTAATTACTATTAAATATACAAAATACAAAAGCTATGAGTAATATGTTACACAGTTTGTCACGAGATGAACAAAAAGTCGATAATCTATATTCACAAATGTCCGTGCTGTGCGAAACACGAGATAAGGTTCAAAGTAATCTTCATCCGTTAGTATCCGGAGCGTTATTCTTGCCGGTATACTCCCTTGTAAATTCTGTAACGATAGTTTTAATGGATACTGCAGGGAGCGGAGGCAGTGGCCCAGGGTGTCTCTTCCTGTGGCAAATCAGTCCCGGTTTCTGCGCGAATGCCTGTCCGCATATATCACAGATGTAGGGTCGTTTCCCCGTGTGAATGAGGACATGTTGTTCCTGGGCGGTCTGACGCCTGAACGCCTTGCCGCAAACGAGACAAGGGAATGGCTTTATGCCCGTATGGACTCTCATGTGAGAGTCCAAGTCGCGGCCTCTGAATCTCTTCCCGCAGGTCGGACAGACGACCTTTTCTTTATTTTCGTGCCAAGAGAGATGCTGTTTGAGATTTTCCTGCGTTGTCATTCCTCGTTTGCAGATACTGCACTCAAACTCTGGCTTGTAGTGTCGATACTTCATGTGAGCCTTAAGCGCGTGCAAATTCTTGCTGAAATGACCGCAAACGTCGCACACTATGGGAGGATTTCCGCTGTGATTCTGTTTCATGTGATGATTCAACGCCTTTTTTATTTTAAACTGTTTTCCACACGTGTCGCAAGAGAAGTTAAACTCGCTGGTATGAAGTCTTATGTAATGATTCTTCAGAGTCCCTTTGTTGTTACTTTTGTAATCGCAAACGCTACATTCGTACAACTGGGGTCTATGGGTCTTTTCTGTGTGTGCATCGAGGTACCGCTTTAGGCTGAAGCTTTTTCCACAATCCCCGCAGTTGTGTCTGTGCTGTTTCAAATGCTCTGCTAAATTGCTCTTCTTCAAGAAGGTCTTCTGGCAAGAATTACATTCAAATGTTTTATTAACCCTGGATATTCTCCTCGTCGGTTTATTGTACCCAATCTCCGGGGCGGCTTTGACTCTGCAAGCGTTCGGGGTGTTCCTTCTGGACCTCACTATGACGACATCGGCACTCTTCTTCTCGGGCCAAATCATGTATTCGGGGGTACATTCGATTTTAACAACTCGCTTAACTCCGTCCGATGGAACACTGAGTGGATCCGAAGGAGAGACCCTATAACAAACAAATAATTTTTACAGAGTATTCTCAGAAACAAGTGTGTACAAAGTATATTGAGCAATATTTTTATGATGGGTATGAGGTAGAATGGGGGTAGGCAGTTAGTTCTTCAATTACTACATCAAGTTTTTTTTTCTTACTCATTCAAATTCATGTATTATACACAATAATTCCGCCGTTGTAAACAGATGTTTAAAAATAATGAATAACGTCGATAGTAGTCATACGGACTTACCTCTCTCGCCAAAGATAAAGCTTTGTAGTTTACGGGCCCCTTCAATCGTCGTATGATAAAAAATACACAATTGTCAAGGATGTAAAGTAGTCAATGCTTTTCTTTCTCATTTCTCTTCGCGTAGTCAGTGGTGAAGTCGTTGACAATATTTTTCACAGAGACAGCAGGCAGGGGAGGAAGAGGTCCGGGGTGTCTCTTCCTGTGGCAAATTAGTCCCGGTTTCTGCGCGAAGGACTGACCGCATACGTCGCAGACGTAAGGTCGTTTCCCCATGTGAATAAGGATGTGTTGTTCCTGGGCAGTCTGACGAGAAAACGACTTTCCACATACTGGACACGAGAAGGGCTTGACTCCGGTATGAATCATCATGTGAACGTCCAGGGAGTATTTCTCTCTGAACATTTTTCCGCAAGTCGGACAGACCCCCTTCTCCTTAGTCTCGTGTCTGAGCATATGCTGGTCCAGGTATTCCTGCGTGGTCATTCTTCTCTTGCATAGTTTACACTCGAACTGTGGTTTGTAGTGAGCGTATTTCTTGTGGCACTTCAGCGCGTGAATACTCTTGTTCGTATGACCGCACACGTCGCAGACCAGAGGTGGATTTTCGCTGTGACTGCGGTTCATATGAGTCTGTAAATCGTTCTTGATCTTGAACTCCTTTCCGCATATTTTACAAGAAAAGTTATAGCCCTCGGTGTGTTTCCTGACGAAATGATCTTGCAGCGCCCATTTGTTTCTACTGACGTAATCGCAAGCTTCGCAGGGATATTTCTCGGGTTCATGCGCAGAAGACATGTGAGACTTGAGGTCACATCTCTGCTGAAATTTCTTTTCGCAAATTTGGCAATTGTGTCTATGGACGCTCATGTGTCTGACTAGTTCCCTCTTAGTGGAACATGTAACGCTGCAAGTATCACACGAATAGTGTCTCAATGCCAGTGGACCGGTGCTTCTCCTCCTCTTAAGATTAGTAAAATTTCGTTTCTTTGTACTTTCATCCAAAATCCCGATCTCCGGAGTGAATTCAATTTCAATAGCGTCGCAAAGCGGATCTGAGATTCTAAAACAAAAAATTCAACATTGGTGTTAATACGAGATTAATCGCACAGGGGTACATCGTTGCGTTACTTACTTTGAGAACGTGCTACGAATATTATATTCAATGAACAGTCTTTTGAACACAATATTCAATCAAATTCACAAAATAAAGGAATATTTATTCTCAAACTCTAATCGTTACACACATAATAATCTGACAATAAAAAACGCCCAACTCTTTTATCCAAACTGAAGTATCCTAAAATAGTTTCTTCTATCTTATCCACGGTAATTCTCCTCCCAAATCTATAAGTGTTTCAGTTATTGTCTTTTATAATCCCAGCAAGTTCGTTAACGATATCTCCGATCGGCATAACAGGTAGCGGCGGATGCGGCCCAGGGTGAGTTTTCCTGTGGCATATCAATCCGGGCTTCTGGGTAAAAGCCTTGCCGCAAATGTCGCAAATGAACGGCCGTTTTCCCGTGTGAATCAGAAGATGTTGCCTGAGTTGAGATCGGCGAGCGAAAGGCTTGTTGCAAATGGGGCAAAGATGGGGTTTGTTCCCCGTGTGAATGGACATGTGTCTCTTGAACGAATCCTTCTTGTTGAAAGTCTTGCCGCACTCGGCGCACATAATTCTCTCCTTCTTCTCGTGCTGCAGGAGCAAATGCTGGTCCAGATTCTCCTGGGTCACCATTCTCCTTTTGCAAATGTGACACTCGTACTTTGGCTTGTAATGAGCCCATTTTTGATGGACGTACAGAGAGCCGCTGTTGCGACAAGTCTTCCCGCACAGATCGCACATGGTCGGTTTTTCCTTGTGATGAAACCTGATGTGCGTTGTGAGGTCGCCCTTGACCTTGAACTTCTTGTTGCAAAATTTGCAAGGATACTCGTAAGTGTCGGTGTGCTTTCTGGTGAAATGTGACTGAAGGGAGTGTTTAGATCTGCAAACAAAACCGCAGGCCTGGCAGGGAAACAGCAGCGCCGATCTGGATCGCGTCTCGTGTTTCCTTTCGAGGTGAGCGACAAAGGAGGACTTTTTAATGCTCCGAAAGTCACAGACGGCGCAGACATAGGCTCCGTTCTCTTCTATGCAAACCTTCTTCTTGTGGGTCCAAGCCACGTGTTTTCTGAACGTTATTTCTGTGCTGAAGGTTTTTGAACAAGCCTTGCATTTCAGTGATCCACCGTTTTGCGATGCGTTGAGCACATTCTCGCACAGAAACTGAGCATCTGTTTCCACCAAGGAATCGATTCCCACTGATTTGGAGCGTGGTACGTTTTCGGCCAGTTTTTCTATGGTCACTGTATCCCCTTCAAGTTTGACTTGGTACAAGTCCCCGACACCCTGTTCCTTTCCGTTACTCTCGTTACGTGGTGTTGCCTGATCTTCAGTTTCCTCAGAGTCTGGGATCTCGTTTTCACTCTCAGACACTGAGCGGTCTCTCCAGCTTCTGTCTACAGCGCAGTTCTCTGATGTTTGAGGCTTCAGCGGTTTCACCCCGTTGCTTTGAGTCGTGGTGGAATCGTCAGCGGGTATAAAAGCGTAGTAAGGTTTACCGTCGTATTCGAATATCTGCCATCCCTGCATGACGACAGACTCTTTGCCAAAGACGAATAATCCTTGATGTTTTTCGATATCATGTATCTGTGGATTCCTGAAACAAAAACCAACGGAAGTATTATTAGGATTCGACTACCATCAGGGACGAAAACAACTTACTTTTCAAACGAAAGTTTTTTTACCAGCCATAAATGCAAAACAGGATATAGAGAGATCTGTGTGATTGAAGTATAAATTTCACGTTTTTCCTTTTATCATTTATGTTTTATTACTTTCATAGACGTTTCCTATTACTATACAGTCTTATTGATAATAACATAAGAAACAACAAAACGTAACGATAGCACAGGTGAGAAGCAATTGAAATAGGAACAAAGATCGCTTAGTTGCTGAAACGGTATTTAAATTCAAGGAGCAATGTAGACCATCACGTTTTTCTATATGATAGACGAACTACAGGTGAAAATGAAGAAGAATCTCTGTAGGAAAAGCAACAGTCTTGCGCTACTTGTTCATAAAATCGTTCAAAATATGTTCGATATGAACGACTGGCAGCGGAGGATGTATGCCAGGATGAGATTTCCTGTGACAAATAAGTCCAGGTTTCTGAGTGAAAGCCTTGCCACAAATATCGCAAACGTACGGTCGTTTTCCCGTATGGATTAAAAGATGTTGTCTGAAAGCCGTTCTACGAGCGAAAGCTTTACCGCATATGGTGCAAGTGTGAGGTCTGTCCCCGGTGTGGGTCATCATATGCTGTTTCAATCTATGATTCTCGTTGAAAGATTTTCCGCATTCTTCGCAAACGAAGCTCTCCTTTCTCTCATGCTGGAGCAAAATATGTTGGTCCAAATTTGATTGAGTTACCATACGACGGTGGCAGATGTGGCATTCGTATTTAGGCTTGAAATGCGCCCATTTCTGATGAACGTATAGAGAATTACTGTTCGAACATGTCTTTCCACAGACGTCGCATATTATGGGTCCTTCCTTGTGCTTGAATCTCACGTGCAGTCTCATATCCCCCTTGACTTTAAACTTCTTTCCGCATATTTCGCAGGCGTACTTAAAATCCGCCGCATGTTTCCTCTCCAAATGTTCCTTGAGTCGTCGTTTACTCTGACATTTGAATTCGCAGACGTCGCAAGAGTACTCTTCCATCTCCTTGTCCCTCGTCGCGTGTTTCCTAGCGACGTGAGAGTGCAGGGTAGTTTTCTTGGTGCATTCAAACTCGCACAGGGTGCAATTGAAGACTGCTGGATCCTTCGCTTTATTGTGATCCGAAGCGACGTGCATTTTGAAGGATATCAAAGTTTTGCAGACCACGGGACACGCCTTGCACTTGTATTTGTTCGCTCGGAAATTCATGTCTGATATACTGCACGAGTAGCCGGCAGTCCCAAACCGAACTTCCTCCCCGGCTCTATCACCGCTCTCTGCCTTCACTTGGCAGTAATTGCTGGGTGACTTGGGTGTACCGTCTTCTTTTCCCGTTATTGGGATATCCCCTTTTTTAGACGATTCTCTGACGTGATTAGCGGGTAGAAAAGCGTAATATGGACAACCGTCAAAGTCCACTATTTGCCACGGTTGCATGTGGATCGATTCCTTTCCAAAAATAAATCTTCCACTGTCGCACAACGCCCTGAAAAAAAATATAAAGAAAGTAATTAGCTTGTGCTCTGCATAGACTAGTATTTGGGTAATTGACAAAGTTTCTTGGTTTTTTTTTTTTCACACCATGTTCAACAGCTGGATTCCCGTTGTATAATTAGGATATGTACAATACAATTTTCTATACTCTCATAATCACGCTATTATATTATCGTCATCTCTTACACAATTAAAATCCAATTAAATATATACATACGTGAATAGCGTCAACTATAATTTTTTTTTTTTTTTATAAACATTGCAGAGTATTATACATCTATTCAGTAGAAATAATCATGTTTAATCTTTATTGGTGATAAGCCATCATTTTCTACTCAATAAAATCAGTAAAAACAGCCTCTTGTAATATTTCTCTCATAGAAAGGAGGGAAGGATCGAGTAGAAGGTTGTTCAGTTGTTCATGACGTCATTCAGGATGTGATCAATGAGAACCCTAGGCAGTGGGGGATGAGAGCCAGGATGAGATTTTCGGTGGCTGATGAGTCCCGGTTTCTGGGTAAAAGACTTTCCGCAAATATCACAAACGTATGGTCTGATTCCAGTGTGTATCAGTAGATGTTGTTTCAACGCTGTTCGTCGCGCGAACGACTTTCCACAGATATTACAGCTGTAGGGTTTATCGCCCGTGTGAATTCTCATGTGAACCTTGAGTCTGCTGTTGCGAGAGAAGGTCTTCCCACATTCCTCGCATACAACGTTCTCCCGTTTCTCATGCTGCCGAAGCATGTGCTCGTCCAGATTCTCCTGGGTGACGAGGCGCCGCTTGCAGATCAGACACTCGTACTTGGCCTTGTAATGGGCGAACTTTTGATGAACGTAGAGGGAATTACTGTTGAGACATGTCTTGCCGCATACGTCGCATATCACAGGACCTTCCTTGTGGTTGAATCTTATATGGTTCGTCAGGTCACCCTTGACTTTGAACTTCTTGCCGCAAGTCTCGCAAGAGAATTTAAAATCGTCGGTGTGTTTCCTGGCCACGTGTACCTTGAGTTCGTACTTATTTTTGTTCTTGTATTCGCACTGATTGCAGTGAAAGTATTCCGTGCCTTGATCGACCCCTGAGCCAGTTTTTGACTGTACTTTGTGTTTTCTTTTTATGTGAGAATAGAGCGAAGTCTTTTTTATAGTCTTAAAATTGCACTCGTTACAATTGTACACGTTGCCCTCGCTCTCAGCCCTGTGTCTTCGCTTGTGAGAGTACATTGTGCTTTTCTTAGAACACTTGAAGTCGCAGACATTGCATTCGCATTCGTCGTCAACAATTTTGTGATTTCGTGCAACGTGAGAGACCAGCGTCGACTGTTTCTTGCATTTGAATTTACACGAAGTGCACGAAAGCGAGTCGACCCCCTCTTCGGTTGGTTTCTTATGCTCCCTTAAATGGGCCTGAAGATCTTCCTTCGTCAGAGTTTTGTAGTCACATGTATCACAGCGAAACTCCTCTTCGACAGTCTTAGACTCATCACCAAGAGTCTTGTGTTTTCTGGTGATGTGAGAAGCCAGAGTGCTCCTCTTCTTTGCTTTAAAGTCGCAAATTTTACACGAAAATACGGAATCCCTTAGATTATCCTTGTGTCTCCATAAATGTGCATTGAGATTCGCCTTCTTCCACGACGCGTAGTCGCAAATATCGCACCGATACGGTTTAGATCTACCCTTGGACCTTCTGTCTCTGTGTTTTCTGGAAACGTGAACAGCCAGTGTTCCTCTCTTGTAACATTTGTAATCGCAGAAACTGCAGAGATAAACGACATTCTTTTCCTCGACTCTGTGTCTCCATATGTGATCCCGAAGTCGAGATTTCTTCACCGTCCCGACGTCCCACCATTTCAGGGACTTTCTAACATGCCCAATCTTGTGACGGTCGAGCATATTCTTCATGGGAAACTTCAACCCGCATTTTCTGCAGGGGTAACACTCTATAGTGACTTGACAAAGGTGAGCCAGCGATTCTTGACAACGATCCGTCGAGCATCTAACGTTAACATCTTCGGCGACTTCGACTTTGATTTCCTCACTGGATATCAATTCGTCCTTAGAATTTCTATCGCTCCTTGAAGAAACAGGAATCAGAGAATATAACGGTCCGCCCTCCGGGTTGTATCTCTGCCACAGTTCCATAGGCACTGAATTCTTTCCGACAATAAATCTGCCCGTAGAATCGGTTTTCATTATTTTAAAACCACCGGTGGATCTCGGTGACCTAAAAAAAAAAGAAAAATAATCGATTAATCAGTATCACGGTACAAATTTATTTCCGTCAATTTAACACCAACAACTAGAGGATTTAAAAAAACACAACAAAATATATCAAACATGAATAATAGTGATACGAATAATAAATCGGGATTCACATCTCTCCAGCAATTTATTACACATTACATAATGAACGCCCTGAAAATATCTTCTCATCGTTATATCGTACAGCTGATAAAAGTTTCATCGAACAACGACGCAACTCCTAAATCGTAGGAGCTTCCTGCGCCGAGTTCCCTCGGTTCCTGCCCAAAGGTATAGGCGGCGAGGATAAATGTGCGTCCGGATGTTTCCTCCGGTGTTCGATCATGTAGTACCTCCTCTTAAAAGCCTGTCCGCAAAGATCGCATATGTGAGGACGTTCGGCGGAGTGAGTCAGCAGGTGCGTATTCCTCATATGCGAAGTTCTGAAGTTTTTCTCGCAGACTTGACAAGTGTACGGTTTGACTCCGGTGTGAGTGGTCATGTGAGTGGCGAGATACCTCTTGGAAGCGAATACTTTTGCGCACTCCTTGCATTTGTAAGTCTGATTATGCTGTAGCATGTGATTATCGAGATTCTCCTGCGTCAGAAGCCTCTTGTTACAAACGTTGCACTGATACTTGTAATCGTTAAGATGGGCGACTTTTCTGTGCTTAGATAGCGAGTAGCTGCTGGTATAGAAGCGTCCGCAGATATCGCACATGTGTTGAGAGCTTCCGTGCGTACCGACGTGGAATTTCAGGTCCCATTCCATCTTAAACCTCTTGCCGCAATGTTCGCAAGAGAATTTATAATCGTCGGTATGTTTTCTTATGTAGTGTGACTTGAGATTGTTTTTAGTTTTAGTAACGTAGTCGCATTTGTCACATCTATGTAACACGCTGTTATCAATATCCTCGTGAACTATTCTGTGAGCTTTGAGATCGCACTTGTATTTAAACGCCTTTGAGCACACCGTGCATTTAAACGGTCTGTGAAAACTGTGCTTGCTCGTAATGTGCCTCATTATTTTACTCTTCTGTTCAAAACTAGCTTGGCATATGTCGCAGGTGTAATTTCCGTCCGTTAACTTCTTGTACAGAACACCTTTTGGCTTCGATTCCTCGTCGACAGATTTTTCCACGTTTTCTTTCTCCCTGGCAGAAATCCTCGCCTCTATTGATTCTTCGGGGTCCTTCGGAGAGACTCGAGGCTCGGAGTCTCCGTCTCCGACACATCTCCTCTCCGCATTCACTCTTCTCGGCTGTGAAAGTCTTTTCCGACGTGTTAATTTGTGCCCATATCTACAGTTATCTTCGTCCTTCTTTAAATGCTTACGCAATTTCCTAGAACACGAACAACAATAAATACATTAGTAATGTTTATACTAGTCGTGATAGTGAAAAAACATCGACAACTGTACAACAACTATTTATACTGCAGTTGGAGTGCATATCGTACTCTAATTTCATCGATTATGAAGATAACTTTGCTTCGTTCAACGTTTATTTCTCTCATACGATAATAAATATACAAATCGAACGATCGTCGTTCATATTTACCGGGAAAATTCACTTTCTACAGATTTTATCAAAGGTTCGACTTGATGGTCTCGAGTATATTGGACAGGATGACGGGAGGCGGGGGTTCGCTGGCGTCTGGGTGTTTCTTTTTCCAGTGTATCATAAGCGATGATCTCTGGGTGAACTTAGAACCGCATACGTTGCATATATAGGGTCTGACGCCGGCGTGAGTGAGAAAGTGGACTCTCTGCGTAGCCATGCACGCGAAACTTTTACCGCATAGGGAACACAGGTGAGATTTTTCTCTGGTATGTACTCGACGGTGTTTAGTCAGGCCATATCTCCTAGCGAACGTCATGCCGCACTCTTCGCAGACGTAGGTCTCGTTGTGCTGCTGCATATGAACCGCCAAGTTTTTCTCATTCTGGAGTTTTTTGTTGCAAATTTTGCACTCGAAGCTCTTGATTTTATCGATGTGTTTATAATTTCTGTGATAATAGAGCGAACTCTTGTTCGGATAGGTCAGTCCGCAGACGTCGCACACGCATAATCCCGTTTCGTGGTCCGCTAAGTGTACTTTATAGTCCGTTTCCACCTTGAATTGTTTCTTACAAGAATCACATTTGTATTTAAAATCGTCCGTATGCTTTCGAGTGAAATGTTCCTGCAGATATGGGTAATGTTTTGTAGAAAATTTGCATATTCTACAGGAGTACAGAGGGGCGCTTTCGTCGTGCTGTTCTCTGCAGTGTTTCTTCAATCCTGAATTATACTTGAACAATTTACCGCAGATCTTACACTTGAAGGCTCTGAGGTCGCTGTGCTTGATCATATGTTTTCTGTATATTCCACCGAGCTTGAAAGAAACGTTGCACACGTGGCAAGTGTAATTTTTCTTCTTCCTGCTCCCAGGGAGAACCCCTTCCGCTCCGTCGCTGCCAGCGGCGTCTTCGTTGCGCAAATCAGACCCGTTGTTAATAAACAGCGGATCTCCTTCAGGATTTTTGTCAAAACTCCCAGAATCCGAAGATGATATTTGGCGTCGACTCGCTTTGGACACCTTAGGCAGTTCTTTCCTCATCCGCACCCTTGGATTTCTTATCTT
The DNA here is from genome assembly GCA_018257835.1 of Euura lappo. Taxonomy (NCBI): domain Eukaryota; kingdom Metazoa; phylum Arthropoda; class Insecta; order Hymenoptera; family Tenthredinidae; genus Euura; species Euura lappo. The sequence goes on along the minus strand of JAEUYN010002349.1, from coordinate 283,867 downwards.
ATTCAGCGCCCTGGACGATTCCTTGGCTGTACAATTTTCTGGATTTGTACGACGACCGGAATCCGACCTAGAAGTAAATTCGACAGTCATAAAGAATCGGGTATAGAATAGATTTTTTTTCAAATTCAAAGATCAAAAACGAAAAACATTCTCTGGTTCCTGTGGTGTTAATAACAAGAATTCACTCTTTGCACACGATATATTTCCTTTATTACGTAACAGGGCAAAGAATATGTGCTCCTAAACCATCTGATTATTCTTCGTCAGGTGAAATTATTTATCCTTGTTTATTTAATTACCGGTACGATTGACGCTTTCAATGAAATTCCTAACAGATACGGACGAGGCGCCAAAAGCTTTGCCCCAAATATGACAGAGGAAAGGTTTCTCCCCGGAGTGTGATTTGATAAGTTTCTTGAGCGGAGTTTTCCTGGTCAACTGATTTCCATTTCCTTTTTCCCTGCTCTTCAACGTCGTTTCTTTATAATGGATGTCCGCCTCATTCTTTCACCGTCCGCTGAGGCCTTTTTTCAGAAGAATATTGCACACAACTCTTCCCCATTCTCTCGTCTTCGCTATTCTTCCGATTGACTCTAAACGAAAAAAATATTGCAAATTAATGTACGTCGCAAGAATAGAAATTACGTTACGAGGACAGCAGGAACTTGCTCGATTCTTTCTAGAAGATACTTACTTCGAATGATATGATCAATTGACTCTAAAATTATTAAAGAAATAATATCGATGTAAAAAAAAAACAAAAAAACTGAAGATTACTGATAATTAACAGAAAAAAAATTATTTATGATTTCTGAACGGGTTCACAATGGATCTTGTTTTATTTCCTGATACACTGGTCCAGCAATCTCAATGTCGTATAGAAATATTACGTCTACTCTTTAACTCGTTATTGTTTGTATTTTTGTTTCTTTTCAAGTCCTATTATGCCAAATACTCAGTAATTAAATCATCAGAATGATGATAATTGGCCCAAGGTGTCTTTTGCTAGTGTGTATCATTAGGGAACATTTGTGAATACATATATCGCAAACGCAGAGTCATTTCTCAGACGTTTCAAATTAGTCCGATTTCACAATGTTTATAATCTCGATCTCTATTCTTGTGGAGCTCTACACGGCCGTCTTGAGGCTTTTTGCTTTTGTACTTTTGTAATACACGCTGCACCCGAATTTCTTCGTCTTTACAACGAATCGAGTACTCGTTAGATTCCGAAGTACCGTGATTCAATGTTTAGAATGGCTTTCTCCTGAAAATTATAAATGTGTTTAGTCTCATCGTCTCGTTTCTAGATAACCAGTATAATATGAGTTTCCCGTCTGAATCACACCTTTTTCAATACTCCCAATGTAAAATACTATTTGTTACTCTTGTTAACGATGATTTTGTCTTGTACCCCGTGCAGTAAGTTGGTAATTTTTATCGGTGGAGGGGCAGGATGAGTCCCGGGGTGTTTCCTTCGATGCAGCATCATCGGTGATCTTTGCGTAAAGCTCTGTCCGCACAGGTCGCACACGTATGGTCTCTCGCCGACGTGAGTAAGTAGATGAATTTTCTGAGAGCTAAGGCATCCGAATGTCTTACCGCAAATGGCACAGAGATAAGATTTCTCTCCCGAATGTGTTCTCAGATGCTTCGTCAGTCCGTATTTGAATTTGAACTCCATTCCGCACTGTTCGCAGACATACTTCATCTTGTGCAGTTCGGAATGACTGTCCAAGTTCTTCTGGCTCTTGAATCGTTTGCGACAAGTCGGACACTCGAACTCTTTGATTTTTGTCTTGTGCTTATAGTGTTTGTGAAAGTACAGAGAACTCTTGCTGGGATACGAGGTCCCGCAGATATCGCAAACGCAGCAAGACTCGGTGTCGTGGTCTTTCATGTGCGTAGTGTAATCCGACTGTACTTTGAACATTTTACCGCATTGTTCGCAGTTGTAGTTATAATCCTCTGTATGTTTCCTGATATAATGTATCTTGAGGTACGGTTTAGTCCTCGCTTTGAAATCGCAAAGATTACATGCGTGAAGTTGGGATGGTTCGTCGTGTATTTCCATGTGTCTAGAGAGATAAGCGCTTGTTTTAAATCCCTTAGCGCATACGGGGCATTTGTGAGGTCTCGAATTGCTGTGTTTGAACATGTGACTTGTGAGTTTGCTCTTTCTGTCGAAAGACACGTAGCATATTTCACAGCTGTAGGATTTCTTCGACTTCAATCGTTTCCGTTTCACATTCACTTTGTCTCTCGATTTCCTCCTCGAGTCCAGCGGCGTATCGTCCAAATCGTCGTCGTCAGACTTGACCACAGACTCCTTTCGCTTGACGTCGAGCTTCGAATCCGCCGTCGCCTCCTCTCCGGGGTTCGGCTCCTTCATCATAAACACACTCAGGGACTTTGGGATAAGAAAATAGTCCTCGCCTAGCTTGACGGTCAAAAAAGACGGGCCGAGTGGGTCGAGCGGATTGTACCTAAAAAACGATAAGTTTGTCAGTCACATTGTAATGAGAATGAGGCCAGAAAAAAAAACCACACAGTTACAAACAAACTAAAAAAAGCCCTCAAATCTTTCTTGTTTTTCATGTATCTAGTCCCTCTGTAATATCACACTTATGAAATAAAACGCGATCGTTAAATGAAGAGGAACTTTCAATCGTCAAGCGTTGCGAGTTTTATTTAAATACGATAGAATCTCGTAGAATAATTACAAACAATTATTACAATAATCTTAAAAAATAAATATTACTTTATTTTCTACACACTTCACCAAAGAAGTTTAGAATTTATATATTATTAGACGTCGACGAGGCCTTTGGTACCTACCAGGTATTTCTAGACTCCTCAATGCTTCTTCCTTCCCAAGCATCTTTTGATTTCGTTTCGCAATCCCTATTCTCGCTCAACTGCTCTCGTCTCTTCCGTTTTTGGCAAGTTCGTCGATCTTAGGCTGTATACTTTTCAGCAAAAAGTCCAACTTTATCGGTGGAACCGGGGGAAGATCTCCGGGATGCTTGCGTCTGTGCAGCATCATCGATCCCCGTTGGGTGTAGGTGGACCCGCAAATATCGCATCGATAGGGTTTTACGTCGGTGTGCGTGAACAGATGCAGTTGAAGCAGACTTTGCATTTTGAAGGTCTTGTTGCAGACCGGACACAAATAGGGTCTGTCCTCCCTATGAACGTTGTGGATGTGATGAGTCAATGCGTATTTGCCGGTGAACGGCTTCCCGCAATGATCGCAGTAGCAGCTCTCCCCGTTGTTGTGTTGTTTTTCTCTGTGAGCGTCGGCCGATTCCTTGGAGGCGAATCCCTTCGAGCAAATACCGCATTTAAAGTTCCTGTTCCTCCTCGCCCCGCCGGCGTGATGAGTTTTTTTATGATTGCAGAGAGACCTGTAGTTGGGAAGAACGTCGCCGCATTTTTCACACACCACAGGACCGCAGTGCATCTGGTTAACGTGAGTTGTCAGATCCCGTTTGAACCTCAACTGCATCCCGCAGATGTAGCAAGAAGTTGCATAAATGTCGGTGTGTCGTCTCACGTAGTGATCCTCGAGTCGAGATTTGTCTTTGGCTTTGTATTCGCACACTTTGCAAGGCAGTAGCTGGTAGGATCCCTCGTGAACGACTTGTACGTGTTTCTTCAACGCGTTTTTCATCTTGAAAGCTAAGGAGCAGAATTTGCAGGCGAAGGGTCGAAGCGACGAATGAACGTACTTTATATGAACCGTGAGTTTTCTTTTGCTAGCAAAAGTCTTCCGGCATGTTTCGCATTTCGGTTCGACCGAAGCTTTGGATTGTCTTTCTCTCTTCTTCTCTGCAGACTTTGAGGACTTTTCGACGCCGTTTTCCCTCTTCTCAAGACATTCCGGGTGATTGTGCATTTGAACCTTTGTCACAGCTGAAACACAGACAGTCTCTCCTCCCCTCAGAACCAAAGCATGTGGCTGTACTCGCAGGGGATCATTCACGTTTCTGAAACAAAACGAGCTAATCAGTCATAATTCTGTCGGAAAATAATTTTCCCGTAATTTACAGATAATCTGACGAGTATTCGCCTTATTTTGATAACTGATAAGATATCAATTTTCTTAGTTCAACGAATTTCTACTTTGCTGATTGACTGGAAAAATCGTAGGAAGAATACTATGACGATTTAAATTTTGTCGATGAATCGCCACATCATGCGGAAAGAATAATGTGTTTCGTAAGAAAACAATTTATTTTTAATCTGTAGGATAATCGTTAAACAACCTTCGTCCGCATTTGTTATCACTTGCATACGGTCGGATTCTTATTATTATAAATATATACCAACATTGTATTATTCTAAGGTCTACGTCTTAGCAAGAATCTTGTTTTTCATACGTTGAACAATGGGAATAGGCAGAGGCCGTGAGAATCTGACTACGTCTTCCGCGTGATTGCCTATATAATGAACATAACATTGATATTGCGATATATCTCAAACGCAGGTAGTTTTTTGATGGGCAGTGAGATTTCCCTGGCACGAGAATCCTCGCTGACATATTTGGCATTTGTACGGTCTCTCCCCGGTGTGACCGCGTCTATGTATAGTGAGTGTAGACTTCTGTGAGAAGGCCTTGGGGCATTGGTCGCACTTGTATGGTTTTTCTCCCGTGTGAATCCTCCTGTGCAACTTAAGATTTTCGGAGATTGAAAATCCCTTGCCGCAAATATCGCAAACATACGGTTTTTCCCCGGTGTGTATACGCCTATGTTTCTTCAAGTGTTCGGTGCTGCTCAAACTCTTCCCACAATAATCACACAAGTATAATTTGTTCGGATTGTGGCTCTCCTTGTGACGAAACAGAGATCTCTTATTAGCCAGAACTTTGCCGCAAATATCGCAAGTAGTACACATAGCCATTTCTGTCTTCATTTCAGGATGCATGCTCTTGCAGTGTGCCGAGAGTAGTCTCTTCAGGTAAAAGGCGCTGCTGCAAACGCTGCAGGTGAACGGTTTCTCCACCGAGTGGACATCGTAGTGTTCCTGAAGCTCTATAGCCTTTTTGAACCTCTTGTCGCACTCGGTACACTTGAACGGTAAATCAGTGTTGTTGTCGCTGTGCTTGAGCATGTGGACACTGAGAGCACCAAGACCGATGGTCGCGTAGTCACACTCTTTGCACTTGTAGCTCGGACATAAATGGACCTTCTCGTGTCTCTTCAATTCGCGAGTGAGTTTGAACGTTTTTGGGCAATGTTTGCAGGTAAATTTGCCAACAGTCCGATCGAGCATGATATCATGTTCGGACTTTATTAATATTTCTTCAAATTTGGTGTCGCCCTTCGAAGCTGCCGTCGACTCCGCTGGGGGATTCTGCTCTGTCGTCATTAGCACGCTCATGGACGATGGGAAAAGAAAATAGTCCTCGCCTAGCTTGACGGTCAGAAAAGATGAGGCAAGTGGGTCGCGCTGATTGGACCTAAAAAAAAACGATAAACTTGTCAGTAACATTGTAATAAAAATACGACACGATAAAAATACAATTACTAATTAACTGAAAACTGCGTGCATATCATCGTCTTTCTCACGTATTCAAAATGCGAAATTTTTTCTCTCATATTTTGCTCATCAAATAGTACTTTATTTCGAGATGAACGAATCTTGTAGAATAAATACAGAATAATCACATTACACAAATTAATTACATTTCAAGTTTCTTTTCCCTCTCGTTCGGGCAGCATAAATCCTTTTTTCAACAATTATTCTGGATAGTCTTCCTCTTTTCTTCACCAGTAACATTGAAGACTTTTCGACCAAGTTTTACTTCTTTTTGAGACAATCTCTTCTGGTCCGCTGTGCATTTCAGCCTTTTGCGCAGGCACACACAGACAGACTCTTCGCCTATCTGAACCAACGTATGGCTGTATATGCACGGTACCATTCGCGATTCTGAAACAAAACAATCTAATCAGTCCTAGTTCCGACAGACAATCATTTCCCCACCATATTTTCTTCATTTCCAGGTCAATGAGAAGTCGACGAATCCAAGTCTGCTTTGCTGAACACATGTGAAAAAAATCTACTGTGCAAGATCAGATATGTACTATGACGATTTCACCTCAATCGACGAATCGACGCATTATTATATACCAAAAAACAATTTATTTTGAAAATATAGGATAATCGTTGAACAACTGTTGTCATCATCTGATGTAATTTTGAATGTTGAACGTATTTTCTTGTTATAAATACAAACAAACACTGTGTAACGCTTATATATCGGATTACGATCTACTTTTTAGCGAGGATTTTGTCTTCTATGTCTCTAACAATAGCGATAATGGGAATAGGCGGAGGTGGTGAGAATCTGTCCGGATGATGACTACGCCTGTGTCTCATCATGCTAGATCTCTGCGTAAAAGATTCGCCGCACTGATCGCACTTGTAGGGTCTCTCTCCGGTGTGAGTGAGGATGTGCGCCCTCAAGCTGCCGGTGCTGCTGAACGGTTTCTTACAAATCGAGCATATGTTAACTTCGGGTTTCTTGTGCTTCGCCCTCTTGTGATATCCGAGATTTTTGGCGCTCTTGAATTCCATACCGCAAACGTTGCACGATATCCCCTTCTCGTGAATTAGCAAATGATTTTTCAGATTATGCTCAGACCTGAAGCTCTTTTCGCATACGGTACAACGATACTGGTGAGCATTTTTTTCGTGTATTCGTTTATGGGTGCTCATGGTAGTCGGATTGGTGTAAGACTTCCCACAAACCTCGCATATCAACGGCGGCTTCTCTGTGTGATAGGCCTTGATGTGAGTGCTTAAGTCGCCTTTTAACTTAAACTGTTTGCTGCACCTGTCGCATGTGAACTGAAACTCCAGATCGTCGTGTTTCCTTATCTTATGCTGCTTCAGCGCTTGATTTGACTTGTACAGCAACTTGCATATGTCGCATTGGTACGGAGAGAGGACGTTGTGGCAAACGGAATGTTTTTTCAGATCGTATCCCGACCTGAAACTCTTGGAGCAGTGCTCGCAGTTGAAAGGTCTTTTGGTGTCGTGTCGTTTCAGGTGCCTCGTCACGTCGGACTTGTGATTGAACTCCTTTTTACAAATGAAACAGGTCAGTTCATCCGTGGCTTCGCCAAACATCGTCGAATCAAGAGCATCGTCGACCGGATCTGAATTCGGTTCCGATTGGACGGGAACAGAGGTTTCAACGATTGTATCAACCGACGGTGACGCCGGTTTGTGGGACTTTGGCACGACCACCACTTCCAACCGGTATGGATTATCTTTCATGGAGTTTGTCGCGTTCATCAGCGCGTCCAGTTCCTTTTCGATCTTCGAATCTTTGGCGAGAAGGCTCTTCAGTTTCTTGCGCCAGGCATTGATCCTAGAACATCAAATTGAACGTTACAACGGTATTAGTTATGGCCCGTCCGGTCACCGATGGTACAAAAATGGTCAAGAAACAGGAAATTGCCTATTTTCAATTATTGATTTACAAATTTTCCTGATATAATTGTTATTCAGAGAATTCAATTCCTCTTCCGAATAATCAGGATCCTCCTTGTTTTTTGTAATACTCAGAGATTTAATAACAGATCTATAAAAATTGCTGGTATTTAATTTATTTGACTTCAGTTATTTGTCTGATAGCTACTTCGAAACAGTTCATACATTTTTCCGTACATTGTTAATTATCATAACTTTTCTCTCCGAGTCAAGTAAAAATGATACAGAAATAATCGCCTTACACGTTTTACAAAAAGTAATAGAGAATTAATATTATAAAAATACCAGAAGTACCAGGTAAAGTCAATCGATAAAATCACGGATTGGCTAAATCTTAGTATCTATAAATAAACTGCCGTCATATTTATCGATATTCGCAGAGTCTCTCCACAGGCTACGCACAAATGTATCGACAAATGATTATTATTTGGTAAATTTTTAATAATAATAATGATAATGATATCGAAATTATACAGCGAGAAAACTCAAACGCAGGTGGATTTTTGATGGGCGGTAAGATTTCCCTTGCAGGTAAATCCTCGCTGACATAATTGGCATTTGTACGGTCTTTCCCCCGTATGGCCACGTCTGTGTGTATTTAGCGTAGACTTTTGTGAAAATGCTTTAGAGCATTGGTCGCACTTGTACGGTTTTTCTCCCGTGTGAATACGTTTGTGAGTGAGAAGATTTTTAGAGTCTGTAAATCTCTTGCCGCAAAAATCGCAAACGTATGGTCTTTCGCCGGTGTGTATGCGACGATGATTCTTCAAGTGTTCGGTGGTGCTCAAACTTTTACCGCAAAAATCACATAGGTACGATTTAGTCGGTTCGTGTCTCTCCTTGTGACGAAGCAGACATCCTATGCTGGACAAAACTTTGCCACAAACATCGCAGGTGGTACCCATAATTTCATTCGTCTTCATTTCTGGATGTATCCTCCTGCAGTGGAACATGAGCTGTCTTCTGACACGAAAAGCAATGCCGCAAGATCTGCAGGTAAGCGGTTTTTTATCATGTTTCTGAAGTGCAATGTCTTCTCTAAACCTTCTATCGCTCTCGTCATGTTCTTTCGTCTCATGTTTTTTCAAAGCATGAATGCTCTTGTACGCGACCTTGCATATTTTGCATTGGTACGAAGTAGTGCTGGCGCTGTGACAAATGGAATGCCTCTTCAGTTCATATCTTGCCCAAAAACTCTTCGGGCACTGCGGACACTTGAAATATCTTTTGGTATCGTGGACTCTAAGGTAATGCCTTTTCAAATTTGACTTGGTATGATATTTCTTTGCACAAAGGAAACAGCTCAGCTCATTCATTGCTTCCTCAAACGTCGTCACTTTGAGAGGATCTTCGATCGGATCTAAACTTGGTTCCAATTTGATGTCAACAAGGGTTTTTTCGTTTGTTTCAACTGGCGGTGGAGGCGTTGCGGGGACAATTGGCAAGACCTCTACTTTCACCTGGTCTAGATTGTTTCCCATACTCTTCGATAGACTTGCTGTCTTCAAATCTTTGGTGAGAAGTGTCTTCAATTTCTTACGCCAGATGTTGATCCTAGAACATCAAATACAACGTTACAACGGTATTAGTGATGACAAGTCTGGTTACCCCTGGTACAAAAATTGTCAGGGTATATAAGATTATCTAGTTTTTATTCGCCGATAAAATATCTAGGCGCATCGTTGGAATCTATAAAATAATATAAAAAAAAACCACCAATAGTCTAATGAATGTATCATAGAATTCACTTTGGAGAATTCTCCTCATTTGCTGTAGCAGTTGAGGATGGAATAACAGATCTATAAACCTCGTTCGTTATTGTTCTTTCTACCAAGATTATTCATTGTCGAAGATCTTTACGGAACAGAAGAGATCTGTACGGTTGAGGGTATGTTCTATGTTTTGCGTTGTCCGAAATTACAAATCCCTTTGTATACGGAATTGATTTATTAGAGTTTAGAGTTACTTATGCATAACTACTTTAGAACGGTCCATACATTATTTTTGTACATCGTTATTCATTATGTCTTCTCTCTCTTTCTCTGATCAAACATTTCTTAGGAGAGAGACAAAAAAAAGTCAATTTCAAAGTAATGAGAGACAGATAATTTTATACAGAAATAATCGCCTTACGCTTCATAAAACAAAAAAGTAATAGAGAATTAATATTATGCTCGTTTCATTCCTCATGAACGGATAAATACCAAAAGTATCTGATATAGTTGATCGATTAAATTACGGATTGGTATCTATAAGCTGGCGTAATATTCATCGATCTATCTTGATCATAGTCTCTCCACAGATATACAAAATCTATTTATTATGCGTAATATTTTTTTTGCTTATACAGTAGTAGAGTAGTAGTAGCCAAGCACTAATATGTCGATAACTAATGATAATAATAATAATAATAATTAATCAATTAATAGTAGATCTTGTTAAATGGTACTTTTTTTTCTTTAAGTAGAATGAGAAAATAACTCTAAATTAATTGGTCGAGTCAACCAACATAGTTTTTTTTCTTTTTTTTTTTTTCAAGAATTAAATTCAACGAGATTAGCTCTATTTATATCTATACCTAGATAATGATCATAATATTATAATATAGCGATTCAACTCAAACGCAGGTAGATTTTTGATGGGCGGTAAGATTTCCCTGACACGAGAATCCTCGATGACATATTTGGCATATGTACGGTCTCTCCCCGGTGTGACCGCGTCTATGTATAGTGAGTGTAGACCTCTGTGAGAATGCCTTGGGGCATTGGTCGCACTTGTACGGTTTTTCCCCCGTGTGAATACGTCTGTGCATCCTAAGATTTTCAGAGTCTGTAAATCCCTTGCCGCAAATATCGCAAACGTACGGTTTCTCCCCGGTGTGTATGCGTCTATGTTTTTTCAAGTGTTCGGCGCTGCTCAAACTCTTCCCACAATAATCACAGAGGTATAACTTAGTCGGGTTGTGGCTCTCTTTGTGACGAAACAGAGATCTCTTGGTAGCCAGAACTCTGCCGCAAATATCGCAGGCGGTACTCGTAACTTTGTTCGCCTTCATTTCGGGATGCATCCTCCTGCAGTGAGCCGAGAGCTGTCTCCTCAGGTAAAAGGCACTGCCGCAAGCGCTGCAGGTGAACGGTTTGTCCCCGGAATGGATATTGTAGTGTTCCTGAAGTTCTATCGCCTTTCTAAACCTCTTGTCGCACTCGTTGCACTTGAACGGTAAGTCGGCCTTATCGGTGTGCCTGAGCATGTGGATGCTGAGGGCGGCAAGAACGGTGGTCTCGTAGTCACACTCTTTGCACATATAGCTCGGATAGAAATGAGTCTTCTCGTGTCTGGTCAGATCGCGAAAGAGTCTGAACTTCTTTGGGCAATGGTTGCAGGTAAGATCGCCGACGGTGTGTCTGAGCAAGTGTTTCTGATAGTTGCTCTTGTGTCTAAAGACCTTGTTACAAGTTTTGCACAAAAACTCCGGTTCGTTTTTCTCCTTCTTCACTTTCTTATTGTGTTTCAATTCCTCTATCTGCTGCATGGCTATCGATTTTTTATTACTCGTATGTTTCTTCATGTGTTTCCTAAGGTTTACGTAAGTACGAAATACCCTCCCGCACTGGTGGCAGGTATTCTTTCTCTTTCCTTTGTGCTCGATCTCATGATTATTAAGCAGCGTTTTTGTCTTGAAAAAAACACCGCATATCTTGCAATGGTAAGCCAACGGCATGTCTTCGTCGTCTTCTTCCTCCTCCTCATCGTCAGGTTCGGGATCGGCGTCGTCGTCTGGAATCTCTTCTTTGATCTGACCATTTCCACTCTCTTCGGTTGATTCAGGATTTTCTGCGTCAGGTTTCGTCGTATCTTTCTCCGTCTTTGTCTTGACCAGATCAAGTTTCGATAGCATAAGCATTCGATAATAGTCTTCGGACAATGGCTGATGCGTAAATCTGAAATTAGAATTTAATATCATTGTAAGAATGAGGGTTCAGACATTTTTTACACTGCAATAAAATATGTCGCAAGTAATAATTCACTTAATCGATACTTAAACGTACATTTTTGAAACAATAATTAACGTAATGATACTAAATATAAAGAATATAATAAAGTCTACAATCATCAATTATTGAAAAAAATTCTATCTAAAATATACCTCAAGAGATTTACAAAATCTTATTGAGAAAATTCGCGATCAGTAAAAATTTTTTTAAATTTTTTTCCTGTTTTTTTTTTTTTTTTTTTTTTACAAGTGTACTTTATTTATCATACATATTCAATTAGAATAAAGACAAATGGATGAAATATTTCTATACTACTATCTACGTATACACATACAAGAAAATTGTTGATAAATCGTAGCAAAGTTTACTTTATATGTATATATATATTTAATAGTTAATGAAAATGTACAACAAAAGAGGTAAAATTCTTCCTCCTCTAAAAGTCTATGAAATTAATCTATTCCTGCGGAACAATGGTAACGACGCTAACAATGTGAACCTTGTTATGCGCGTTAAGTAGAGCCCTAGAGACGAAAGACCTCGTACAAAAGCTACACTGGTAAGGTCTCTGTCCTGTATGATATCGCCTATGAATAACAAGCGTGGAATGTTGCGTAAAAGATTTCCCGCATGTTTCGCATCTGTAAGGTTTTTCGCCCGTATGAGTTCTCTTGTGAACAACAAGGGTGGTTCGTTTGTGAAAAGCTTTCCCGCATACGTCGCACACCAGGGATTTCTCCCCTCCGTGAAGTCGTAAATGATCCTGAAGAGATCCTTTGGACGATACAGATTTGCCGCAAAGATGACAGTCGAATTTATTGTCTCCAGTGTGCGACTTGACGTGAAGTACAAGGGAATTTTTATAGGCAAAAGTCTTCCCGCAAAATTCGCACTGATGTTTCACCGGTTTAAAATTCGGCTCGTGCACCTTGGTGTGGCGGGCGAGCGTGTGATTGTTGGGAAAAGCTTTCCCGCAGCTACCGCACACGTGTTCCTTCGCCTCATGTTTGACGTTCATATGCCCGTGGAGTTCGGCGTTGGTGAAAAATCCCTTTTTACATATATCGCAGAACTTGCTATATTTTTCAAAATGTCTTCTGTGATGAGTAGCAAGCTGCGAAGCCTGAACGAATGATCTTCCGCAAACGTCGCACACGAAATTACGTTCCCTGGTATGAATTCTCCTGTGAACAGCCAGAGTGTTCGTCCTCTTGAAAGATTTACAGCAAACGTCGCATCTGTACGGTCTAGCGTCGCTATGCGCAACCAAATGTCCCTCGAATAAATTCTTGGATCTGAAAGTTTTAGCGCAAATTTCACATTGATAAAGTTTTGTGGATTGGGAGGCTTCGCTCGATCCGTCCGTAGCGGAAACTTCGTATTTGCAGTTCTGCATCTCCACAGTTTCAAAGGTCGAAGATTGACTGGAGTTTTCAAAATCGTCGCAAGTCAGCGAAAGCGATGATTGACCCTCAGATCCGGTCCGTTCTGCGATCACGTCTGATCGCACAGTTATTTTTCCCTCGACTCTCTCGTCATCGACTAAATAATACTGTAGCTTGGTCTCACGCGCGTTGTCTCGGTCAGGTTTTCCTATTTTCAGCTTTAATCTGTAAATAAATGCAAAATAAAGTCAGAGGTCAGATTTCTTTAAACACTTAACGAATCGAAAGTAGTACATGAATTTTGTTCGTCTAAATATCGCCACCTGTTCGGATACAAACGGATCAAAGTTTCAATGAATGTGTGCATATTATTCGTTTTTTTTATCAAGAAACTATTGTTTTGTTTGTTTATTTTTATTTTATAATTAGGTAATCTTAATAATTATTAACACAAAACAAAAACGACGGCTAACGAAGTTACACGGTTACAATTAATACTAACAGTATAAAAATATCAACTAAAGTCTAACGTATTAAATATTTGTACATCATATTATCTTTTCCTTTAGTTTTTTTTTTCTATACAAAAATCATCAAACCCTGGCATATAATACTCACGTGTGTGATTCTCTCTCTCCCTCAATTAATTACATCACTAACCGATCTTACATCAATCCATAATATTACATAACAATACTTTCGATAAAGAAAGTAAACAACGAAGAAATTGATAAAAATTACTGCTTTACAAAGTAATTCGATTCAACAGCAAGAATTCTGATGAAGTTTTAATTGCGCGGATGATACGAATCCGTTGAAACAAGTGGGACAAGAATAGGGTCGTTCCCCCGTGTGATATCGTCTGTGTATAACGAAGCTAGTTCTTTGGGTGAATGTCTTTTGGCAAGTATCGCATTTGTACGGTCTTTCGCCGGTGTGAGTTCTCATATGTACAGTCATAGTCGATCTCTTGGTGAATCTTTTTTTACAATAAGTGCAAACGACGGGTTTCTGCCCGGTGTGCAGCCTTATGTGATCCTTGAGCGAGGCCCTAGTCCTGACTGTCTTCCCGCACGTATCGCAAGAGTAACTTCTCTCCCCGGTGTGAGTGTTGCCGTGTATTTTGAGCGACTTCTTTGTAGCAAACATTTTCCCACATGTTTCGCACTGGTGAGGTCTTTCGGGCTCGTAATCGGGCTGATGGATCCTAGAGTGTTTTAGGAGAATGCTTTTGGACCTGAATCCCTTCCCGCATGTCGGACAGACGTGTGCGCTTTCCCCGTGTTTGGCAAACTTGTGCGATTTATAATCCCCCTTGGTGTGAAATCCCTTCTTGCAATAAACGCAAATTATGTCATACTGGTCATTGTGACGTTTCATGTGAATATTCAATTGAGATTTGAGCTTGAAAGCGTTCGAACAAATGGTACAAACGAAATTCTTATCTTTCAGATGTATAGTACGATGCACTTTGAGTTCGTTGGCTCTTTTAAATTTTTTTTCGCACATGTCGCAGCTGTATCGAAATTCTTCGCTGTGAACGACTCTATGTTTTCTAAGCAATTCTCTGCTTCCGCACATCTTGTCGCAATCCTTACATTTCCAATCAGTCTCTTTTTTAATCGATGCGATATCTCCTCTGGCTTCTTTCTCCGCAGCCTCCTTCGCTTTCAAGTGAATCTTAACATGCGCTCTGAGTTCGTTTACCCTCCTGAATTTTTTCTCGCAAGTATCGCAGCTGTGTTTCAATTCTTGAGCATGAACGACTCTATGCTGTCTCAGTAATTCCTTGCTACCGTAGACCCCGTCGCAATCCTTGCACCTCCAATTCCTTTCCTTTCTCCTAGTCGGCTTTGGCGTCGGTAAAATTTCTCCCTTAACGAATACTTTCTGAAAATCGTCGACCAGCGGATCCCGGTCTCTTGATTTCTTACACGAAGCTCCCGAGTAAGTTTCGTTGCGCATGTTGTCGACGATGATCAAAACCCTTCCCGCCGCCTCAAAATCAATACGCTTCTCGTTGTTGTCGCCAGGTAGGGAAGGTTCACTCTTGAAGATATCTTTCTCTGGATTCCGAATCCCTTGGTCCCTCGCCTCTTCGGATTTTCTTGATCTGAAAAAATGAAATTTGAAAGCCAATTAATCGCGGAGACAATAATGAAAATTCTCAGATCGGAATCAAGGAGTTTTTTTTTTTTTTGGATTATTTTTCTTTGGGGAAATATTGACAATAACAAAATCCTCGTTACAAAGATTTAATACGATTGAATATCATCAGCTTCTTGTCTAAGTGTACGACAATAAATTAGGATCAAAAATGTCGTAGGATCTTACGTGTTGATGTTAGAGATTCTGTTGATTCGTATAAAGGGTAGTGAACTACACTCGACAGTGATAGTTTTGAATTAATTGGCAACGTGCTGCGACTTCATGTGTAATTTCATTGAACCTTTCTGCGTGAAACGTTTCGGGCAAATTTCACAAGCGTAAGGTTTCTCCCCGGTGTGAGTACGATTGTGTAACTGTAAGTATTTCTTAGCGCTGAAAGCCTTGCCGCAGATTTCGCATATATGAGGTTTTTCCCCCGTGTGAATCCTCATGTGAGTTTCGAATGAAGTTTTGGTGGACAGACACTTCCCGCAAACTTCGCAAGTCATCAGATTCTCGCCCGAGTGTATTTTCATGTGTACTCTCAGCGAGTTCTTCCATGTGCTCTCAAAACTGCATACGGAACATTTGTATCTGACTCGTTCCTCGTGCGACTTGACGTGCAATTTCAAATAAATACGGCTAGCGAATCTCCTGCCGCAAATCGTGCACTCAAACGGATCTTCTCCGGCGTGTTCCTGGGCAACGTGATCGTCCAAATTTCGCACCGAGTGAAAGCCCTTGTTACAAGTCATACAGTACATGTTGTACTCCTTGTCGTGTCTCTCGATGTGAGCCCCCAACGAAGAGATATTCTCTTCAACAGTACCGCATATGTAGCACACCTCTTGTTTGCCATGAGTCTTTGCGTGCTTCTGCAATATCGATTTGGTCTTGTACGACCTTTCGCAAAGCAGACAAGAATACGGTCTGTCTTTTACGTGCATCGCGTTACAATGAAGTTCAAGTTTGTCTTTGTATCTGAACCATTTGTGACAAACTGGACAAGCGATTCTCAGTCGTTTGACGTGTAATCTTCTGTGAACGGAGTAATGCCTCCTACTTTCCATTCTCAGACCGCAAAAATCGCACTCGTACATCGGTTGATCGGAAGAAGAATCTTGAGGAATGCGTGTAGGTTTATGCGTATTTCTGTGACTGATTAAATTTTTTTTGTTAGAAAAAGTCTTGTCGCAAAAATTGCACCGTCGTTTTCTATCATTCTCGATAAGCTCGTTGGTATGAAGTCTCATATGACCCTGAAGATTTCCCTTCCAGTTAGTCTCGAAGTCGCAATGATGACATCTAAATTTTTGCGGTAACGCAGCTCCGTGAACCTTGGAAACGTGCTGCTTCAACGAAGGTATAGATCTAAATCCGCAGCTGCAGATGATACATTTGTACGGACCATCAGAACGAATTCTTCTAGCCGCTCTGAGTACCGAGTCGCCATTTCGACGATTTCCAAATCCGGCGAAATAGTGAAACCTGAAAATCAAAATTGTAATAAAGATTTGAGAACTATTTAGATTTTTGATATAAAAAAATAAAATAAAATAAAAAATAAAATTTGACTGGGTTTCAAAGTCAAACTGTACTGATTGATGTTTGTTTTCATGTATCACAGAAAACTATCAAGTTTTTTTTTCTTCTCTTTTTAATTCAGGTATTCAATCTTTCATTTACTTATCATTATTATTATTATTATTAATGTTATTATATGTATATGCACACTGATTATTATTTTCTTCTTTCTCTCCTTCTTTCATTTTTGTATATATATAAAATGTCTCGTGTAAATTGTGATGTACAAACGTAGTTTTCAATGATTACCGAGAAAATGATTGTAAAATTACGAACAATAATCGTATCGTAATTATATAAAAAAAAAAAATCAAATCAAATAAGACACACAGAACTGGACCAGTTGTCTCAAAGTGTGTTAAAATGCGTTGTGGATGATGATTATTTGTTAGCCTCGGGGTGCGATTTGATGTGTGAGTTCATAGATCCCTGTTGCGTGAATCTCTTCTGACAATATTTACACTCGTAGGGACGTTCGCCGGTGTGAGTTCTTTGATGAACGGTGAGATATTTTCTGACGCTGAAAGCCTTTCCGCAGACTTCGCAGACGTGAGGTTTTTCGCCAGAGTGTATCCTCATGTGAACCTGAAGATACGTCTTGCTGGATACCGATTTACCGCATATCTCGCAAGTTATTTGATTCTCCCCCGTGTGAATTTTCATGTGAACCTTGAGCGCCGCTTTCCAAAAACTCTCAAAATCGCATACGGTACATTTGTGCTTTTCCCTCTGTCCGTGCGACTTCATGTGCAGATTCAAATACGCCGCGCTGGCGTAAGGAGTATTGCAAATTTTACAAGCGTACGGTTTTTCACCGGTGTGAGTCAACACGTGACGTTCCAGCGTCTGATTTGTGTAAAAACCCTTTTTACAAATCTCACAAAAGGTGACGTACTCTTGATTATGTTTTTTCTTGTGAAGTCTTAAATCGTAACCGGATACTTTGCATACGCCGCAGATATCGCAGGTAAATCTTTTGTTGTGCTGTTTCAGATGAGTTTTCAAAAACTCTTCAGTTTTGAAACACTTGCCGCACAATATGCAAGGAAAGGGTCTGTCCTCCTGGTGAACTTTGACCCTGTGTTTCTCGAATTTTTCATCGTCCGAAAATTCCTTGTCGCAATCTTGGCATCGATTGACCGGAATTTTCCTGTCATGATTTTGTCTGTGTTTGGTGAACGATAATCGATTTCTAATTCTTTTGCCGCACAGATCGCATTGGTAATGAGTTTGTACGGTAGAAGAAGAAGATTTTCTCTCAGGGTATTTCGCTCGCCGTTTTGGTCTCTTGTTTTTCGTCTCCGTCTCCGTTTCCGTCTCAAGTTTTTGTTTGTCGGAATCGTTACGGACGATATTTAAACTCTCTATCACTTCCTCATGCTGGTCTACAATCTCTTCCGTGGCGGCTTGAGAATTGATATCTACGCGATACTCCTCTTCTATAGTATCTTGTGATGTATATTCCGCGTATTCAGTCTCATCCAAAATCTGCTCTGGTTCAGTTTTCGTATATTCAATGGTAATGACACCGTCGGCACCGTCTTCGTTAAACTCACACCTGAAAATAATAACTAATATAAATTTTCAACGCCCCAACAGATCGATAAACTGATGTAGTATTACTCTTCCTTTAAACTTCCATGCATCTATCATAAAAACGTCGACATCTCAAGAAAATTAGTGTACAGTGTAGAGAAATTATTTCAACAATATTCCCTAACTGAAAAATTCATCGATTAATTATTTCTAGCAACAAATTCTGAAATTTTAAACAAACAAAAAATATTAATTGAATTAACTAATTGGGATCATACAATTTTGGTGCTGTGAGACCAATATTGTAATTTGGATGAAATGGAAATAGATAAATAAGTCGAGGGTGCTGAAGAACGACAATAAAATATCAATTCTGTTTGCCCGTTGTGTAATATTTGTCTTATTACTCGACAACGTGTTTATATATGTACAGTTATAAAAAAAAAAGTCATATCATTATCATTGAATCCTCTCTCTGTACCTTGTTACTCATTCACCGATCTCATTCCGTCGCATTCTCGGTCTGACTATCTTGTAAAAACCTCCCCGCTTAATTCCCTCATCTCCCATCCAAGAACAGAGTCTTCCGGTCCATTCTCAGATTCCTGTAAACAAGAACACATTCATCAATAAACCAGCGACGTCAGAAAAAGTTTAAGTAAAACCTAAACAAGAATTTATTCAGTTACGAATCTTGTGATGTTTCACAATCAGACTGATTTGATGAAGAATATTCAATTTTTAAAATACGTACGTGCAGATTTGTCTCCCGAGCAGTCAGCACTGGAGGCACCGAGGGGTCAGAGATGATGTTGATCGATCGTGCAGGTAGCGCTCGTTCCTACTGGAGGAGAAGTGTAACGTTATTGAACATATCTGACCATCAAATAGTTTGTATTCGATATTGTTTCTTCGTCTACGATAATAATATGAATGATGAATCGTCAAAACTACCGAATCAATCGCCTCAAGGTCCATCGGTCGTGGTTTTTTCCCAGCGTCGTGTCTCCTCAAGTGAGCCGTGAGAGTTCCACGCTGTGTGAATCGTTTTTCACATATTTTACACCGGTAGGGTCGTTCCCCGGTGTGAGTCCTCCTGTGCTTGACCAGATACTTCCTAGAGCTAAAGGCTTTTCCGCAATATTCGCATACTTCCGGTTTTTCACCAGTGTGAATACGGATATGAATCTTCATGTACTGTCTCCGAATGAGTTTTCCGCAGACCTCGCACGGCACCTGTCCCTCCCCCGTGTGCGTCCACATATGTTCCTTGTGACAGTAGCTGTAGAAAGTTTCAAATTTACAAATATCGCAAGTGAATTTTTTCCTCGTTTCGGGCCTGCTGTGAATTTTCATGTGGGTTTTCAGGTAGACTTTGTTTCCAAACTGCTTCTTGCAGACTTGGCAAACACAGGGTTTATCCTCGGTGTGTACGCTCATGTGAGTTTTCAGCGTCGCCTTAAGGTAAAACCCCTTGTTACATACTTTGCAAAATTCTGTAAACTCCTTGTTGTGTCTCCTGACGTGTATCCTCAGATAATACTCCGAAGTTAACTTAGCGCCACATACGTGACAGACGTGGGGAGCTCCGTGCAGGGTCATGTGTACTCTGAGGTATTTTTTCTTCTTGAATACCTTGCGACATATCTGACATTCTATAGGCCCCGAGGGAATAATAACTTTCGGTTTAATTTTACTAGTTTTTTCATGAACCACAATCTCAGGTAAAAAGTCGGAAATTTGTCTCTTTTTCAAATTCTTGCCGATTCCTTTTTCTTCAATGGACAGAGGATCTGTCGACTTAGGCAACAATATCCTCTCAGCTCTGTAAAAATAAAGAAGACAAATATGCAGCTGGACGAGCAATACTTGAAAACAAAATCATCAATAATTCATAAGCGATTGAATTTAATATGAATAACGCAGCCTACGTTCTCTTACAGCCTTAGAGTTGATAGTAATATAATGAGTAGATAAAGTAGATATAAAAAAAATTATTAAAAAGTCGATATTAGAACAGATAAATTATTTATTATAATATATTCCAATTGAAGAAAAACAAAAATCGTACATGTGATATCAAGGTAGCGCCTTACACTTGTGATTTTTAAGTGAAGTCTTGTGGGAAAATGATTTGCAACAGTATTCGCATAGATGAGGTTTTTCCCCAGTATGAATACGGCAATGTACAGCTAAATTTTTCAATTGTCTAAACCCTTTGTTACAGACGTTGCAGTTGTACGGTTTTTCCCCTGTATGAATTCTCATATGAATACTGAGATAATGATTGCTGCTAACCGATTGTCCGCAAACGTGACAAATGACTTTGGCCCCGGTATGAACTTTCATATGCACCCTTACCGCTCCTCTCCAAAAACTCGAATACCCACAAATCTCACACTGATATTTTTTTTCCCTCCCATTAGGATCGTGCGATGTGGAATGAAGCTGCAGGCTCCTTTTGTCTGCGTAGGACGCCGAGCAAACTTTACAAGAGAACGGTCTCTCCCCGGTGTGAGTTATCTTATGCCTATCCAGCGCAGTTTGAGAGACAAAACCCTTGGAGCAATTTTCGCACCTTATACTGTACTGATTAGTATGTAATTTCCTGTGTGTCCGAAGACTGGTGTTATTCTTAGTTTCAAAATCGCAGTACTCGCAGTTGAGTACACGATTATCATCGTGCATTTTGCGATGTGCTCGATAAAGATTGACGTCAAAAAACGTTACGGCACAATCATCGCAGTCGTATCTCGAAGTTATCGTCATTTTATGTTTCTTCTTGAGGTGAATATCGCGATTTCTCTTCGTCCGAAACACCTTGGGGCAATTATCGCAGCTGAATTGACTACCGGAATGAATGTTATCGAGATGTTTATGGCAGTCCTCCCTAGTTTTGAATACTCTCTGACACTCCTTGCATTGATACAGATCATTGACGCTGCCCTGATTACCGTGAGATATTTTATGCCTAGCCAAATATCTCTCGTTTAAAAATACCTTACTACAAATATCACATGGAGCAGATAATTCAAGACTGTTAAATTCTTCTTTTGAAATAGGTATAAACGGGGTCTTTCCAAGGTTCAGAGAGTCATTCGATCCTAAATTATCGGTCTCCTCAAGTCGATCACTCCCGCTTCTACTAGGCAACGAGGATTGAATTTCTTCCAAGACTGTGAACAAGGGTACGGAAGCCAAGGCCTCATAGCCGCGGTATCTGTAATTATAAAATATTCAACCACACTGTAGAATATGAAAATCTGAATTACGCTGAGGCCCTGATTTGTTTGTTTCTTCGCATCAATTATCCCTGCAGTGAAATACCGTATTAAAAATATCGAGTTAGTAGGTTCGTTGACTAAGATATGTTATTACTATTATTGCTTCAATCTTGTGAACAGCAAATAAATTGAAATTATTTCACGTTTCATCATTCTTGTTGTATTTTTCTTCTTCTTTTATTTGACCAAAGTCATTACATATTATCAATTATAGCTGTGACACATTTTTTTTTTCCATTTCAATTAAAATAAAATAATATACATATCATTGTACTCGAATATTTACGGTCTAAAAAATATTAGCTGTGCGATTGATTATTCGTTTTGTGGAATATAATTAATTTTCCTTTCTGTCATGGCTTACTAGAATCATGTGAGATTTTTTAATCTTCATCATCAATATAATAATTATAAACTTAATGATAAAAAAAAAATGTATAATTCATATATATTCAACTAAATAATAGAGTAAAATAATCTGTGTAAATAAAAACTCATATTAATAATATAGTTAATCAAATATCATATATATTTGTATATACTGTTAATAATTAATAGAATGAGAAAACTCTAGGACGAATACAATCCATACGATTGATCACTGCTACCACATTTTTCTTGAAAAAAAAAAAAAAAAAAAAAAAAAATTGAAAGAAAAAAACTCCTCCAAATTAGTTGCTACGTATAATATCGAGTTTTAATCAATAATCCTGGGAGATTTTTTTTTTTCCTCTCACAGATATAAATACAAGAGCGGCTTCAAAAGGTAAGGGTGAGTTATAATTTTACTCACACCGTATATAAAATCATAATATATATCTCGTAATAGTATTAAAAAAAAAAAAAATTCCTCTCTCCCTCAAATCGTCAATAATTGTCTTTTTTTTTAACCCCCTACAATTTCATATAATTATATTTCCCTGCGTCTGATATTTATATATGATATGGAATGAACGCGTAATTATAATATACATATATAAAATTTTCAATAACTGATTTATAGATAGTAATCGTTTTGAGTAATCCAATATCGTATAAAAATGACACCTCTGTATTATTCTATCTAAATTTATGTAATATTATCGTCTAATAGTACAGAATTAACAAGCGTACATATTTATTCGCCCGCGCCCGCGCCAACAATGACCGATAAATATATATCTAAGAAAAAAAAATTGCGTAGGGTATATTACACAAATATATATTACTATAGACAAAGATCTGATCCCCCGTGGTCCCATATAGGCATTTTTTTTTTTTTTTTTTTGTAATAGTATATAATAATTTTTTTTTTTTTTTTTTTTAACGAACTTAATCAAAATCGTGTCATGTAATACGCATCGGTGCTGAGGGCGCGAAACAAATTCTAATCTATAAGATCAAATAAAATATTATAACAAAAATAATAATAATAAAAATTAGCGTTTTGTTATTATTTAAAGAAATAATAATAATAATAATAATTAAATATCCTGCACCGAGTGTTAGTCTTAATTTGATAAAGTCTGTGAATCGGTTGTAAGTATGCATCTAAATAAACAATACTTAATCAACGTCCCCTCCTTAATTATGCATCAATACGTTACTCGACCCGTCGTTTCTCTCCTGTTCTTGTTGAGCACGAGCGTTTTGTTTAGCGTGAGTTTTAAGATGTGAATTGAGCATGGTCTTCGAGGCGAAAGACTTGTGACAAATGTTACAAGGATAAGGTCTGTCCCCTGTATGACCCCTTAGATGAACGACCAATGTGGTCCTCTGTGTGAATCGTTTACCGCAGTGGGTACATTCGTGGGGTCTTTCGCCCGTGTGAGTTCGCCTATGCACGCTCAAATAATTCTGCGATATAAAGCCCTTGTTACACAAATCGCATACGTGTGGTTTTTCGCCGGTATGTTTTCTAACGTGAACGGTCAGATAAGTCTTGCTCGATACAGACTTGCCGCATATGTGACATACAAATTCGCTCTGAACATTGCCTGTGCTGTGAGTTTTCATGTGAACCAACAATACCTGTTTCCTCGAGAACCGTTTGTTGCACAATTCGCAATGATGTTTTTTCTGAGGCGGTATATAATCGGGTTGATGCAATTTCGCGTGAAGCCTTAATCCCTGACGGTATCTGAACGAAGCCTGGCAAATCTGACATTGAAAAGGTTTCTCCCTACTGTGTATAGTTAGATGTTCCTGATAATTGCCTTTCGTATAAAATCCCATGCTACAAATATCGCATCTAAATTTATAATCGAAATGATGACGTCGTTGATGATTTATTAAATTCGAACGATGTAAACTCGAGTATCCGCATATTTCGCAAACGTTTGTTTTCTCCCCGGTATGTATCAGCTGATGCTTCCTCAGCGTCGACGTCGTCTTAAAACTTCTTCCGCACTCGTCGCACGAAAATGGATACTTATCGTCGTGTACCTCGTTATGCACCGCGAGTGCCTGTTCGGAGGCAAAACCTTCACCGCACAGTGTGCATAGGTATAGCTTCGACTGGTTCTCCTCTACGTGCAAACTCTGTTCATGTATCGATATTTTGTGATCCTCTATTTCAGTACCGTTGCTACAGTCCTGCGACATCAGCTCGCTACCAGGCAAGTCGTTCTTTGTAACAAAATATCTGCAAATAAGAGACACACGTCATGAATGACTAATTTCATACTCGTCTGCCAGTTTATTTTTTTTCTTTTTTTTTTTTTAAACGGCGATATCAAACTATTTCAATCTTAATAATCATATATTTATTTACAAAATCTATTTAATATCTTTAATCCTATAGACTTAACGACGCTTACCGCGACCACAAAATTTTCAACATTAAATCTCGACTCAGTTGACAAATTTTATCCCTCAACTAAACATGGCGTAAGCATTGTTTAATAATTTTTTCATTTATTCAAATATAACGACTCACTTACGGGTTTTAGCCACTTGTGGTAAAAAAAAAAAAAAGACGACGACAAGATTCTCATTATAGACGTAAAACTGTGAATTCTTTTTCAATATTATTATAATTTCAGGTAGAAGCAAAGGCAAAACCAAACGATACGCCTTACTCACGTTGTGGCTTTTCGCTTCTTTCTTAAATCGTCGAATAAATAAAGACTGCAGATTATATATCGTAAATTAATCCTGCCCTTCTCTTTTCACTTGTTAAGTAGTTTTCTGATGATTCTCGAAATATCAACGGCGTAAATCAGCATCCATCTCTGCACGTTTGATCGAACTTGCCGGAACAAGCGCCCTTTTAATCAGCCTCATTCCTTTTCCGAACGACGCTAAAACTCAAAGACCCTGACGACTCACGATTATCAGAGTCGAGGGAAACCCCAGGTGGAAGATTTTTTTTTTTTTTTGATTGTGATTACATCAAATAAATTTGAAAAAAAAAAAAAAATGTTTACTTTGTTCTTACCAAAAATATTTTTTTTTCTCTTCATCACGAAGATCTATGTAGGACTTGCCAAGTTCGCAGAAACATTGTGTTCCATTGCCCCGAAAACTATGATTAAGAAGAAGAAAAAAAAAACAAAAAAAAAGTCCAGTGCCTTATCATACCGTTATGCAATTGGCTTAAAGACTTGAAGAAGTAGATGGATACCTTGAATGAAATACTTTCCGAATAAATAACATTTATTATTCAACTTATACAATTGAATAAAAAAAGACATTAATAATTGTATAGTGAGAAAATTTGTTGTGAAAATAGCATTTTTTTTTTCTTTTTCTTTATAGTGCAATTCAATTGATTTATATCTACAACAATTTATCACATTTGAAAAAATAATTGAAATATTTCCGAAAACGTTAAATTTCGCCAAAAAAAAAAAAAAAAAAAAAAAAAAAAGTAACAGAATTACATTACGAAACAACTACCGACTCTCTGCACGTTTGGTCAACTATCAACGCAACGATAGCGAGAAAATAAAAAAGAAAAACTGTATCGCATTAGTGTTTTTTCATATGATTGAGCATAATGGTACGAGTAACAAATCCTTTACCGCACTGTGTACAAGTGTATGGTCTCTCACCGGTATGATATCTTCTATGAACAGTAAGCGTAGAAGCTTGGGTAAAGGATTTACCGCACATAGCGCATAAGTAGGGTCTTTCCCCGGTATGGATACGTTGATGTACCACGTAATATTTTCTATGGGTAAACCCTTTACCGCAAACATCACAGACCAACGGTCTTGAACGATGAACAAGTTTGTGTGTATTAAGCGAATCAATGGACGGAAATTCAAGGGAACACGCCTCGCAAGGGAAAGAAGCTTGAGACAATGAAGTAGAATTTGTCACAGACACGGGTAATACCTGATTAAAATTATCGTTCAGCCTCTCGCCATCCGTATTTGAGGGATTCAGTGCATTAGATTTATGAGTCTTAGCGTGATGATTGTAATTGTTTCTCGTATCAAATCTCATAAAGCAACGCGGACAAGAATATGGTTTGACCACATCTGGATCGTCGTGCATTTTTCTATGACGATCCAGAAGTTTTTGATATCTAAATGTTGCCGAACAAGTGTGACAAGTAAAAGGTTTGACGTCCGAGTGCATAGCTTCGTGCATCTTCAAATGATGCTGAGTAGTAAATGATTTACCGCAAACGTTACACCCAAATTTTCTCTCCATATGAGTTCTCGTGTGATAATTCAATTTGAAACGACTAACAAACTCCATGCCACAAGTGGGACAAGGATACGACGACGAACCGGATGAAAACATTTCAACCGTCTCAAACGAAGGGCTAGTGTAGTCGCGTCGCATGTTATTATCTAAGTTCGTAGTTAGTAAGGCTCCGACATTGTTGGTGTAACAACCGCGAGAAGAAGAAGAAGAAGAAGCTAGTTGGTCAACGGACATAGATGCGCCGACCTGCTCGCCACCGCATTCGGGTGATGACGGCGATAGTATTTGTCGCAGCATCCCTGACAAACTTCCGAGTATCTCGTCGCCACTCCTGAAAGGATAAACTTGAAGAACAATGGGCCGCGGAAAATACTCCCTTCTCTATATTCTTTTGACATCGAGACGAGCAGCAGGCGAGTGAAGATATAGATGCTTTTGTGTATTTCATGTGTGAGATGTGGTTGTGCTTATAGTGCTTCTTGCATTATTTATTCTCAATCAATCATGACTATTATTTTTCTTTTGTTTGCTTGAGACTATAAAACCCCACCGCTACACGGTTTACATTTCATCGTCACATCGCCAACGCATCTCTTCGTTCGTTTTAATAATATATTAAATAAAACAAAAATATCTACAAATTAAATTACCTGTTTCGGAGCAGAGAATGTTCTCTTCTCTCTTTGGGTCATGTAACAGGGATTTTGTTCGATTTCTTCGGGGTAGGAATGAAAAAAAAAATAAGGATTGTACCGAGATTCGTATAAGCGAACCTCGGCGAGGTATATTGAAAATTCGTAAGTATACAATCAAGTCGCGATAGTCTCTTCTCACCTTTGGATACAACCAGGCTGATATCTTTGTAGCAATCAGGAGCACTTCGTCCATCTTCTTCGTGTAATCGATTCGAGCCAAGCGATATAATATTTGAAATCATCTCCTCAGATCACTCAACTCAAATATAGATCGTTGAATCACTCGAGATTTATTACTCGAATAAAGTATGAATACGATTTACCTCTCAAGAAATGAAAATAAAACAACATTCACCCATCCATAAAACACAGGTATGGATCGATAAAACGCTGTGGTATATCGCGAAGGAATTGTGGGGTGGAGGGTGAATTAATGGTAGATAAGTCGCGCGAGTACGCGGCAACTTATCTGCACATGTCGTAGTTTCGATATTCATTATTCAAACGCAATAATCAACCTTTTTCTCCCTATACCCTGCTACGTGTACACGATGAATATATAAAACATGGGAATGAGGGAATAAAATAGTTGTCCGGATTGAAGGAAGGTAAAAAAATAAAATAAAATTTATAAAACAAAACGTGAGACGATTTAGTGAAGGAATACTCGCCTTTTCTTTTTGATAAAACGTTGAAACACATCCATTCTCAGCTTCCTTTTTTTCTTGTCTCAGAGTATCGTCATAATCGTGAAATTCTTCATCGGGTACCATCATCGTTCTTCTTTCTTCTTTAAAATCTTCATACAAAGTTTGCTCACCACACTAGCCGGTATTCAACACCGATCCAATTTTATAACCGATAATATGAAGCGCGATTCAAATCTGCGCTATTCTATCTTTTTTTTTTTTTTGAAATATAGAAACGCGACTGTCAAATCGATCGTTGCAACGAACCCTTCTATATTTTGTATTTTCGTTAACGCAAGTTTTTTTTTTGTTTTTTTCTCTTCTTCTTTCATATAGACTCATTTCTGCAGGTCAATGTGCGGCATTTAGTGCCTTACGTAAGCGTGGTAATGTTATATCGACAACACGTATATGGGTATGGGTAAAACATTGTTTTATGGACAGAGTAAAAGATGAGAAGACCAAAGACCCCCCGATCGATTTAAACAAATTACAACAATAATAGTCTCATTTTTTCTCCGTCGATAAGGCAAATGTTGAAACATACAAATAATAAATCGAATATAAATTAAAAAGACGAGTGTATGTCGCTATGAAAGTTAAGAAAACTATTTCATATCACCATTCCCAATGTGATCTGAACAATTTTCGAACATAATTGATCTATGAAACATTGGAGTCCTTTCATTTAAACATACACAATACATGCCCTTACACGCTACTGATACATCATGATAATATACGCTATGAATAATTAACGGCATCTAGCAATTTGCATCGACAAAAGAATCATTTCAATAGATTTGAACGGAATATGTTTCTGATCGAAAGAATGAAAGGCGACAAGCTGGATATAACAAATTGCTAAATTGCCAAGAGCCGATGATGATCGAGAGGTGTGTGAGGACACCGGTTATCGTGCCTGGCGCACCTTGTTGCGTCAACATCAAGGTGACTAACTCTCGAGAGTAACGATTAATTGCAAAAATACAATATTGAAGTTGTAAAAAAGACCGAGAATGTACAGTTGATAAAAAAATCCCCCCCTTGAACAGGATATTGTTTGCGAATGTGTGTTCAAGTCTCATCAGCTCATCATCGTCTCTCGATATTAAAACGAGTGATGGAAATAGGCAAGGAAAACTCACCCAGACTTGGGATCGGCGTCGACTGGTTGTGGCATAGACATCTCTGGTATCTCCGTCAACTTTTGCTGCTGTAGACCGGAGGGACCGGCCTCGTCGCACGCCAGTGAAACGTTAACGAACGTCGTTGGTTCGATCGTTCTGCTGTTGCCAGGGTCTTCCTCGCTCTCCTCTTTGACCGGGAGACCTGCTTCGGAGAATGGACCACAAAATATTACATCGGTACTTTCCGGTGTTTAAAATTCGATTTTGACAAACTCTGCATTCGTTGAATTTTTTTACCCACCGTCATCGGCGTCGCAATCGTCGTCGGAGTTCTCCTCCTCTTCGCTAGTCTCATCCTCATCCTCCTGACGATTGGACGGTTCTGTCTGGGACTGTGTGACCTGTTCGTGATTGCTCGGTCCAGGAATCGGATGGTGAACAACCGGCACCGCGTTTGTGTCCATAGGCACGGTGGGCAGCTGCTGATTCCCGCCGGGTATGATAAGCGGCATTCCGAGTCCGATGGTGTCTATGACACCCACGCCCAAGCCGATGACCGGCTGGGGTTCGCTAACTTGCATAACTCCCCCCGGCAGGACCGCGGGGGACGATTCCTCCTGCTTCATCGTACTCTGCGCGAGGAGGAACGGTTTTAGTCAACGGAAACGCGACTAAGACTCGGAACTAGGGGTTCAAAACCGTCCTCGGAGACTCTGTGGCTCGAAATGACTACGGTTGCCGAGGTAAACAAGCGTCTTTTGTTTCCACGTTCGCTTGTTTGACGCTCGATACGAAAAAGAAGAATAATTACCGGGTTCAGGACTCCGGTGACGTAGCCCTGCTTGTCCTCGAGTCCGACCTCTCCGAGCCATTGCAGCAGCTGCTTCTCCGCGTTGGCTGTAGTGTTCCAAAACTGGTATAGTAATTCTACTTTGTACACGCAATCGTCGCATATCTTCTTAGGTAACTTGTCTTCTCGCGCGACCTGTAAGCATCGACAATAATTGATGAGAATGAGATCGTTCGTTGTTCGCGCGCGACGCCGCTGGACGCCGCGCGTCCCTTTGTTAGGGAATGGCGTCGGGCGCCTGTGGACGCGCGGGGTTCAGAGAGGGGGGCGGGTGGGGGATCGATTTTATAGCTGCGCAACAGCGGAGTGTGGCGATAATGAGGGTATCGCTTCGATAATTGTCGAGTCCGCGTCAGTTTCGTCGAGTATTCGAATGCGTTATTTGAAAATGGGTTCTCGGATCTCGGGCCGTTACATTATAACCTTAACAAAATGGCGACGGTGCGTTGGGTGGCTGGCATCGATGGCGTAGTTGCTTACCTTGACCGGCAGGCAGGCGGCGATTTTTAGGAATATCTGCCGGACGTCGCCCTCGCCTTCGAATATCGGCACGGAGACTCGGTCTTTAACTAGACACAATCTGCACAGATCCAGGTAGTCGAGGGACGACATTTTTCCATGTGAAATACGCCACTTCGAGACGCGAGCCGCGCCCGTAGACGCGATAGCTAGTTTCTTGTCGTACTTCGTTCCTTGAACTTTCAGAAGACCCGAGCCGAGGGTGGGAGGCGAGTACCGCCGGGCTGCAGGATCCGCTATGAACTGCGGCGACACTAGCGACGCTACCCCCACCCCTGATCGGCTATCGATCGACCGCCGAACTCGCCCGACCGTAGCCGAACCCTTCCGGCTTCGGGCGACACCTCGGGCCGGATTTTCATTGGCAGTAATTTGACGCGCGTCAAAATACTGCCGTAGGCCCATTGGTCGTTGATCACGTGGTTCGTCACGACCAATGAAATGAAAGTCACGTGACCTCGATATGATTTACACTTGGAATTTTCAAACGCTATTTTCTCAGCCAAAACACATTCGATTGATGTGAAATTGATATCAGTGACGTAGAAAAACCTAACGAAGGGCCTACCAATCGTGGATTTTCGAATATCGAAAGACATAATGAGAATTTTGTGTAACAATATTGTTCTGTAACCCAAGGAGGTGCTGCCCCTCGTGGAGAGAGGCAGAACTTCCTTGGATTACAGAACAATATTGTTAAAAAACTGTTATTACGTCTCGATTTTCGAAAATCCACGAGCGTCATGCCCTTCATTACGTTTTTCTACGTCACTGATATCAATTTCACATCAATCGAATGTGTTTTGGCTGAGAAAATAGCGTTTGACAATGCCAAGTGTAAATCATATCGAGGTCACGTGACTTTCAATTCCTATACTTAAAAAAATATACTATTATTTATTATTTACAAGATGGCCCTTGGAAGTAATTAAAAAATGTATAGACTATTCTAGAACGTTAATAAAATCTGTAAGCGTTGATCGATTGTCGGAAACTCTTTTTTGCCCCATTCGCCCATGAGATACACACTCTTTAACAATAAGACCGGGTTTTCAAAATGTCGCTGAAAGGATGACATGAAAAGCGATCTTTTCAACGTACATATTTAACCCAATTTTCAAATGAATAAAAATTCCGTTTTCGAATGTTCTGAAATTCAGAACGAAAATTCACAGCACAACTGATATTCTAAATTGAAATTCCAAACTTTGGATTGAATTTTTTTTTTCTCTCAGAAATTGAGTGCAAAAATATGAAATTTAAATCTATGTACACATGAAACGAAATACATAAATTCGTGACATTTCTTTTTTTTTGTCATGTGTGTAAATCATTCCTCCAATTTTTTTTTAGCGATGATTACATTTTTTTGCGGCTGGTTAAACTTCTTTCTCCTATACTTACATCTCTTGTATTCTCATTCAAACATTGCAATCATATGCAGTCTTGAAAAAATTAGAGGACAACCACCTGAAGCGATTTGAATCGTCTGTCGTCTGAAGTGGTCTGAAAATTCGTAAGAATTTCTTTTTTCTTTTCTAATTTATAAAGAATAAACAAACGCTGCGTGATTATTCTCGTTTCGGTTGATACTTTATTACATATACATCTTGAAATTAACATTTTTGATTTTTCTCGATGAGGATTCCCGAGATCTGGGTGATTTTAGTTTAAGTTGACCTCGGCAGAGCGCAGCACCTCCCAGCGGTGTTGTGTTTATTGTTATTGTAACGTAATGTGAGGTTAGGTCGTTTATTACGCATGTCTGAGGTTAGGATTTTGTTTGACAGTGTGTTTACTGAATTTGTGCCCACAAAAATATCGTTGCGTGCTCGTTGAACAAGTACGGGAAAAAAATGAGCAAACGAAAGGCTCCGGACAATGCTGACAACCTCAATGCCGATCTCTCGGATTTTTTAATAGGTATGTCGCATAACTTTTATACAAACTACGTCAGTAGCCAAGAATTCAAATGAAGTTAATGATAAATTGTAAGATTTCTAAAATTTGTAAGAATTATTTTATTTCTCAAATCAACTAAATCGATTAATTGAAATCGAAAAACTGTATAAATTGAATAAAAATCGAAAATTCTTGGATTTCACAATTAATTTCTTACGTTAATCACATCTCGTGTATAATGACATAAGGTCGTAAGCGCCAATATACGACTTTTTGCTTTTCGTAACAGCAAAAGGTCGTATATTTTTAAAAAAATCTTATTTAGACTAAGGACCCGAACAATCGTTCATAAACGTTGAAATTTAATACTAGGTCAATTAAAAGCAGAAGGTCGTATGTACTGGTGGATACGACCTTTCAGTCCTAACTCCGCAAAAAAAAAATTGTTTCCATCAATTGCAGAAGGTCGTATCCGCCAAATAAACGAAAAAAAATGGCGGATACGACCTTCTGGTTTTATCTGCGAATATTTTTTATCGAATTTTTCGAAACGGTCGTTTTTTCAATTTATCTTCGCGTTTCAGGTGTTTTTGAGACTTTTTGAAAAATCATGAAAAATAACTTGAAAAAAATGGCGGATACGACCTTCTGCTTTTAACAACGAATTTTTTTATCGAATTTCTCGAAACGTCGTCGATTTCGATTTTTCTTTGCGTTTCACGGGTTTTTACAGCTTTTTGGAAAAATCATGAAAAATTAAAAAAAAAAAATGGCGGATACGACCTTCTGCTTTTAACGACGAATTTTTTTAATCGAATTTCTCGAAACGTCGTCGATTTCGATTTTTCTTTGCGTTTCACGGGTTTTTACAGCTTTTTGGAAAAATCATGAAAAATTGAAAAAACTAAAAAATGGCGGATACGACCTTTTACCATTTGTTTTTATTTTCCTCAAAAATTGTAATGAAAGAATGACGTATTCGCCCAACATACGACCTTTTGCATTTACATTTTTCGACCTCGTAATTTCAATTGATCTAATACGTTTTGATCATTTTTAGAGCGAATGGCGAAAAAAAAATATTATACGACCTTTTGCCATCAAATCGTGTTTTTGGCGCTTACGACCTTATGTCATTAGACACGCGACATAATTGTCGAAAATGCCTTGGATTATGTACTCCGAATACTTACAGAGCTGGCTAATTACGAGCGTAACGTAAGCAAGAACATCTACAAGTACAACGCGTACCGAAAAGCGGCTAGCGCCTTGGCTTCGCTATCGTACAGAGTGAAGAGCGGAGACGAGGCGAGAAAGCTGCCCGGGGTCGGAGAGAAGATTGGAAAGAAGATAGACGAGTTTCTAGAAACTGGAAAATTGAGAAAACTTGAAAAGGTAACGCTCTACCTTCTTCAAACTTCTTTCTCTCATTTTCAATAAATTTACAGATCAATGCCGACGGCACGAGTGGACCGATAAACTTGTTGACCAGAGTGTCGGGCATCGGACCCTCCAAGGCAAAGGAATTGGTCGACGCTGGAATCAAGACTTTGGAAGACCTGAGGAAAAATCAAGACAAATTGAACCACCATCAAAAGATCGGTCTGAAGTACGGATCGAATTGCGCTGTCTATCGCCTCGCATTGATTCTTTACATTCAATTTACAGGCACTTTGACGATTTCGAGAAGAAGATTCCGAGGGACGAGGTTCGGAGGATAGAAACCTTCCTCAAAGCGTCCATCTCCAATCTCGATGAAAAATACGTAGCCACAGTATGCGGGAGTTACAGACGCGGCAAAGAGGAGAGCGGCGACGTCGACGTTCTCATAACTCACCCCGACTTCACCTCTGTGAGCGGTAAAGGCAGCAAGAAGGGTGAACTGCTTAAAAATATCGTGAAACATTTGGAGGACGAGGGATTGATATCCGAGACTATCTCAATGGGGGGTTCAAAGTTTATGGTAAGGACAATGTGGAGAGATTGAAACCAGAGATTAGACTCTTATATGATCCTCAGGGTGTTTGCCGGGATCCTGGAGATGCTACGAAGCCGTACAGGCGCCTGGACATCAGACTGGCCCCCAGCGATCACTACTATTGTGCAGTTCTTTACTTCACTGGCAGCGATCTGTTCAACAAAAACATGCGAGCGCACGCATTACAGAAGAAATACACTCTCAACGAGTACACATTGAAACGCCTCACGCTAGAAGGTAGCGAATCGGAGCCGTGAAAATGTGATAATTTGACGCCTAACGAGAGTTTTGGTTCCAGGACTGCCTGGCGAAGCAGAAACGATAAACAGCGAGGAGGATATATTCGAGAAACTCGGACTTCCTTACAAAAAACCTGAGGAGAGAAACTCCTAGTTTCAGAAACGTGGAGATCAAGGACCGAGAGACTCGGGCTACACGGTATACCGTCATTTTTTTATCAATAATAATTATATCCTTTATTTATTCGTGTATTAGAGTAGGAAATACATGCAATGGATCTCCTGGCCCGAGTTCAAACTTAATGTTATATTATTAAATGCTACTTATGCAAAGAATATTCTTTCTGTATACTATGCAGAAAATATAATCGTAATTTATCATTTAATTCTCTTATCGATTCTTTGTTAATGAATAGATGGATGTTTGATCCAACTATCACGTTATATCACGAGTTATGCCGAGTAATTATCATCTCGGCAATTTGATTAATTAGAAAAATAAAAACCTGATATACCTAGTTACGTATAACTAAATAATAATTATATCAGAAGCGGTTGACTTCGAACTTAAGACTTTTAGGTATCTCTAGACCTACGAACTAAAATACTAAACAATGACAATATTGCTTCAAATTGAGAAGAGAAATGAGCAGCCTCGTCAAGATAACAAAGGGAGAAATAATCAAAGTTGTGATTTAAGAAAACAGTAACAGGTCAATCATTCAAATCGTGTTCAATCGGTAAAACAAAGCATGTCAACGCTTCGAAGCCTTTTAGACGGTGAGAATAACGTTCTTCTTGTAGAGAAGATAGGCTATTATACCCCACAACGTTGTCGTCCACAAGTTCATCGATAAAATATTTGCGTGTGTATGAACACCTGCGATTTTCCAGCCCCAAGGAAATACGCCGTGAGTGAAGTAGTGACCCAAGTACAAAAGTATAGCGTTTGTTCCTGAAAATGAGAAAATAGCATGAGCAAGAATTATTTCAACCAGTTTCTTTTATTTCACGATCTAAAACTGAACATACCTGCGTAGTAGAAGGGCGATCCGTTCCACCAGTGTTGAAGATCGACCAGAACGTAGAGAATGGAGTTTGTCAGAAAAGCTATGCTAGACGTTGCCAACACGTAGGATAGAGTCATCATCGATTTGTTCACCGGTATATAAGCTTCGTCATTGTTGCCGAATTTGCACAAGATACCAGCGATGATGCCCTGCGACAACAAAAGTAGAGAAATTAATTGTAATTCGAACCAATTTTCGGCAGACTCTTACCGTGACCAGAGACCAGGCAAGCCAGCGAGCTACTCTAGCCACTCCTTGGTGGTAAGTTAGCATTATTCTACCGGCTTGAACTCCCATGTAAACCAACAGTACTGCTGACATAGTGTTCATGATTCCTGCAAAAGAGAGAATAATAATAATTCAGTTTACAGTGCTGATCAATGAGACTGCAGGAAACTGACAGAGGAAGGAGCATGTGCGAACCTTCGGGATCGTAGGGCGGATGGTCCCCGAAAATTCCTGTCCCTTTCTTAGTGTATATATGAGGGCCAAGAACAGTTCTGTCGATGTAACCAGCTGCTCCTGCGGTACAATTCCTGAAGCTTCCATGATCGTGATCACCTCCTGGGCCGAAGTATCCCTTTGGGCAGTCGGGAACACGCAGTAGAAGCGTTATGAGCAAATGTGTGGTTGACATGACGATGATTATCAACCACTGTACCCAACCGTCTAGAAAGTCTTGGAGGAACCCGAAACGGCCGTACTGTAGACAAGAAAGAGATTATGTGGAATAGAGAAATATGCTAACTTCTTTCAAATAGGTTTTCCACAACAGACCTGGAAAGTTCTTTGAGCTTTAGTGAATATTGCTTCAATAGTTGCGCAAATGAAATACGAAACTCCGAGCAGCTGTAAAATTCCTGTGAATCTGAGTTCTCCGAGGGTAGTTCCCTTAATGGCGTTCACCACCAGGCCGAGAAAGATGAGTGTCAAGGAGCGACGGAGGCAACGAAGGATTATTCTCCATCTTGAGACTGATATTCTCAGTTGGGTACGCATCGATATGACTATGGTGAATCCCATGATCCATGCGAAGCTGAAAATTGGTCATTTATTTTCACTCATTTTTAGAGAATAGCTGAATTTATGAAAAACTTTGAAACTTCTCAACATGATTTCAACTGATTTCGGAAGATTTTATTCTCTTCCGAAAATATCCGGATAACACTTACAATGGTAGAACCAGATCGGCAAGCGTTATTCCGTGCCAAGGACTGTGATTGAAGAACCAGTATTTACCTCCGCCATTGTTCACGAATATCATCACCAATATGGCAATTCTGAAGAACAAGAGATTACTCGATGTGATAAAATGGAATTACAGTTGATTGATCTTTAAAGCAATAATTATTACCCTCGGAAGGTGTCTAAAAATTTCGCGCGAGTGCTGGTCTTGGTCACTGCCTCAGGCTGTCTGGAGGAAGTTTCAGGTTCCTGGAGTCGCCCCAGGTCCTGAATCATCGAATGCATCGCATGGATTAGAGCGCAATCAGGGTTGGTATATTTTTTGGAGCACAAGATTCCCTGATTTTTCCAGGATTTCTAAGCGCTAAATCAGATTCTTCCAGCTAAAATCCTTTTTGGCCCATGAATACTGATAAATTTGACAAACTTTTCATCAACATTGAATGTTCTTCAAGGAAAATGAATCCATTTTCAAATCGTCATCGATACACACGAAATATACATTATATTCAACAAAAAAAAAATTGCTGGATCGTTAAAGTGATAAAATCCAGTCCTATTTTCAAAATTCCCCGACTTTTCCCTCGTAAATGGATTTCCCTGCGGGTACCAGCCCTGACAATGGTGGTGATCGGATAATTTATTGCAAGAATCTACCCACACTCTGAATTTCCGGTTGCTCTCTCCTCAGAAATCTAGTCAGCATACCAGACCTGGCAACAAAGGTCCCGAGTCCCCAAGTCGCACCGAAGAAAAAGAAGAGCATGAATGCTGCGAGAATAGCTGGAAAATCAGATTAATACTCTGTAGATTCATTTCATCTAGTGAATGGCGAGGCAAGAAGAAAGAGTTGTCCAGAGGTCCTCTACTCCCTGTTACGCCCCCCCCCAGCGAGTATGTTGCGCACACAGCTCAAGCAAAGGGAATTGAGAAAGAAAAGAAGAGAGGGAGGGACTCTCCGATGTCGTGCAGCAAAAACAGGTGCAGGTGGTAGGAGGTGAGAGAAGCGATCGCTGTTGCATTAGCCAAGGTAGTGTATTTCGCAAGCCTAGCGCAACAGCGATCGCTTCTCTCACCTCCTACCACCTGCACCTGTTTTTGCTGCACGACATCGGAGAGTCCCTCCTTCTCTTCTTTTCTCTCTCAATTCCCTTTGCTTGAGCTGTGCATGCAACATACTCGCTGGGGGGCGGTAATAGAGAGCAGAGGATTGCCAATCGTTGCAACAACTTCACAGTTCTGACTGTATCCAGATCCTTACGCATGTATGGATTCGGTGGTTGATCGGTTGCGTATATCTCCGAACAGCTGTTCTCTGTCAGGTTCCACCCGTAGTGCCCGTGCTCGACGAATTTATACGTCGTGCTGGAGAATAAGACAATGATTTGATCAGAATGCAAGATAAAATACAGTCAGATATTTCGCCATGTACTTACTGGCAGTATTCGTGATCGTTGGTGTAGTAAAGATGGTAGGGATGTGCAGTATCAATCGAAAAGTTTGCCGCGCTCTTTGCGGATAGATTGCCGAGCCACAGTCCGTCACACTAGAAAAGACATTAAAGCTATCAATAAAAAGAAATCCTAGTCAATGTATCAATTGTTCAGATGCTCACCAGGTAGCACTCGTCCGTTCGACCGAACAGTTCGAGTGTTCGGTTGTCCGTGTTCAAGACTGTGAGGCAGGCTGTGTCTATCGACGAGTCTGCGTCGACACAGTCAGTGGCACGTAGCCTCATCTCGGATCGTCTGATTCAGAAAATCGGCGATTGATATAGCC
This sequence comes from Euura lappo, assembly GCA_018257835.1. NCBI lineage: Eukaryota > Metazoa > Arthropoda > Insecta > Hymenoptera > Tenthredinidae > Euura > Euura lappo. The sequence continues at coordinate 245,758 of JAEUYN010002349.1, read as the reverse complement.
TCTGGGATACGTGAAGAATCCTTTTTTCATGCACCTTGGTCGGAAGTATACAGATTCTTATTATTTTTGTATAGATATTCAGTTTGCGACTGAAGGCGCAATTCGTTACAGCCTTGAATAGAGTTTGAAATATCCGGATGTAATTGCGCAGTTTTATCAGAACAAAGAAAAAAAAAATGTTCATAACAATGGAGGATCGATGCAATAATGACAGTGATAGCGTCGGTAACGTTAGCCGCAAAAATTTGCAATCATCTTTTGTACGTAGTTGAGTATAGAGATTTCTAAGAAATTTGACAAATACGCAAAATCGTAATCCCCGGACGTACCGTAACCTCTTTGTTGATGCTGACGAGCGGCGGGATGGAGGCGTTATGGGGTCTCAGCTGTCAACGGGTAGGTTAGCCTACGGCGTGTTCTCAAAACCATTGGCAGACTGGCGGAAAAAATACACTGATGACTGATCTAACACCGGCCAACCACTGATCTAGAGATCAGTGCGGCCAACCCGTACAGACGTACCCTGTCGCTAAAATCGGGATTTAAGAGCATGCTCCAGTCATTCTTTACTCTTCTTTACCGACCGTATGTTAGCAATAGGCGGTATTGTTCGAGAAGGGTGCGTGCGCACACAGAGGGAGAAGGGGAGTAGAGTGTGTGTGGTGTGTGTGTGCGGAACGAGTAGCGTCGCGAAGAGTCCTCGCAATAATAATAAATACATTTCATTTCCTTAAAAGTTCTTTAATAAAGTTATCATTTCATTGTATTAAATAAAAGTGTAAACATTTAATCCTGACACCATATATTAATAAGAAATTACAAGCGCTAACAATTCAGAAGTGAGATTCTAACCTCTCCACAAAGGACGCTAAGAATTAGGACGCGACGCGAAGGAACTAGAGCGGCCTAGTTACCACGCGAGTGTTACCGATCAAGTAGTGCGGCCTACTTATCATGCGTGTGCGAACGAGTCTATCGGCTAACTATTGCGTCTAAGTTACCGATCGAGAGAACTAACACAGTGACCGTTACGAAGCGTCAACTCGAGCGAAGCGTGTAAACAATTACGAAAACTACAAATGAAAGCGTGTTAAAACGAGTATCGGATTATGCCTGATAGTGACAGTAGCCAATCGTCTGGCAGTGAGAGTGATCGCACGATTACTGACACAAACGACAATATGAGTAAGAAGGAAAGCGGCAACAGCAATACATCGAACGCAAGCGGCGGACAGGGACAAGACACTCAGCAAACAAACATGGAACGTCTGTTAGCGCTTATGATGGAAGAGAATCGACGTCGGGACGCGGAAGCCAGCCGTCGGGATCAATTACTATCGGCTCTAGTCCAAAAGCTAAGCGTCAACGAAGCGGTTCCACAGAGTAACGCTGAAAATAGCGCCGCCAGTAGTGCATACCAAATTATGCCAGACCTGAATCGCAATATCCAAGACTTCTACGGTGACCAAGGTGCGACCATGGCCAAAGAATGGATAGGTAACCTCGACAGCATGCGACAGCTGCATCGATGGCCGGATGGGTTCGTTCTGGAATCAGCGCGAATTCATCTACGCAAAGGAGCTTATCATTGGCTTCAGCCGCAACTGTCTGAACTGAATACCTGGCAAAAATTCAAAGACGCGTTTATGAAGACTTTTGTTGGCAAAGAAGACCAAACGACGAAATGGGAAAGGATGGTCAAGAGAACGCAGCAAAAGGGTGAAGCGACAACTGCGTACTTCTATGAAAAGGTGAAAATGTGTAAGGACCTGAAACTTCCGATGTCCGAAATCAAGGAACAAGTGTTAATCGGCTTGTGGTCTAGAGAACCGTGCACTTCGTTAGCGACAAACGAGTACACAACCGTGGACGACCTATTTCACGACGTGATGAATATCGAAAAACTAAATATTCGGCGTAGCGATATGATTAACTCTGCGAAGAGTATTGGGTCGACCAAAACCGAAGTAAAAGCCAAAACTTCCACGGGTAACGCAGCCTCCAGTCGTACGAATACGACATCATCTAGTTCACCGTCTAGTTCATCACAACCAGACAAGCAGAGTGCGGTTACAGTAATTAAGCAAGATCGTGAAAAGCGCCCTCCGGTGAAGAACGAAAATGGAGAATATAAATGTTATAACTGCCAAGAATTTGGACACTTGTCTAGAGATTGTCCCAAGGAACGTAGGGAGTTACGTTGTACAACTTGTAGCGGAGTGGGACACACGCGACTGCATTGCACAAAAACAACGGGCAACGTAAATGAGATCGGTGGTAACTACACAAATAGTATAAGCAAATACATGAAGAAGATCCACATTGATGATCATGAGCTAGTCGCATTCGTAGATATGGGCAGCTCAGAATGCACAATCAAAACGTCGGTTGCTACTGCGCAAGCCTTCCAGATAAAGAACGGAACGATGGAGTTACGCGGATGGGGAACTCCTCCCAGGACAACGACTTCGCCTGGATGGATTGATGCAACTATAATTGTGGACAATGTGAAAGCAAGCAACGTTCCAGTACGCTTAGTCCCAGACGAGGCACAATCGGTCGACATGATCATTGGAAGAACCTATACCGAACTAGCACACGTTGGATACTTCAAACGCGGGAACGAACTACGATTTTACCAATGTGACGTTGAGAATCCGTTTGCTAAAATGACGCTAAACGCGGGTGAATCGAGTGAAATGCACGCAGCACAGGAAACAACGCTATCCGCTGGAACAATTAATGTTATCATGGCTGGAGATGGCCAAGAAGAGGTCGACTTACCTGTGATCAACGTAACTGACAAAGAGATAGACATACGAAAGGGCGAAACCATTGAGTGCGATATGGTATGTGTAATGGAACACTGTACCGATACAACAGACAAGAAAAATGTACCATACGCGACACTAACGGAAGGAGACGTCAACGTAGGCGAGGAACAACCACGTAAAGTAATCCAAGAACTCGTCGAACTCCTCAACGAATACCGAGACTGTGTGGCAATGAATCTGGCAGAATTGGGCTGCACGGATAAAATCAGTATGGACATCATTGAAGAGTCTGGAAGTAAGCCGTTTAGAATGAAACCCTACCGAGCGAGCGCAATGGAAAGAGAACAAATAAGCACTATTGTGAAGGACTGGAAAAACGCGGGAATCGTTACGGAAACAAATTCCCCCTACGCGAGCCCTGTACTACTAGTACCGAAGAAAACAGGTGAAGCGAGACTTGTAGTGGATTATCGACGATTGAATCGACAAACAGTACCGATGTCTTTTCCGCTCTCAAACCTGGATGATCACATAGAGATGATGAGTGGGTGTACGATGTTCACTGTCATCGACCTAGCAAATGGGTATTTGCAGGTACCGTTGAAGGAAGAAGCACGAGCGAAGACTGCTTTCATCACGCCTGATGAAACTGGTGAATTTACACGCATGATGTTTGGACTGGTTAATGCTCCAGCAGAGTTTTCACGACTGATGAAGAAAGTGTTGGGTGACTTGATGCAAAAGAATGTCGCCATGTTCTACTTAGACGACATATTTGTTCCCGGGCGAAACTGGGAAGACCACAAGACAAGACTGAAGCTAGTGTTCGACGCATTGAGAGAAGCAAAGCTGACTGTCAAACTCAGTAAGTGTGAGTTCCTCAAGGAACGAGTTGTATATCTGGGTTTTGAAATCACACGAGACGGGATTTTACCGGGTCAACGAAAAGTGCGCGCTATAGAAGACTTTCCACGACCAAGCAATGTACACGAAGTGCGAAGATTCATCGGACTGATAAGTTTCTTCCGACGATTTGTGGTGCGATTCGCACAGCTAGCTGGACCGCTGTTCGAACTACTTAAGAAGGACAATATCTTTGAGTGGACTGACGAACACGAGGCCGTGTTTGTTAACATGAAAAAGAAGATAACTGAGAGACCGATTTTAGCTATCTTCGACTCCAAGAGACCAACAGAGCTGCACACGGACGCATCTGCGCAAGGAATGGCTGCTATGCTGTTTCAACGAGGAGATGATAACTTACTGCGGCTAACTTACGCGATTAGTCGAAGAACGAGTGGACCAGAGAAGTTGTATCACTCCAGTAAACTCGAGCTCATGGCTATAATCTGGGCCATGACCAGATTGCGCATTTATCTGATAAACATTCCCTTCAAGGTGGTGACCGATTGCCAGTCGTTGATCTACCTGAATGAGAAAAAGACTACTGTACCACAGGTAGCCAGATGGTATAACTTATTGAGCGAGTTCACCTTCGATGTCATCCACCGACCAGGAACGAAGATGCAACACGTGGATGCCCTGAGTAGAGCTCCAACCGAGGAACCAACGGAGGGAGATTACATGGAGAACGACGGCGTATTCACGATTGTTACCCAAGAGGACGAGGTAGTAATGTACCAGAGCCAAGATGAAGATTTACGTCGTAAAGTCGAAATTCTGAAGAAACCTGTGAAGGAACGAGAGGGATTTGAGAGGAGCGAAATCGAAGGGTACGAGCTGTGCGATGGAATCCTTTTCAAGAGAGTTCACGATCAACGTAAATACGTAATTCCAAAAGCAATGAGGAAAAGTATGGCTGTACGACATCATGACCTGATGGGACATTTTGGCATCGATCGTACATACGCCAGAATGGCGGAGTATTACTACTTCCCACGGATGAAAGACTACCTGCGACAACACATTCGTGCCTGTTTACATTGCCTGCTCAGCAAAACGCCAACGGGTAAACCGCCAGGGGAGTTGCATCCGATACCACCTGGTACAAGGCCGTTCGAAGTGGTACACCTGGACCACCTAGGACATTTTGTGACGAGCAAGAAAGGCAACAAACATGTGTTGGTGTTAGTGGACAACTTTACCAAGTTCGTGCGACTAGAAGCTGTCAAGAGTACGGACACAGAGGCAGTCGTTAACAGACTGGAAAACTTCGTGCTTGATTTTGGAGCGCCGGAGCATCTTATCACCGACCGCGGAGGAGGATTTACGGCAGGGAAACTAGAGAAATTTTGTCAGAAACATGGGGTACAACATCATCTGACATCGCCGAGACACGCTCAAGCTAACGGGCAAGTGGAGCGCGTAAATCGTACCGTACTCCCAGTCATACAGGCGAGTCTGTTAGATCAAGAAAGCGACAGAAATTGGGACAAAAACCTAAAGCTGATAGCTTGGAATTTGAATACTGCGGTCAACAAAACGACGGGTAGAACTGCGTATGAGATGTTGTACGGTTACAACCCCAGGATAGGAGATGGACCATTGCGGCAAATGACGGTACAAGAAGAAGCTAACCGTTACCAGGAGCCTGTACCACTCCGAGAAGAAGCAAGAGAACGGATCATCAGAGAACAGGAGCGTTATAAAGCTAGGTACGACCGAACGCATCGAGTAGATGTCGAGTATCAAGTGGGAGACGTAGTGGCGATGAAGACTGCCGCCCAAGCTACTGGTGACTCGACAAAACTACATTACAAGTATCGTGGGCCATTGGTAATTCACAAAGTGTTTCCCAACGATACCTATGGTGTAACCGACCTGCGCCAAACCGAGCAAGGTCGACGATATTCCTCAACTGCTCATGTAACGCATCTGAAATTGTGGAGACCAACCGAAGTCGAATCAGCGGATGTACCTGAGGAAGAGGAAGGGTTAGAGGCGACTCAAACGACCGCTGAAACTGAAAAGAGAGATTCAGGACCATCGACAAGTCGAGTTCAACGACGAACAACAACTACTACGGAATCAAAGACTGTGGTGGAGCGAGAGTTGAATGATCGTATGGATGAATGCGCGAGCAAGGAGTCAGTGATAAAAGGTGATAAAAGAAGTGATAAAAGTGAGACTGAAACCCTGGGCGATAGGCCTAAGCGTCAGAAAAATAAGCCTAAGAAATTAGCTGATTATGTATTAGGATAGTAATTATTCGCCGATCCAGTGAATATTGTTAAGCTGAAAGTTCAAATATTGTTAAGCTGAAAGTTCAAATATTGTTAAGCTGAAAGTTCGAATATTGTTAAGCTGAAAGTTCAAATATTGTTAAGCTGAAAGTTCAAATATTGTTAAGCTGAAAGTTCAAATAGTGTTAAGCTTAAAACTTTATAAATGATAATTATAATGTTTGTATGAATGTAACATGTGTAGCGAGGAACTCGAGGACGAGTAGAGGTAGGATGACCGAATGTTAGCAATAGGCGGTATTGTTCGAGAAGGGTGCGTGCGCACACAGAGGGAGAAGGGGAGTAGAGTGTGTGTGGTGTGTGTGTGCGGAACGAGTAGCGTCGCGAAGAGTCCTCGCAATAATAATAAATACATTTCATTTCCTTAAAAGTTCTTTAATAAAGTTATCATTTCATTGTATTAAATAAAAGTGTAAACATTTAATCCTGACACCATATATTAATAAGAAATTACAAGCGCTAACACGTACCCGGGTTTTTCACTTGTTTTCACTGATAGCATAGCCAACGCGTAACGAGCGCAGAAAAGGAACCTTCCGCGCTCGTGACGCGTTGGCTATGCTATCAGTGAAAACAAGTGAAAACCGGGTACGGTTGGTAAAGAAGAGTAAAGAAAGCTGATTTACACTTGGAATTTTCAAAACCTATTTCAGCAGCCAAAACACATTCGATTGATGTGAATTTGATATCAGTGAGGTAGAAAAACTTAATCAAGAGCCTAACGTTCTTGGATTTGCGAAAATCGAGAGACATAATCAGAATTTTGTGTAACAATATTTGTGCAATAACAATCCAAGGAAGTGCTGCCCCTCTCCACTAGGGGCAGCACTTCCTTGGATTACAGAACACTATTGTTAAAAAAAAACTGTAATTACGTCTCGATTTTCGCAAATCCAAGAGTCTTACGCCCTTTATTGAGTTTTTCTACGTCACTGATATTAATTTCACATCAATCGAATGTGTTTTGGCTGCTCAAATAGGTTTTGAAAATTCCAAGTGTAAATCAGCTGTCATTTCCTCATACCATGTCGCTAAAATCGGGATGTACTGAGATTATTCATGTAATTAAAACTGAAATTGGTCCAGCAATATTGAAACTTTTGAGATAGTGATGATATCAGAGAAAATTCGATTGCGAACGACTTTGATTGTGATTTATGTTCAATTTCGTTGCGCTACGATTAGTATGTATCTCCTCGGTGCGCAAACTGATTGAACATGAATCTTCAAAATCAGCATTCAAGTATCGTTAAGTTTTCAATTTTCCATTTAATAATTGTTCAATTTTCATATTCGAATTCAAAACCAAGCAGTAGTCGATCTTATTGACAGAGTATGTCGTTAAGGATGTATAGGCTATACAATCTCAAGCAAAAGTGAGTCTCGTCGTCAATATTGAGTACTTCGAGATGAGATAAAAATCGGAAAAAAATCAACCACGATCAAGATGATAAGAGTATTCATTTTCAATAATATTAATGCCCAAAAGTTATCAACAAATTGTTTAAACAAATCATTGTTTAACAAAATTCCTGGTGACGTTATTTTTTTTTCATGGCAAATGATTTCGTTAATCTTTCTGAATACACATGAATTTTTTCAGAATTTTGTCACTTTTTTGAAATTTCCGTTTTCGGAAATTTCTAAAGGCTGTATTTACAAAACTATTAGTTCCACGCTCCGGAAACTTTGGAATTGTAATCTACATCGTTTCCACAATAACATATCCAAAATTCAGATTTTTTTTCTCCATTTTTCAAAATCGAAAACGGAAATTTCAAAAAAGTGACAAAATTCTGAAAAAATTCATGTGTATTCAGAAAGATCAACGAATTCATTTGACATGAAAAAAAAATAACGTCACCAGGAAATTTGTTAAACAATGATTTGTTTAAACAATTTGTTGATAAATTTTGGGCATTAGTATTATTGAAAATGAATACTCTTATCATCTTGATTGTGGTTGATTTTTTTCCGATTTTTATCTCATCTCGAAGTACTCAATATTGACGACGAGACTCACTTTTGGTTGAGATTGTATAGCCTATACATCCTTAAATCCGTGAAATCCCGATTTTAGCGACCGAGCTCGTGCCCGCCATTTTTGTAGTCTAAATCGATATTGACGCGCGGGAGATTCAAATAGTGTTCTATAATAGAACGATTGTAAGAGAATTTTAGTCCATAACTAGATAATCAAACAATTAACTACATAAAAAAACTGTTCTCCCGACATTTTTAGGGTTTGCCCATTTTTAAGGTTTGAATCAACATTTACTAATTTTTTGTGACTTTTTTAAAATTTTTAGTTTCAACCGTTTCCTTGTTATGAATATTACAAACGCCTATTAGAATACATCTTTCGATCCTCTCCAAACAAAACACAGGTATTCTACATCCAAAAACTCGATTTTTGAGACACAGCCGATCCCGGGGCATTCAATATTTCTATGACGCTACTTACAATCATAATTGAAAAATCGATTTTCAGTAGGTACATATAAATATTCGCGTTAGGCTTCAGAGTCTATATCGATGAGGGGTATTCCTGATTGAAAATATCATACCCCTGGTGCAAAAACCTCTCGCCCAGTACATTAATGTGCTAATAAAGTTTTGCAAACGACCACTCCGGGTGCACCAATAAGACCCACCACTACTTACATTTCTATTTCAATGAATTCTTTGGTCAATGAGCTTTCTGCGAGTAGTTAAACTTTCAAATTCAATTTTTAACAGCATATTGACTAGTTCATATTCATCACAATTATTCTACAGGCATCTACTTCAAAAAAATCATTTTTTGTAGGCAAATATTCTTATATAGAGATTTAAAAAAAATATTAGATAGCAAAAGAGTTGATTATACCTGAGACTGTTAAAAAATCGATAAAAAGTCGCATTTTCGGAGAATTTGCATAGCTATTTTTTATCGCTAGAATTCGATTCAGCTATTGGTTTTGGTCTCAATTCGTCGGATCTTGGCTTCTCTTGAAGCTCGGTTCGGGGTTTCCAAAGAATATTCTAGGTCAAGGGGTTTGGGCTGGGCGTTTATGCCACTTATTCCTTCATAGATACAGATAGAAGATAGATAGATAGATAGATAGATAGGTACAAGATACATATTTCCAACATTTCCCAATATTCTGGGCCCTTTGTACACCAGATTTCCTCTGTGGTTCACCCCTCAGGATGAGTCCTCTCCATACGGCATACATTAGTTCATAGAACGATTCATAACAGACACATAATTTTTATTAACCATCAGTGTATTGTTGAACGCAGATGCAAGTGTGACGAACTTCCAATTTCCTAAGTACATTAACCTATATTTGTATGATTTTTATGATAATTTAAGCTATTGCAATTGTATTCATATACAGGTCAGAAGATGTCAGTTTTAATTCCTCCTGTTTGCCGCGCGCGCTCTAGCGCCAGCTTGATGACCTTCATCACTTGTTCCGAACGACTCAAGCCACTAGATTCCCACAACATGGGAAACAGACTGCTTGGAGTGAATCCAGGTAGGTTATTTACTTCATTGATGATGATCTCTCCTGCCTGGGTGAGGAAACAATCAACTCGTGCCATCCCTGTGCAGCCTATCGCGAGAAAAGTCTCGCGGGCTATGCGGCGTATCTCTTCACCGACATCGGGATCCAAATGCGCGGGGATCACCAGCCCAGCTAGGTTGCTACTGATGTATTTATTCTCGTACGTGTAAAGTTTGTCTTTGGGCAGGATCTCGCCGGACACACTGACTTCGGGATTATCATTACCTATCACAGCGGTCTCGATCTCGCGCCCGACGATAGCGGTTTCCACCAGTACTTTATGATCATAGACAAAAGCCAGGGCGACCGCTTTCTCGAAACTAGCCCGATCGTGCACTTTGGAGACCCCAATCGAAGATCCGTTGCTCGCTGGCTTGACAAACAGCGTAGTTCCCAGCTTCGCCGAAATGGCATCGTAGTCCGGCGGGCACTTGGCTGTCCGCAGCAGAGTCACCCAGGGGGCAACCGATATACCGGATTCGCGCAGAACGCGTTTGGTCATTTCTTTGTCCATGCACACCGCTGAGGCGAGCACATCGCTACCGATAAAGGGGATGTTCAGCACCCGTAGAACGCCCTGGACTGAACCGTCCTCCCCCACACCGCCGTTGAGCAGAGTGTAAACGACGTCGATCCGTGGTAACGATTCGCCGGTGAGTGTGTCGATCATCTGAGCATCCTGTTGCCCAGGCACTACTGCGATGTAGTGTTTGTTCGTTATCAGCGATATCCGTAACGCGTCGTCGGGGTACAGCAGGTAATTGTCCTCGTCGCAGAGCATCCAGCGTCCCTGTTTGTCGACGCAAATCAAGATCACGTCATATTCGGTACGGTCAATGGCCTTGAGGACTTGGATCGACGAGCGTAAGGACACTTCATGCTCGGTACATTGACCGCCACAGAGTAACGCTAACCGTTTTTTCTCGTTCACTCGTTGCTCCATTGTATCAGCTTCCTTATCTGAAATGAAATTCAGGTATTAAAAGATTATATCAGCAGAATAGGGCACCTAGCTCGAAGGCCATGTTCTTGGAACAGACTATCCCCCACCAACAGCTCGCGAGCAACACTCGAATCGAGTGCTGGCTCAACCTCCGAATAGGGCACACCGTGTCTGTGTTGTCTTGGAGCATTCGAAGTGTTAATTCCCGAAAGGTGACCATATTCATAGGTAACTGTGCAAACACTCGTGATCATAGGAACATTAGGAGAAAGAGGATTATAAGACACCGCCATGGCAGAAAATTGAATACCGGTCACTCGGTACCGGACGTATACAGTAATGATAAACATTGTATCTCCAAACTATCCAAGTTTCTTAATCCACGGCAGAAACATTTGTCGAAATAGAATTATGGTTGTCACGTTGCCTCGCGATATGAGACTCAAAATTTCGTTATTATATATTTAGTGTCTCGTGTGCAGTAGCATTAGCATGATTAGCATCATAGACGTGACGTCGCTGGCCGAGTATCGGCGTACTCGTATTTACGTCGATGTTGAGGTGATAATCGTAAAAAGCGGTACGGTTCCAAGATCACGATCGCCGAGCTTACGCAAGACAGATAATAGCTGAGCAAACTTTAGTACATTGTGTAACAAGGAACCGAAGTTGGCGATGCAGGCGACGACTGTGAAGTTTTTTCGCCCGAGCGAAGCGAGGGCACCAATCACACGAGTCGTAATTTGCCAATCGTCCCTTGTCATAACTCACGGATCCTATTTTTTGTAACAAGTGCATAAAAGAACGGGGTTGCATGACAGTGGCGGAACACAACCTTCAACGTCGTGTTCATCGTTTCGACCCTGTTTGTCAATTGAATATATTTTTCACCACACCTGCACGGAAAGTACGACTTTCGGCCCGCTGCGTGAACGGGAAGTCGTGCTTTCCGATGCAGGGGGTGGTGAAAAATAGTATACAACCCACGGGCGTGAAACAGGCCATCCCAAACTGCGTTCTTGCCACCCTCGCCTTCGGCTCGGGTGTCAATCTCACATGCAGTTTGGAATAGCCTACTTTCCCGCCCTAGGTGTGTAATATACTATAACCCTGCAATCCTGAAATGCAACCAGCCCTTTCATCCCGCTAAACTGCCATGCAATGACCCACTTTTCATGCTTGTGTTATCAAAAGTGATAGACTGACTAGAATCTGATTGCGATAACTAATTTATTTCGTCATTGTAAGATAACCATTGTAGTGACAAACAGATATGATATGCAAGCCAAGATCAAGTGGTTACGATACCCGAGGCTATTCCGCGAAAAAATTCGATCGTGGGTCTTAAATGAATGAATAAAAAAAGATAGTCATTTGAGTGTTGTAATTATGTAAATCTCACATCGCGTGTCTAGTGGTATAATGTTGATTTTGTTGGTAAAAGGTCGTATATTTTTTTTGTCCATTGCCATTCGCTCTTATAGTGTCCAAAACGCATACATCTATGAAAATTAGCCGAAAGAAAAAATAAAGGTGAAAGGTCATAAGTACTGGCGGTTACATCCTTTCATTTCTTATAGATTGGAAAAAAAAATCGTGCTCACTAATGGATGTATGGTGGTATCCACCATTTTCATTTATATTATATAATGTTTTTACAAATCCTTTAAAAATCTCTGAAACGTATAGATAAATCGAATTTTGGACGAAATTCCAAAATTTTTATTCTTTAACCAAAAAAATTAACAAGCTAAAGGTAAATTATTAATTTTTTTAAAATACTCTAAAATCATGTGAAATACATAGAAAAATGAAAATTCCGATTCTCAAGATGAGAAAAAAAAATTAATAATAATGGCGAATGCGACCTTGTACCTTTACCGTGTCAATAATTTTTTTTTTGAATCTCGAAAATTTTGAAAAAATCCCTGAATTTTCATTTTTCTTCGCGTTTCACATGATTTTAGAGTATTTTGAAACAATGAGTAAAAAAAAATAATGGCGGATATGACCTTTTATCTTGAGCGTTTTAATAATTTTTTTTTAATCTTGAACATTTTGAAAAAACTTCGGAATTTTCACTTTTCTCCACGTTTCACGTCATTTTAGAGTATTTTGAAAGAATGCGCAAGATGAAAGGGTATAACCGCCAGTACTTACGACCTTTCACTGTTAGTTGATCAATTTTGCAATTTCTACTTTTCTGACGGTATTTTAACATATTTCGCGTAAATACGGAGAAAAAAAATTTGACATGCCTTTTTACCTTTACGCGTGGTAAAAAGTCGTATACTGGCGCATACGACCTTGTACCATTAATCACCTCCACTACCCGCCATACCCGAATGGGTGTGTCCCCATAAGCTACGCAAAGCTTGTCCGGGGTGAGGGGGGAATGGTCAGTAACCATCATTATGCTTCTGCAGCCGACTTAAGGCGTTCTATAGAAACACCCGCATTCGCATATAGTATACTCGTACATTTTACCAATTTAAGCGAAATCTATTTCATTTCATGAAACAGGTCTGAGTTTGATAAACAAAAAGCAATCAAATGCGGTTAGGATGAGCATTGACACGACTATTCACAAATTCAATAAGAGCCAAAAGACTAAAATTTGTCGTGCCCAATCATAATTCAATGCGGAAGGAATTTATTGCTATCGCATAAATCTTTGGATTGAAAATACATTCTAAAACTGCAGCCTGAAAAAGTTTTGATACTTCAATGGCACCTAGAACAAAATTAGGAATAGAATTCAGAATATACCTAATGCAGTGAATGGAATAAATTGAATAAGAAGCAAAGGATCTTAGATTGAATGGCACATGTCGTGCAAGTACACGATACACAAATGGAATGTTGAATAGTCAATAGAAGCACTGCTTTTCAACTCATTCTTAGTTCCAGTTTCGTAGCGGCGGACGCTGTCCGATTTTTTTTTTTTTTTGCCACAGATATGTGGCGAAAATCGGCATCACGCGAGCATGGCATTTGTTTTGTGCGAAAGAAAGTGAAACTTGTGAGCATTTTCTCTGTTATTCTTATGGTACCGGTCAGACGATAGAATATTGCTAACTTCATGTGTCATTTGCGGCTGCAGCCTCTGAATTCTGATGATAGAAAGCTACGACTGATCCGGGAACTGAAGCCGGTTCGACGAGAGCTTATCCTGGGACTCACCAGTGCAACTTGATTTGAACACAAAGGTTCAATACGTAGCAAAAAAGAAGAAAAAAAAAAAGGAGTAACACCAACTCAATCGCTTAGTTTGTAGTCCATTATGTTCAAAGCAATATTTCTATATACTATGAGAAGTGGAGACAAGAAATTACCTCTTAGCGATCTGCTGATGGGCGAAAACGAGTTTGAAATAGTACGTGGCAGCAACGACCACCGCAGTAATTAACCGAAACTGAGTGGTGATATCTCAGATAAAGATGTCTATGAATATCTGAGGTATCGTTAGGGAACGGTGTGTGAATACGTCTGTTCACTGCGGCTCGGGATCATCGAAGAACGAAAATTGGACTTGTGAGCTGGACCTTTGCACTGTACTCTTTAGGTGACTGGTTAATCCACGCCCACCTTGAATCTGAGGGGATCCCTATTATCACTAATTTGTGACGCGATAGAGCGTGTCGACTTTTTTCCTCCATTCCTTGCATGAGAGAGTCATTCTTGCGATAGCGCTACATAATGCCGCACTACACGTGAGTCCGTATTGACGAACATGTTATCCCACATAACAAAGCGTGGCGGTGATAAAAGCAGTTCCAGCAGGTATTCAGCCCTTCAGACTTATTAATTCAGACTTTTCGCACAGATAAGGTTCGTTGTCGGGGATGTTATTAGATTGGGATAATCGGGAAGAAACTTTACTCATCCGATAAGACATGTGCCGATACATGCGATACCATCGTCGGCATGTAGCAGGCAAATTCATAGCGTAGATCCGTGGGAAATCCCGCGGTTACTACCAATAAGCGCACGTGACCACTTATACGACTTATAATCGTTCCCGATTCAATAATCGAAAACGAAAACACTTTTCTCAATTAAGAGCATGCTCTAGTCAGTCTTTTACCCACAAAGTAGCCCCGTCACTTATTTTCACTGATATCAACGCGTACGCATAGCGGGCATGAAAAAGCAGAGAAGAGCGCACTTCCGCAGGAAATTCCGAACACATACACCCCAAAATATCTCTGTTTCACGCAACAATAACGACGAAATCCTTGTTCCTAACTAAAATGATAATTGCCGTTTTCAACTGGTGGTCCCGGCCATTACCATTTTGGTTAGGAACAAGAATTTTGTCGTTATTGTCGCGCGACACAGAGATATTTTGGGATGTATGTGTTCGAAATTCCATGCGGAAGTGCGCTCTTATCTTCCTTTTCGCGCCTGTTATGCGTAGGCGTTGATATCAGTGAAATGAGTAACGCGGCTACTTTGTGGATAAAGATTGACTAGAGCATGCTCTTAATGTCGTCCATGAAACAGTCGTGCGGTTGGCACATGCCTTGACTCATGCCAATGAGGTGATAGCCTATTTGGAAGAGGAGGAGGAGGAGGAGGAGAACGAAGAAGAAGAAGAAGAAGAAGAAAAAGAAGAGGAAGGAAAAGAAAAAGAAGAGGAAGAAGAGGAAGAAGAAGAAGTAAGAGTTATGGGCACTTGAAACAAGATATCCCGAACAAAACTACCATGTTATAAAAAATTGACTCAGTAAACCCCATCTTTCAACCCCTCAAATTAGATCCCTACATCCTGATATGGATTTTGGCATCACCGCACGCGCGGTAGGCTGAAATGAGAAAATCAAATCTTGCATGCGCTATCATAGGTACAGGAAATGAATTATCTCGCAGCAATTGGGACGAAGCCGTGAAAGACTGAATCTTTTGTCACACTTGTGAGATTCATACAATTTTGATAATAAGGGCGTGATACAGATTACGGTAGACTCTGTATAGTGACATCCTTCCCTTCACACGCTACGCGATTAGATGAAAACCGGTAGTACGCGCATAAAGGGAAGAGTTTTGTGCCGTTGCACTTGGAAAAAAAAAAAACTGCATTCACATTCAAAAAGCGCATCATTCTTTTCAGTTGCAAAAACAATTTAATATTAATAATTATTATTGTTATTTTGTTATGTAAAACAAATTTCTGGAGGGGACCCTCTTCACGGGCCGAAACGTTAAAAAAAAACTGGAGTAATGATTGACCTTCGACACCAAATCAGAGAGAATTATTAATACGATTCGGTCTAAACATTGAAAAAAGAAGAGACAGCTCGGAATCTATACTGTGCAAAGTATTCACGACCGATTCGTCTATGAGGAAAAATGCTCAGTATCACTGTGTCAAAAGATAAGTCTTATCGAGCAAAATTGGGTCAGACTGTTCTCTATAGGCATTAATTAAATATAATAAGCTGATGATTTATCGCACAATTTTTCTAATCATCAAGGCGAGGTACCCACTACCAAAATACCAGGCTTCCCTTATGATTTGAATATGTGATGGCCACTATAATTGCGTCCATCAATGCCCTCAAGGTATCGCAAAAATGCCAATAGTTATGGGTACCAAAACATCTAGTTATCCTTTCCACATGAGAATGTCAACTCATTCAATGAAAACTATGAAAACACTATAATCGTTCAAGGTTCAGTTTTCATCGCACCTGTAGCAGATAAGATATATCCAGAAGATTATTTCACGATAGCCCTGTTCTCTGATCAAGATGGTTGTATATTTTTTGCACTAGACCAGGACAACCAATAATTAGCGATGTGCCGAAGTTAATCCGAGAATAAATGAGGGAAAACCTATTACAAAATCAAATAAGTAGTTTGAGTTCTTACTAAACTAACAAGCTGATTATTTAGGTTGCTAATACGTCAGCCTTTGACTTCCGGTTTTTTTTATGATCGAAAGGATATTATTATCTGATTTGAATTTAAGGAAATCGAACGAAAAATTCGTGATCCATGACCTGAGCAACCTACGGGTACCAATTCAATTCAAGGTCCGAATATTTCTAGTTTATTTTTTTTACCAGGACATTGGATTCTCCATGTTCAATTTTGCGAATCCTGACTTCAGATTCGTGATCAACGATGCCATCAACCTTCGATGCAGATCCTTTCATCTGCTCATTTTTTAAATTCGTTTTTGGAATTCTGTCCTTTAAATAATTCGAAAAGTAGTGACCCGATTGGAGCCAAAATCCAATCACCCGAGTGAAAATTATTTATGTATGGTCGCATACATAAATTATACATAAAGATTACACACATACCATGTAATAGCATATCATGTGGCATGCACGAAAAGTTAGTGTTTGTATACGGCAAGGCTATATTTTTCGTACGAGCCGCTGTTTCACCCGGCGAGCCGAAGGCACATGCTACATATGCGTCAATATCCGCCAGATTTAGAATTTTCTTCATATATTCCGGCGGAAAAATGACACAGATATTGCGGAAAAATGGAGAAATCACGTTTTCTGAAATTTTCAGCGTATAACCTGATATAGTGAAGATAGGAGGTTGAAATTTGGGGAATAGTATATTTCGATACAAGTGCGAAAGGGTTGTTTTGGCACGAGTGGGAGGTTTCTTCAATCTCACGAGTAGAAAAACAACTTTCGCACATGTATCGAACAGAATTTTATATCACACACGCGGGTAAAGTAGGATTATACGCACGCTTGCGTGAAATAAACTTTGTTTTGGGTTCTTTGCGTGTAATATGTTGTGGTTTTGTTTCCGGTTTCTCTTAGTCCATAATATTATCGAGTGATAACTGCTTAGGAAAGTGAGTTATCTTCCGCACTATTTGTGGGTATCCTCCCTCGCCAGCTCCCTCTCCACTAATCTTTTCACGTGATCAGAACTCTGGCCGACGCCTTTTATTTCATTTGCATTCTCCAGTTTGCTTGCTGGTGTTGTTGTTGCTCCAATGTTCTGGTGATGTGCTCCTGAGTGCTGGGGGAGGCACTGTATAATTTGAGAATCCAAAAGGTAAGATATTTATTTATATCTATTTATGAGAAAAGTCCAACAGGTTAACCCAATATTAAGAGCATGCTCTAGTCAGTCTTTACCCACAAAGTAGCCGCGTCACTTATTTTCACTGATATCAACGCCTACGCATAACAGACGCGAAAAAGAAGATAAGACAACAATAACGACAAAATCCTTGTTCCTAACTAAAATGATAATTACCGCTTTCAACTGGTGTTCGCGGCCGTTACCATTTTAGTTAGGAACAAGAATTTTGTCGTTATTGTTGCGCAAAACAGAGATATTTTGGTATGTATGTGTTCGGAATTTCATGCGGAAGTGCGCTCTTATCTTCTTTTTCGCGACTGTTATGCGTAGGCGTTGATATCAGTGAAAATAAGTGACGCGGCCACTTTGTGTGTAAAGAATGACTAGAGCATGCTCTTAAGGGTAAATCCAATAGTTACGGTACATCGTGATACAAAAGCAAAGATAAAATTTTGAACAAGCGTCACGAGTGACAAAAAAACCGACTTCAAAACCAAACTACTTAACCGATTTCGATGAAATTTATATGGGACCAATCTGAAAGTATACCCTTTCGAATAAAAAAAGAATTTTCCAAATCGGTTGATAAATGACGGAGTTATGGTAACAAACATTTAAAAAAATAAATAAATACAACCGAATTGAGAATTCGCTTTTTTGAATTCGCTTGAAAAGAATACGTATTGCAATAGATATTGCAAAAAAAAAAAAAAATTAATAATATTAAGAACAAATTTTATGGAAGATATTAGGAAACAATATAAAAACAGTTGACTACAACTCATGGTAATCTATTAGTAATTTTCACGTCATGATTCACGATTATTTAAAGAATTATTTGTAGTTTTTCCTTCTGATTTCCAACAATAAACGAATCATTATGATATCCTAAGTTTTATACTTGCAGTTTACAAAAAAATCGTGCCGATTAATCTTGGTTGTAGATTTCTGTTGATTAAAATGAATATTCAGATTTTTCTGTAACAATTTCCCCAAAAATACTTCGTTGTTTCAAAGTGTAAGTTCTCAATTATTTTTCAAAATAATTATAACTATTTAATCTGTACGATCATCAATGCATCATAACACAAAACCAGCTAACATAAAAGAAACTAATTTTTAGTATAATTATCGTTCATGCTTTGTTGTTAGTGAAAATAAATGACGCGGCTAAAGCTTCGCGATGCGAAGAAGGCTTATTTTACTCGACTTTGGTGATTCAGCGTACCAGCGCCTACATACCTGTAACGAATCGTCTCCTGAACCCATTTTGCACCCTCATTTTCGATTTTCTTGCCAAATTGAAAAAAAACTCCGCACCGGGTTGGTAAAGACTGACTATATAACATACTCTGAGTCCGTGACATGACAATTTAATGTCTCCATTATCTCCATTCCTTTGGCGTTGCGGAAGACCACAACGAGGAAAAACCGCAGGCTCTGAACGAGCAGTCGCATGGAATACTGTGAAATAATTTCATAAATTTAGTGATCATCTAATGAGCAGGGTTAGGTATATAAGACAAAAAAAAAAAAAATAGTGTTCGTTGATTCGGGGTGGGTCGCCGCCGTGTTTGCCTAATACGTCGCGACTATCTCGCATAGAAACATTAAAAAAAAAAAACAGCTTTATTTTGATCAGTTAGATGAAATAAGGTCAAATAGTGGCATGGAGCATAAAAATCAGAGAGGGTATAAACAACTTGTTGAAACCTCCTCCCATAGGTAGATACTGTAGTTTAGTATAGATAATATAAGTATATTGGTTCCAATTGATATTACTATGTTTGCAATAAGTTATACTAAGGAATTCGTAGATAAGTTTCCGAGTCTGCAACATTAATCAGAGTCAAAACGGCCATGAGCGATAGCCTGCCCTGCCAGCCTGAGCTCACCCGGTGACTCAATCGCTTGCTTTCTTCATACTGGGGCAATTCCATATCAAGTGATCAAGGCTTTTGAGACAAATTTTTCTGATGTTGACGTCGATCTCAGAAAAAGTAGTTCACGATGAAAAAATATACTCGCCAAATTAGGCTTTTTTTATTCTCAATATTTTCGAAGTTATGCAACCTCTTCGTTTTGGCGCTTTTTTTTCGAAAAATCATAACTCCGGCTACGTTGGTCATAGGGAGATCAACTTGGGTTCATTTTCTTGCAAAAGAATATAGATTTCAAAAAAAAAGTAGAGCATTGGGATTTTCGATCACTCAACATAAAATTGTCTCCATTTCCCGAAACAATTGGAGATTGCGGAAAAATGCATTTTTTTTAATCTGAAAAAAATTACAGACTTAGATATATGTATCCTCTCAGTGCTGTGTAATTTTCAGAGTGGAATAGCCAGGCGTTTTTTTATGGCCTCAAATGTGCATTATGTTGATAAGTACCTCTTATCGTGTAATATTTTCGGCAGACTACTCAAGTATTCAGCATTCAAGAATGGGTTCTTTGGTTCATATAATATCTTTAATCATGTATTTCGGCCCAAATTATGTTGCTTCAACTTCAAGTTTAGCCCCCACCATGCCGCAGTCGTGACGCTACGGCCGGCTAGCTCTGCACCGCCAGTAGCTAGCCGGCATTAGACTGCCGTGTGGAGAGGGCTCTTCGCATATGGCCGCTTCCGAGAATTTTCCTCTCCTACAGCCCCATTTTCGGCCATATATCTAAAGTCTACTGTACTCATAATCCACGTAAGTCTTTTCTATTTCCGAAGAATTTTCGTAACACAAAATACAATCTCTTAAGTGGATTATGAGTATTCGTTGGACTACCTATAGTTGCAGAATTTTCAATGTCAGTTGAAATAATTATTAAACTTGAAGTTGAAGCAACATAATTTGGCCCAAAATACATGATTAAAGATATTATTTGAACCGAAAAACCCATTCTTGAATGCTGAATACTTGAGTAGTCTGCCGAAAATATTACACGATAAGAGGTACTTATCAACATAATACACATTTGAGGCCATAAAAAAAAAGAAACGCCTGGCTCGCCCACTCTGAAAATTACACAGCACTGAGAGGATACATATATCTACGTCTGTGATTTTTTTCAGATTGAAAAAAAGCATTTTTCCGCAATCTCTAATTGTTTCGGGAAATGGAGACAATTTTATGTTGAGCGATCGAAAATCCCAATGCCCTACTTTTTTCTGAAAACTATATTCTTTTGCGAAGAAAATGAGCCCAAGTTGATCTCCCTATGACCAACGTAGCCGGAGTTATGATTTTTTGAAAAAAAAGCGCCAAAACGAAGAGGTTGCATAACTTCGAAAATATTGAGAATAAAAAAAGCTTTGGCGAGTATTTTTTTTTCATCGTGTACTACTTTTTCTGAGATCGACGTCAAGATCTGAAAAATTTGTCCCAAAAGCCTTGATCACTTGATATGGAATTGACATAAAATAAAGAAATACACCCCTGTATATAACATCCCTCGCGGACTCCAATCGGCAGTCTAGTACGAGTAGCAACCAAGTAGAGACCGCATCCACGAAATTACACGGTACGGGTAGAATTCAGTGATCCGATTGGACCACCGTCAAATCCACCGTGCTGTAGCTATATTGCATTTCATAAGAATCCACCGATGTGTCATATGAAAATTAATTTTTCAGATACCAGAACAACGCAGTTTGACCTGTCTCCTCACCTGCAAGGAAGCTCAACGATCGAATCGTCCCAGCTGCGACCCAGGGCTACCGTGACTGCAGTTTCGCAAGATAAATCTTGACGCCACTGGTGGAATGGAGTGATCTGCAAATGTCGCACATAGGAATCGTTTTATGATTTAAAGCGTGGAATCATGTCTCCAATGACTATCGGACTCAACTCACGTTATTCGGATCGACTTAAGGATTATGACATCACGTTCGCAAGTGAGATCGAGGATCTACCGAATTTTCTCAATAACTCAAAGACGATAGAAAATCAGATATGGCAATTCATTTCTCCGAAACGAACTTTGCCGACCGCTTTAAGGATACATCAAACTATTCGCCAAACGAAAGACTACGAGGAAGACAGTAGCTACATCTTCGTAGATCTGGAAAATCTGAAATCCGAAGAGATCAGGGAACGTGTGTTGGAAGATTTTGGATCATCATCAAGCCACAATTTATTAGTCATCGACTGTCTCTCCAGCGGTGTAGAAGAGTATACACACGAATTGTGGCAAATATTATTCAATGTCACTAAATCAAACCTTCGTAAAAGGTTGATTCTCATCATCGAAGGAGATGAAAATTCGACCATCAAATTTGACAGCGGTTGTGAAACATTCCACGTAAGAGATTCTGATATCACTATTGAAAACTTGGAACCAGGTTCGCAGAGAAAATTGTTGGAAAAGATGGTCGTCAGGTTCCAGGGCGACGAAGAAACGACGAGCTTCCAAAGATTGCTTGGCATTCAAGACAGCAATGGGACTGGGGCTGAGATATCAAAGGACCTTGGAAGAATCATAGATTCGAATACGTTCGTTGACCTCATCGAGGGAAAAGAAATACGAATAGGTCACGGAATACAAAAATTGGGTGAGTGCGAAGAATACTACATTCCTCGGACATTTATTCGGCACGAAGTAATCAAGGTACAAAAATCAGATGAAACAGCAAACGCCACTTCGAGCAAACGCACAGAGAAGCTTGAACTCGCAGAAGCACACGACAAGTCTTCGACCAAGAATATCTGTTGGCGGCTATTCGGTGAGTTCAAAGGGTGGTGTTGGAGTCGACCTCTCGCCAGATTAATGGAAACATATGGTGAAAAGAACAAAAGCGAGAGTAATACTGCCAGGTCAGACGGTGAGAAATGCCTAACGCAGGATGAACTGATTGACAATACAGAGCATCGTGGAATTGTTATTATATCTGATAAGGCAGGCACGGGTAAAAGTACGGTATTGACTAGTATAGGGGAAAAGATCAAAGAAAATAATCCCAGCTCATTGGTGATTAGAATTGACTTAGCTCATCATAGTGAAGCTTTGGATGTGGAGGATAAGAATCGAAGTTTCGATCATTGGGAAATCTGTGCTGCAGTTGACTTTCTGCTACGAAAACTCTTACGTATCGGTAGTAGTTTAGAACTGCGGGTATTCGAAAGGATCATCAAGTACCATTCCGGAGCGGCGATATTATTTGATGGATTCGACGAGATAAGTCCAGATCATGAAGATACAGTGATCACGTTGCTTCAGGCACTTTCAAAACTCAAGCATTTAGCTCTGTTTGTCACAACGAGGCGACATGCAAGCCCAGTGTTCACAGCGAAATTGCAGGTCCGATTCTTTTACACGCTGCAACCATTTGCCCCGGAAAACCAAAGAGACTTTTTCCGTAAATTTTGGAGCCGGAAATGTGGTTCGAAATATATTAAGACCTTTCTGGAGGAGGCTATGAAAACATATGCTGAAGCAGTAATTGAACCACCAGCCAACTCGGACTCCATCGGTATTCCATTACAAATGAGGCTGATGGCAGAGTCCGTGGAACGTAAGCTATCAGATTTTGTCGACGGCAGTGACGACAGGATTTCTGGATTTGACGACGATAAACTCTCAACACCACGAGACATCGGTATCCTGGGACTGTTTGAAAGTTTCGTCAATACGAAATTTCACGCATATTGGGACAAAATTAAGTCTGATGAATGTCCCAATTCAGCAAACGAAGAAGATCATAAGATGGGTCGTGAAATATTCTGGAAGGCGCATCAGAAGTTCGCTCTGGAGCTCTTATTCGGTGGAGATATTGTCGCGCTGTTACTTCCAAAGTCAGGATTGGGAAGCAATTTAAAATCTCATCAAGAAATTTTTGACGATCTAAAGCCAGCTGGTTTGGTGACGGAGATAATCAACGGTCAACCGCAATTCATTCATCGCTCATTAGCAGAGTACTTCGCAGCTACGTTTTTCATCGATACGTTGAAAGACGACGATCAAAATCATCGAGTGCAGGAATTCTGCGTGCTACAGCTATTCGGCGCAACGAAATACCAGGTTATTCGTGCCTTTTTAAATTGTCTCTTGGCACGCGAAGTTTTCAAGAATATGTCCTGGAGATTTAATCTGATTAGTCATCCTCACGTGACATATGGTATAGCGTGGCGCGTCGCAAATGAAGAACGTCATGTGGAAATTTGGAAATTTCTTGAGTATCATCTCACTACATCTCGTGCAGTCGTACAGCCGAAAATCGTGGCCTACTTGATCGAAAAAGCGGCGGATATTGCATTTCTCAGTATAAATCATGACAAACCCTTGCATTTTGCGGTATCACTGAGTGAATTGGACATTGTGAAGCGATTCTTCGAGGAAGGCGCGGATATTGAATTGAAAACCTTGAACGGTGAGGCACCCTTGCATTTAGCTGCCAAGATCGGTGACCTCGCCATAGTTGAGTATCTAGTAAATAAACGGGCGAATATCGAATCTCGAACCAATGATGGCTCAACGCCTTTGCACTCAGCTATTGAAAACGGTCACCTAAACGTAGTCGAGTTACTGATAACCGGACGAGCGAGTCCTGAAGGTACCTGGACATCCGATTACCTAGATTTTGGAAGCGGTGACCATCACATAGCGGAGTGTTTTATACGACAACAGCAGGTGGATATTGAATCTCGAACCAACGCTGGCTTGACACCCTTGCATTTAGCTGTTAGCAAAGGTTACCTAAATATAGTGGTCTTCTTATTGAGTAAAGGAGCGAAATTAGAATCTCAAATCGCCGGTAAAAGACCCCTGCATTTTGCTGTTGAATACGGAAACTTACCCATGGTAAAGTATTTGGTAGAGAGAGGTGCTAATTTTAAAGCTCAGACTGTTGGCGGCAAAACGCCCTTAGGTATGGCTTCAGAATCTGGTCACTTAGCGGATGTGGGAAGGTATTTGATTTTAAAAGACGCAGAAGAAGTTAAGTCGCAGACTAAACTTGGCGTGGCACGATATCGTTCAGCTGTAGTTCAAATCGATGTCCGAGAAAAATCGTCTCTACCTGACTTGCGCGAGGTATTGTTGCATCAATTTGTCGAGGAAGGTAATTTGGAAGCGGTAAAATTAGCAATTAAATCTGGAACTTGTATCGGGTCACAAAACGAAGATGGCTTGACACCCCTGCATCGAGCTGCTGAATTCGGCCAATTGGAAATTCTGCAGTACTTAATTGACCAAGGCGCTGATATTTAATCCTGTAACCTAATCATAATAAGTTGATGATTGCGTTCACTCACTGATTACTGAGGAATAGCTGAAATTTCTCTCTACTTTTTCATTACAATTTCAATCGTATTTAGATAAAATTATACGTTGGATTAAAAAAATATATTTTTAGTATCGTAACCAAGAGTAATTAGAAATTACGTAAACAAATGTTACTTATCATTATTATTTTCTTTTACCTTATCCAAACTTATGTGAAGGATTATCGATGTCTCAAGTCTTCAAAACTCAGTCTATCTTCTTTTAAGGTTTGATAACTTTATATTAGATTATGTAACCTTAGTTTCATACCTTTAGAATCCTTGGAATATCGATATAATTTATGTGTTTGTAAACTTTTTGAATGCCCTAATTATGTATGAGTTTTTCCCATATTGTTTATTTTCTGTATATTCAAGTAGCATGGATTAATACCTACTATCTAACTGTCTCACGTCGAGGGGAGTACGAAGCAAGAAATAGATATCAAAATTACGACCTTGGGAAATTCAATTTTCTAGCCGATTATTAGGTATAGGTATTTAATCCGAGATTAATCATAATTTGTTATCTATGTATAGATATAGGTTCAAATTGTGAAATGAAATAGTGAAAGAATAAAACATACGTTACAGTCACAATACTACTGTTTTTGTTAAATTTATTCACTTTTTATCAATTATATTGGTCCTACCTCGTTATAAGAGAAATGTCCCGATAGTTAAATCGAACCATCCTTCAAATCCTTACTGAATTATTTAAAACTCATACACACTCTCATTTAAGTCGCTGTAGGAGAATTTTACGAAAATCTAATTCAAGGACAATTTTAGGACTCTCCAAGCAAACTTTTCCATGATACTTCTTCCAAGCATTTTCGTACGAATAGTATGCAATTCGCTATACAGACGGGGTGCAATGCGCCTGATCGCTGGCAATCATCGCACAGACATGTAGTACCGGTGGCAGCCTTCTTGTGTACCGGTACAGAGACTGTGGACCGAGCGAGAGGTTTCAGGCAAATCATCGTATGGAACAAGAGACGGCTGGATCCGCGACTGTCAGATCCATGTGGCTGGACGTCTGGTCAACATTATCTTGGAGCACATCTTGATTCGCGTTGATATATACATATATTATGAAGAAAGAGCTCGCAGTTTTTATATTCTACAATTTTCTAGTGCCTGCCTTTTCCCTCGGCTACAGGATGTTGGATGAACATACCCCACAGAAGAGTAGTGGCACGTATCATGGTAGGTAAGTGGGTCCTCGTTCCTCACTGGGATTGTGAAGCTCTGCAAATTCGGGCTCATATCACGATTGACATTCCGATTTACTCCAAATTTTATACGAAATTACTCAGCTCAATTCCCCTGTAATGATGTTCCTTGCTCAAGGTTGGCTACTTGGGCATCATGAGATGCCCAAATTTGATGTATGAGACTCAGCTCACATTACCTTTTACCATGGTCCCGTAACAAACTTTCATGTTCTTGATATACTTTGTCGGAGTCTTGAACTAGAGTTCAATATTCCACGAGATCAGTTATCACAGTATGACTGGACTGATCTTCCGATGCTCAAGGCAGATACACTCGGGACATCCGCGACCCAGAGCTCCTGATACCACGCCGAGTCAACGAGGATAGTAGCTTCCTGACCTTTGCCTTGCCGAATTTCTACGACCACCAGGAACTTCAGGCGCGTCGGAAACGGGCCCCCGACGTCGAAGATGACTTGGCGGACCACAGGGTGCACTTGGTGCTTCCGTTCAATAGCCTCGAGCACCACATCGAGTTGACCCCAAATCACGAGTTCATTTCGCCAGATTTGGTTGTGGAGACGCGTGGCGATAATGCCGCCACTGACCTCACCAATGGAATACGATTTCGCAGAGTTCCTGACCTGCAGTGCCATTATAGGGGGCACGTCAGAGGTCACAAAAATTCAAGAGCAGCCTTGTCTCTCTGCGAGGGTGTGGTTAGTACGAGCACTTTGCCCACGTGTAATCTGAACAGTTTCGATATTCGAAAAATTAAAAATATGGTCACTGGCATGCGACCTCTATCCTGGTCGATAGGCTGGATATGTGCAAACGGATCACGGGCGCTTTTTCATTGAGCCATTGAGTGAGGCGGTGCCCGATAAAGAAGGCCAGCATGTTCACATGGTGTACAAACGAAAAGCACCCCACGAAGAACAGCGAAGCAAACGCCATTGTGGAACAAATGGTATGACTGCTATATGCATTATGATAAATGAGACGAGTACTAATAGCAAATACTCTCATTTTCATTACATTTCTAGTCGTACAGATGAAATAGAAAGTTTGGGTGATGACACCGGGCAACTCTTCACAAAGCCCAACTTAGTGTGCTGCGTACATGTTACACCTTCACTGACTTCACTGAATGTCTATCAGTAGCTGATAAAATAATTTCAGATGATTGGGAAGCAGCTTGGACCGAACAGATAAAGAAGAAAAATCTAAAAAATCGAATGGCTGCAGGCAACGGAACATTGGTAAAACGTGCATCTAACTCAGCTACGCACAGTATCCATCGATACATAGAAATGGGGTTGTTCTGCGACAAGAGGTTCTTAGAATATCACAATGGCACAGACTACGAGCAGTATATTCTCACGCTTATGAATATGGCGTTTGACTACTACCACGATGCAAGCGTCGGAAATCAATTCGACGTCGTTATCGTTCGAATAGTTTACCTGGAGAAGCAAGAGGATGAGGTAAGCTTGCATTGATTTGTCGAGTATTCCGCCAAGATCATCAGGATTGTACTGCATCATCAGAGCATGAAAAGAGAAGAATCATCCAATGGCCAATTATGCCTCGTCGGTTACATAAAAATCCGGGCATTATTGCTTTATTATTATCTCAACCCGCACGTATAATGTTTGCGTTGATAGATAGATTTGTACATCAGTCCGGAGGCATCAAAGAGTTTGGCGAGTTTCGCCGCGTGGCAAAATAAGCTGAATCCACCGGATCCGAAGCACCCCAATCACCACGATGTCGGCGTTTTGATTACACGGTAGGGATTTGATGATTGGCATTGGTCACCACAGAGATCATTTCACAATTAGGCTCAAATATTGTACGTGAATGAAGTGATACTCTGAAACCGTGATATGCTATGTTGGTTGATTGATCCAAAGCTTAACCGCACGCACTATGACTGATCCACAGGTACGATATTTGCGACGAAGATAAGACCTGCGGCCTATTGGGTCTTGCTTACGTGGCAGCAGCTTGCGATCCGCCGAAAGCTGCCAGCATTAACGAAGATGCCGGACTTGTGCTTGGAGTTGTTATCACGCATGAAGTTGGACATAAGTGAGTTACGATGGTCCAAACGTAGCTTTTTGAAGTTACATGAATCAATTGTAATGCTTTTCAATTTTATTCGAAGTTTGGGAAGCGGGCACGACGAGCCAGACGTCAGTGGATGTGAACCGCAGGACAAAGACGGAAGTTCCTTCATCATGTCACCATACTCCGGTACCTGGACCTACAAATGGTCGACGTGTAGTCGGAAGTTCTTCACAACCTACCTAGAGTAATTTAATACTCTCGATCGTTTGAAAATCGGTGTTATTTGGACAATGTGTTTACGAACGTTGCCTTGTAGTAGCGGCTTGGGTGATTGCCTGCAGGACAATACAAAAGAGCCCAATGATAAATACAAATTACCTGGGATGCTGCCCGGAGCTATGTACGGCGGAGACTACCAATGCAAGATACTTTTCGAGAATTCAACTGCATGCCCGTTGAAAGAGGTAATGTTCAGATTTGATTTCAGGCCAAACATAGATTACTGCTCAATACGGATTGATTCTCGAGAAATATATTTTCAAAAGTTCACAATTTGATTCTCAACTTGATGGTTTTCCGGCGAAGGGTAATTCAATTTAGAACTGACACTACACTCTCTGATGTAAGGTTGATTAACGTTGTGGGGAATCGAGGATTGTAGCACGTTTCTACACATCGATTCCCAATCAGTATGTATATCGGATATTTTTCTCACCAGACTATTTGTGAGACGTTATGGTGCAAAGTACAACCAGAAGATAAAAGCTGCAAATCTAAAGGCCCTGCAGTCGACGGAACCAAGTGTGCAGAAAATAAGGTACTTCAGAGAACCCTTAGCTTGGTTTAAATTTTGTCGTTATAACTGACATTCGTAACCCAGTGGTGCATACACCACGAGTGTGTCGAAATGGGGAAGCGACCAGCGGCTGTGCACGGGGGTTGGGGCACCTGGGGCAAGACGAGCGAATGCTCCAGAACTTGTGGCGGTGGTGTGAAGTATTCCGAAAGAGAATGTGACAATCCGCAGCCCCAGAACGGTGGAAGATACTGCATGGGAGAAAGAAAGAAGCACTCGCTGTGTAACTTAACTGTTAGTAGTGAGCTTGAAAATCCTTTTGCACGGTCAAGTTCTGGTGCATATTGCAGGCTCTCGGTTTCTCTCTTCTTATAGCCTTGCGATGAGAACAAACCGAGCTTTGCGAGTGTGCAGTGCGCAGAATTTAACGATAAAAAGGTTCTGGTTGATAACAAACTGCATCAATGGACGCCAACACACAGAGAAGAGGACAATCCTTGCACTTTGTTTTGTGTCAACGAGGAGAGAGTTTGGACTAAACTCGCGCCAACAATGAAGGATGGAACTCCGTGCAAAGGTGGAACCAACAATGTGTGCATCAGCGGAGTTTGTCGGGTGAGCACAATCTTAAAAAAATGTGACACATTGCTATACGAGCTTGCGCACTGAGATATCAAAGTTTGCGAATGGTTCAGACCGTTGGCTGCGATTGGGTGCTGGATTCGGACGCTCTGGATGATCAATGTGGTATCTGCAAGGGAGATGGTACTCAATGTACTCCGGTCGAGGGCGATTACACTTTCACCGGTAAAAGCGGTGAGTGTGGTTCTGGGACCGGTAACAAGTGAATTATAACAAGATGTTCACATCGTCGTTATCAGATTACCAAAAGGTTGTGACCGTGCCGAAGGGGAGCCGGAATATAAAAATGATAGAAAAGGGACCGGCTGAGAACACTTTGGCCATCAAGTCTGAGAAGAGCGGCAAATACATACTCAACGGAGGACAGTGAGTCGAAGTTCTTTGATTTTGTTCAAGAGACTCCAGTCTCGGAGTCAATTTGTGATACTGAGATGTGACATTTATACAGCGTAGAAAACGAATCTGGCGAATACCCTTGTGCTGGAGACATTGTGGTATACACTCACCCCGAAAAGACGAGAGAAGAACTCACGATCAAAGGCCCGATCAACGAAGACATTCAACTACAAGTAGGTCACCACTGGATCACAGTATCAATACATCCATTGAAAACGATTCTTCGCTTTCTTGTTGTCATAGTACACATTCTTCAAACCCAAAATCAATCCTGGTGTACATTGGATATACTTCACGCGGAATGGAACGACTGGATCCAAACCACAGTACCTATGGGATTTCACAGAGTGGGGTCCTTGCAGTGCGAACTGCGGAGGTGGAACTCAGGTGAACAATAAGTTATTGCCTGCACCAGAGTTACAAGTGTCTCGTAACACCTTGGCTACTCCCGATAGACCAGATAAATATTGATTCAATATCAACAATGCTCAGGTGGCACAGGCAGTTTGCATCGAACACCAGAGTGGCAAAGTTAGCAATTCATTTTGCGAGGGCATCAAGCGTCCAGAACCCAAGAGCCGCGTATGCGACAGTGAACCCTGTGGTGCAAAGTATGGTTTTTCTCGCCAACGATTATCTGTGATATGTAGCGTTCATTCTTATTGACAGGTGGCGCGTGAGTCAATGGAGTCGATGTAGTGCGTGTGACGGTAAAAAAGGCCAACAACGTCGGAGAGTCCAATGTGTCAAGCCAGCGGCTCGTGCTGGCGGCGAGGACGTCCAGGCAGAGCTTGGTTCCTGCAAGGGGAAGCCCCCAAAACAGTCACAAGAGTGCACAGGCACAAGACCATGTAGGAAGACGTGCGCGAAGCCAACTAGACGCAATGTCTTCACTGATGCTGAAGCCGAAGACCATCCGTCCTCGGAGGAACAGCGAGACATCATCGATAAGCTCGTAGACAAGGGCATGTCGCATCACGCGGGGGGGTCGAGTGCAGGGCACGAGGAGAAAAGGAATGTTGCGAATAATTCGAAACAATCGATCGACGATGACTGGGGGATTTCATCCGTCGACGCAGACCTCGGGAATCATGACGACCATCCTGGGCCTGTGGGAAAGGAATTTGCGACTTTGAAGCCTGGCTCCATCGTCGAAGATATTGTGCCACCGGACACTATCGTCGTGATGGAAGCTCCCTTCATACCGGTCAATTCGAACGTATCCGACCAAGCCTTCCAGGAGGATGGAGAGGCTGGTGGTATAGAATTTGAAATGGATAAAATGAAGAACTACACAGGGGCTGAGGCGGCAAAGATAATGCGCAACAACAGGACCGAAGTAAAGCTGCGATAAATGGCGAAGTCTATGTGGAATGCGGTCAATTCACTACTCAGACTTGCAGAACACGGAATCAATGTCTAAATCTCGTTACCCGCTTCCAAGATTTCAAAGTACTTAACGTATTCCAACTGTGCGCGGGTATCTTAAAATATTGACAAACTGGCATACAAGTCAATATTAGTATTATAATAAAAATTCATATTCGTCCAGTTCTTTGTCTCATTACTAGACGGCAAAAAAAAAAAATTGCTAGCAAGATCAAGTACATCTGGATATTATATGTATTCACTTCAGGAAACAAATTTTGTAAAGAAATTGCTCAGCATTATCATTCAGATCTCTGTAAATTCGTCATTTCGAACTCGAAGATGATAGTGAAGAATAATTTTCTCAATGATCGTCACCCATCCTCTGTTCTAATTATTAAACTACGAGGAAAAAGGGGATTCAATTCTTTGAGAAAGCTTCGAAATTGGGGCTGGAATTTTCAAATTCTAGATATAATGTGAAAATGTAGAAATTTCAAGTAACAAGATGGCGTTTCGAGAATATAAAAATTTATATCAACGTTTCTCACATATTTGAACATTGTAGGTACTCAATACATACATATTTCACTGAGTTTAGCAACTTAAAATAAGTTTATATCTAAAAATATTTTCTTCATATTGTAAATTATACTCTTATCTCATATAGTGACGTATAATGTAAAAGTGCTTAAGTCTATAACTTTATAATCACATCTTGTTACTGAGGCACAAAAATGGTTTATACTCTCAGAAGCTTATCAATATCTATCTATAACGGTACGGATAATACATTCGCAAGAAACATGCGAATAAAAAGAAAAATAGTGAATCAATTCGTAAATTTAGGAACTTTGAAATTCACAGCGAGTTATTGCATCATGTCTAGTTATGCAACAAATAGAATCTCAACTTAGTTTTAATAATAATAACAATAATAAAATTAATAGGAATCACGTGACCACAGGTACGGAAGTAAAATAGTACGAAAATAAAAGATAATACTTATGATTTGCCTGAACCATAGTTAGTTAATGTGTAAAAAATACGCTCTCGAATATGTCACTGCGCTTATTCCATAGAACTATCATCTTCAAGAAAGTGCAGCGCTTCTCGATGCGTAATGCATTTGATGTGAGAGACTTTGGTGTGGAATTGTACGCCGTAGAATTTGTCGGCATGAGCTAGTAGCTCCGATCTGTTAATGGAATGATATGAAACGTTTAGCGATTGATTAGATAACATCATTCTCGAATTATTAATTTTTCAATACCGTTCCTCAAACAGTTACCTGAATGTAGTAGTGATGAACTGCGCCTCCTCGCTGAGTTCACGGATCATATCAGCGACTGCTTTTCTGTGCTCAGTGTCCAAGGCCTGATCAATTTCGTCGAAAAGGTAAAATGGTGCAGGATCACACCTCTGAATGGCAAAGATCAGTGTCAATGCAACCAGAGACTTTTGACCGCCTGAAAGCTGATTCAGTTCTTGCGTTTCGGAACCACCAGTGAAAGAAACTCTGATCCCTGTAAGCAAGAAAATTATGTCAATTCCGTCTGCCAGAATTTCTGGGTTGAATTCGTGAAAAATTTTTGAAAATTCGATTCTGATTTACCGACTCCGACAAATTTGTCAGAATATTCCGATGCTTCTTCGAGTCCTGTGTCCTCTGTTTCGTCGCTATCGACAGTGCGCATAACGAGCTGCCCTTGTCCATTTGGCACAAGCCTATGGAAGATTTCGCTAAAGTTTCTGCTGACCTGTGAGGAAGAAAATCGCGACATACTATAGAATAGCAAAAAATTTTTACGATTTTGTTTCAATATTGGCCTAATTTTTTTTCTCCAAATTTGATGCAGATCGCTATTTTTCATAATTCGTTTCCCTCACTTGTTTGAAGGTGAACTGTATCGCCTCGTATTTTTTCTGCTCCAAAACGTTCATCAGTTCCTTAATTTTCTCAGTTCCACGATCCAGTTCCTCCTTTCGCCTGCTCAGATTCAGTTTTAGTTCGCCGAACGACGTAAACTGCTCCAAAGCTTTTTTGTTTACGTGACTAGGAATGGTGAAAAATACGGGAAATTAATCAACATATAGTCAAATATTTCCTCATTAATTCAATCCTCGATTTATTCACCTATACTGTTTCAATTCCGCGTTTGTATCTTCGATTAGCCCCAACAAATTTTTGGTAGATTCCTTAGCTAGTTGACGGTAATGGTCGGGACTGGGTATCGTTTCGAGTTCAGAAATTTTCTGGGTAATTTCGTTAATCTTTTCCCGTATAAGAAATTCTTTACTGGACAATTTTTCCAGATCTTTTGCCGACGCTTCTATCTTATCCTGCGCTTCTTTTTCCTCGAATTTCAAGTTCTCGAGTTCTAAACTCACCGACTTTATCTGAAGAAAACAACCATGAAATACAATTCCAGAATTCATTAATGAGAAATTCACTCCGACGAATTTTACCTTCCCTGCAACATCGAAAATCTTGTCGCTCAAACTTTCAAGCTCCGTTTCAACAATTTTTAGACGTTCGTTGGTATGTTCGAGCAGCTGCTTGGTGGATTCGAGCTTTTTCTTACGATCTTCGACCGATATCTTTTGCAGCGATTGAACGAGCTCGTCTTTACGACGAACCAAGTTGTTAAGCAGTAAATTTTCCAGCTTATTTTTCTCTGCCTCAAGATTCATGCGCTTGGAGAATGCTTCTTTGTTCTCTTTGGTCAGATGCCTGATGTCGTCGTTCAGTTCGTCAGCCTGAAGAAGAAAATTTTTATTCAATACAACAAGAATTGTATTTTCTCAGAGCTCGAAAACAGTTTTTTGCGCACCAATTGCTGATCAGCATTTGATAACTCTGACATTAGTTCCTGCTGCAATTCAATTTCATAGTTGTCCTTCTTCGCATTCATTTCCGCAAGATTTGAAATGCACTGAGCCAAACTCTGCTCCTTTGAAGTTCGGGATCTCTCAAGCGTCGCAAGCTCTGCTTTTGCTAGTCTCAAGTTTGTGTTGAATTGATCTAAATTGTCCCTGTAAGGAAGCAGTATGAATTATTCTCAGATTAATTTGTCAAAAACATAAGTAAGTTCATAAAAAAACGCAAAAACCCACTTTGCCTTGCTGTTCTTGTTCTCAACCTTCTGAAGCTTTGTAACGTATTCGACAATTTTTTTATCAGTCTCAGAGATTTCGTTTTGAAGATTGTAGATTTCTATCTCGGCACTCTGTACTTCTTCATAGATCTCTGACCTCGTTCGTTGCACCTTCATTCTAGATCTGGAAGGATCGAAGTATCCCCCTGACAACGGGCCTCTCGCGGACACCTTGTCGCCTTCTAGCGTCACACAGTCCAAGCCTGTGGTCCTTGCCAGCTCAGTAGCCACATTCAAGTTACGGCAGAGCAATGTCCTACCGAAGATCTGCCTAAGAAGTGCAGAAAGTAGAGAGATTGGAGATGAAATCTTCTTTTTTTTAGCTCGATTCTCCAAGAATTCGAATATTCACCTGATGGCTTTATCATATTTAGGTTCGTATTCAAGATGCGATATCATTGGATAAGCATCGGCGGTCTCGGGGTAGTTGGTGTTGCTGACGTTGAGTCGATTGAGTGACATGAAGGTTGCTTCTCCAGGTAATTTCTGCCTGTTCATTTCTTTCAGTATCTTTGTGCTGAAAGCGTCGGTTTCAATAACGTGATAGAATAGCCTGGCTCCCGCGGTGACTTCCACGGCGGTGAACATCTTCTCGTTGCACCGAAATACGTCGATCAGAAGCCCGTAGCAGCTGTTCACTTCGCTCTCCGGGAGTCCCTGCTCCCTGAAATCAATTATTGATGCATTCCCCCCGAAAACTGCAAATATTTTGCCAGTATATGTCCTTACCTGAAGGTGTTCAACACCTTCTTGACACTGTCTCTGCCGTTTAAGACAGAAATACCGATCATAGATCTCAGGGTTTGGTCCGTTTTCAACAGTTTTTCTTTCATCTCTGTGATATCAAGCTGCAAAACGCTTTCTTTGCGATATCTGAAAACATTTGACCAAATTAGCTCAGTTCTGAGTAATCAAACAGTTCAAGATGCTCACTGTTCTTTGCGATCCACTTGGCACTGATCTTTGAGCTCGGTTAATGTCTTGTGCTCTTTGTTGCTCTTGTTTATAGATTCGATTTGAGATTCCACCTGGCGTTCGAGGTCTTCGATTTTCATTTTTAGAGCCTCTGTAGTCTTCTTATCATTTTCCAAGTCTTCATTAATCTTGGTCTGATGCTTCTTCTTGTCTTCAATTTGGGTTTTCAGCTGTTTGATCTCATTATTTATCCACTCGTCTCTTTCAGTCTAGAATAAAGCAAAGACTTGATCAGATTTTACCTCTTTCACAATCACAGAATTAAAAGAAAGTCGAGAATTGAAGAGTAAAACATGCCTTGCTATCGAAAGCAGAGGACCTGCCAAGTTTCGCGTAAAGATCCGCGCGCTTCCGTTCCTTCAGGTTGAGTTCGCTGGTTTTTTCTTCTTCAGCGATTTTCGCCTGTTCGTACTAAAAAAATAAAAAAATGTGTTGATTCAATAAAACGCGTTTTTCCTTCCCATCGAATTTCTACCTGAGGTTTGATTTCGTTCAGCTCCGCTTCCCGCTCGGTAATGACGACCTTTAAATTGTCCAACTCTTCCTGAGCTTTCGTTTGACACTGTTCATCCCCTGAGACTTCGTCTTTCAGGTCATTGGCGGTCAACGTAAGTTTCGTCTTCTGTTTAAGGAGCTCCTGCTGCTCCGAGCTGAGGATAGAACCGAGTGAAACAAGTTAGCTCAAACTGTACACCAACTTAAACCGTAGAAAAGAGCCTAAAATTATTTACCTAAGGCAGTTTCGTTTCTCTTTGAGGACTTTGACCTCTTTTTTGGATTCCTTGAGCACATTAACGGTTTTCTGAATGGCTTTTTTAGCAGCTTTCATATCATTGTTGCAATTCTTCTGCATGGGTAGTGCTTTAGCTTCCCGAGTTTGTTGAACCTCGGAAAGCTTTTTCTTGGACTCTTTGAGCTCACGATCATAGATTATGTACTCAATGAAGCGTCGCTTTCTGTCGCACTTCTGGAATTCGTTTAGCTCTTCTTTCTCCCCTTGCAGACTGTCCAAGCGTTCGTCTGTGAGGATATTAGTTCGAATTCGTCAATAACGTAGCTGATTCACCTAGAGCTAAATCTTACCGAGGATCGTCAACAGTTCGGTAATTTTATCCAACTTTCCCTCGGTATCTTTCAAGAGGGTGTTGGATTCTCGCCGTTTTTCATCGTAGACTCTAGTGCCGGCTACTTCACGGAGTATTTTCAATCTCTGTGTGTCTGGATCGATCGCCATTTGGTTTATCTGAAAAACCATCAGCGGAGGAATGGAGAGTCTGAATCGGTAAAGAATTGATATAAAATCGTTTCGAAGACCGCATCAGACCTTTCCTTGCTTCACGATGTAGTACGGATTAGATTGAGAAAATCCCGCTGCTTCCAGAAGATTCATCACGTCAAGGCGAGTGGCTAACTTCTTGTTCAAGAAATACTGGTCCTTTTTAGAACCGATCACTCTTCGCAGACATACTTCGCTCTTGTCTATCTGTCGTGGAAAACAAAATGGGGATTTTAGGTCTTGTGTGAAAATTGCAGCCTCTGCAGAGTCGATTGATTGGTTTATATCGTTCACGATCGATTCTTACCGGAATTCTGCCGTCTGTGTTATCGAATATGATTTCCACAAAGGCAGAAATGATTCTGGGGCCTATCCCCTCGTGCAGAAGATTCTGCATGTGGTCCGATCTCATCCGAGAATACTCGTCGCTCAGTACGAACTGAATGGCGTTGAAGAAGTTAGTCTTGCCAGAACCGTTTCGCCCGACTTTGATAATTGAAAACAAGAAAGAAAAAGAAAAAAATAACAAAATAGAAATGATAATAATAATAATAATGGACAAAATGAGAAAAACAGGGCGAAAATTTAACAGGATTGATCCGGTTTGGCTACTGATTTCAGTTTCGTGTTGCACAAAGTGGGAATTTTTGGTTTACATGATAGAGAACAAGGGGAAAAAACAAACATACAAGCCAAAACAGTTAGGTGCTAGAATCAATGCATATTTACCAATTGCATTGTGGCCTGGGTGGAAAGGCTCGACAATAATCTGCTCCTTGAACGACTTGAACCCCTCTATGATGATCTTGGAAAAGTAACAGAGAATGAATAGAAACAAAACACAAGTATGTGGTTGAGAATTTGTAACGTTCGTATATCGAACCATCGAATGACTCAAAGATGCCTTCTAGTTACCAAATGTTTGCTATTACAGCTATTTCAGGTTTCTTTGGGTCGTCCAATAGCCTGATATGATTCAAAGCAGCTTCAAAGCTGGACTTCGAACCTTTGAATCTTGAAATAGACGATTATCGAATAATCTGTGTATTTCGCACACTGTTAAGGCGACACCGGACTAATGTGCTCTTCCACTGAGTTGAAAACTCATCTCATTTGTATATT
This sequence comes from Euura lappo, assembly GCA_018257835.1. Lineage (NCBI taxonomy): Eukaryota > Metazoa > Arthropoda > Insecta > Hymenoptera > Tenthredinidae > Euura > Euura lappo. The sequence goes on along the minus strand of JAEUYN010002349.1, from coordinate 207,943 downwards.
TCTTGGATTTAAGGTTCCTTCGAAAAATCGTTTTGACTTTGATAAACAGTGAGCCGGTGATCAGAATATTCGACAAAATTCAAAATTTTTTGGGGTTAAAATTTAGTAAATCGATTCCCCGAGGGAATATTTGACAAAAAAACCGACACCAAAACCAAACTACTTAACCGATTTCGATGAATTTTTTTTGGGACCAATCTCAAAGTATACCCTTTCGAATGAAAAAAGAATTTTCCAAATCGGTTGATAAATGACGGAGTTATGAGGTAACAAACATAAAAAAAAAAAAAAACGATATAACCGAATTGAGAAACTCCTCCTTTTTTGAAGTCGGTTGAAAACGTAGATCAAATGTATAGATTTTATCATACGAGGACGCTGTGGCTCGACATTTGTACATGACCTTGAAGACGGGACGCGATCACAACGAGAAAATCATTCATTTGTTTTCCTCTATTTTTCACACTCTTGAGTCTTGATATGCTTGTACGAAACCTTCCAAGACGGAGGTGAGACAAGCATTCGTGGCTACAGTCTATGCGGATAACCTTCATATACATACACATAACACAGCATGGAAACCGACTCTTTGTGTACTTCGGATCCTTTACGTGGGGCTAAATAAAACGGTTTTTGACTATAACCTTGTCCAAACAAAGCGGAGAAACGGTTCTGACATGTTTGCCAGACCCTTCGTGATGATTTTAGACAATTTTCTATCAGTTCGTGATCAAAATCGTGACGACATACCTGCTTGATGTGCATCTTGGCGTCGGAATGCCGCCGCAATCTTCGTCTAAATGCGTTATTTGTCGTTGCAATAAACCGATGAAACCGTCTAATCCATCCTCAGGCTCTTTCGGATCACCGTGCGTTTCGCTCAACGAGTCAAGGTCGAATCTGAAGTCTGGACGCGCGCGGGAGAGCATACAACGCGATAAAACCTGTCCCAACTCGTGTTCGAAAAGTTTTGTTTTTACGGTCACAGCGTAGCGGCAGAAATTCGAACGACGCAGTGCATGTCGGGATCCCACAGGTCGCATCGGAAACAAGCGAGTGGAGATTTGTGTGTGGCGAGGGGATTCACCGAACTTGCGGCTGACTGTGGTTCGGGGAATCCCCGCGCGCAGCGCCACCGACTAGAGTCACGGTGGCGCCATCGCGGTCCCGAATCATCGAACTAATACAGCAGACGACGTTGCGGACGGGAACCCAGACGTTGAGTTATAAAACTCAGTTGTTTCGGAAAAAGGTGAGCGAAAAGCTATAAAAAGCAATGTGAAACTTTTTTTTAATCGCTGTTTACAATGTTTTGAATCGTTTAATCGCCGACAGACGCATCGAAGTGCGAGGAGGCCCGATGACAATGAGGTGACTCCGGTACCGACGTCTCAACCGTGTCGAATCGCGATATACACTCGTTGTGAGTATTTTTGGATTGATCTGAACGTTTTGAGAATTATTCTTACAACAAACGAATCAAATATTGTCTTTATATAACTCTTCATTTCAATTCTCAGATCGTTAGAAAAGGATCAAACGTGGAATTAGAGGTTAGGATTCTATATTCTTTCGCAGATTGTTAATGACATTAATTTTACTGAATTCGAGTGTTTATTGGTGGTTTGACTTGAATACAATTTTACAATTCCCAATTTATATCAATTCGGCTTAAATTTGTCGATACAAAAATTCTAAAATAAGAAATTCACTTTTATAACCTCCCAAAAACGATTTCGACAACCTATGCAATAATCTACGCTTTATATTGTATATACACAGGAAATCGTAGAAACGTGGCTCTCCAGGCTCCAACCGATATGATTTGGGAGCTCCGGTGATCAGCAGCCAGAACGCAAGATGGCTGGGGGCTCCTACGAGGGTGGGGCGTCCTACCACCCCGTGGGTAGAGACGGACGGGAGATATCCCCCTGGAGATCGCACATGAAGTTATCCAGGATAATCATTTTGGTTCCAGTGATTCTCTTCATCGTGCCGTTATTCACGCACTATTATTTGTCCAAGGTTGTTAATCAGCGGCGCTCGACGTTGTGCCGAGTACTCGGTCTTGAAGTATCGAAATCACTTCAGTTATCCCATTACGTCAACGTTGCGCACCTGATTTTTCACTTCTTTGATTGAATTTCTTCCTAGTTTTCTCGATTCGGTACAAATTCTACTTGTCTTATCGAATTAATCTCTAGATTCAACTTGAAACCCCTACATTAGTTAATTAATTGGTATACCTACCGAAATTGTGATTAATCTTCTTTTTTAATCTTCTAGGTGGAGTCCGATTCCCCGAACGTGGACATACACCGTACGAGATCTCGTCTGGAAGCGTTTGAGGATTTCACGTCGATGAAAGCGTCGGATTTGAAGTCCAGGATAGAGGAGATGATGAGGATAAAAATCTCGGTTAGCAACGAGCTCAGGGATCTGGAGGCAAAGCGTCAGCGTCTGCAGGTCGAAGTTAGCAGCTTTACGCAGAGAATAGACGAGCTGAAGCAGGAGCTTTTGCACCAACAAACCGATCTGGACAGACTAAAGATCAGCGTGGTTCAGGCACAAGCCGCCCAGCGCGAAGCTGTGGAGAGAAATACTCCGGAACTTGCACCGCCTAAGAGAATTCTGATGGACTCTTTACCTCCGACTCTGACTAGCTCGGATTTTAGAAATTGTAGAATGTACAATTGCTTTGATCACAGCCGATGCGCACTCACCAGCGGATTTCCTGTTTATCTTTACGATCCTGATCAATATTCGGTCGTTAATCCGGCCTGGGAGGTCGACGGGTTCTTGAAAACTACGATTAAACAGACTTTAGGCACGTGGAAACAGAGAAATATTGATTTTAGAGTTCAAGGAAGCTGGATAATTGAGATTTTTTATGACGATCATTAGTTTTGATAAAGATTGCGAGCAAAGAAAAGTTTCTTCTTAAAAATGTTGATGTAAAACAGTTTAAAATCGAATAAGACGTAATTTGAGTCCATAATTGATTTGGTTTCGATGAAATTCACCCCAAATCCTCTTTCAATTAGTCAAAAACTAGCTTCTTGGGAGGTTTTATTAAAAAAAAAAACTAAAGTTCTTGTTCAATATTCATGAAAAAGCAATTCTAAATTTCGGAACATTCAATATTTAATAATTCAATTAGTCACATCTAATCAAAATCCTCTATTCTTTGTGTTTTTGTGATGAAACCTTGGATTTTGGAGTTTCTCTAGTCCGGAAATATTCATTTTTAATACCTTCTAACTGTTACTTTATCAAATTTTGTCCAAATCTTCCAAAATGATGAAATATTCGATTTTTTCTTCTGTTTTACCTAGAAAATTTGAATATTAGGTAGTCTGAATATTAATGATAAATAGTTTCAATTTGATTGATTTATATTCAGAATACCAAGTAAATCAACTCGTCTTGTATATTTTGTGAAAAATCAATGCTTCTCGCATCTCTGACTCTCATTTCAAATTCTAGGATACAATCCGCACCTGACAACGAACCCAGCCGAGGCGTGCGTCTACATAGTTCTAGTTGGGGAAGCCCTGAAGACGGAAAACCCGTCGTCACCGGCGTCTGGCCACCCTCTAGACCTGAAGTCGCTAAAATCTCTTTCCTACTGGGGCGGCGATGGAAGAAACCACATCCTGCTGAACCTGGCACGTCGAGACCTCTCCGTTAGCTCTGGCAACATTTTCGAAGGCATAGACACCGGCAGGGCGATGCTGGTGCAGTCTACCTTCTACCGGCACCAATTCCGCGAGAACTTTGACCTCATGGTGCCTCCGATCCTCGGCCCACCCGGCGGAGACATCTGGCAGGAGTGTCCGTCGATGCTGCCAGCAAGACGGAAGTACCTGCTGTCATTCCAGGGGGAAATGAAGCCCCTGAGGTCTTCCAGCACCGTAACGAGTCACGTGGACGATGCAGAAGCAGACTTGGAGCGGCTGGCGATTGACGAGAACAATTTAGACACGTTCATCACGCAGCATCTGAGAGACATGAGCTCCGGGGTCACCCTGGACAAATTTTTCATACAGTTCGAGTGCATCCCTGCGTCCGACGAGCGGAAGTCGATCGAAATCCTCGACTGGTCTCTGTGCGGGACGGATTCCTCTCGGAAATCGGTCCTCAGGGACTCGACTTTCGCCCTGATCCTGGCGCCGACCAATTCCAGCTTCGTTACGACCACCTCGATGCAGGCGAGACTCTACGAGGCGCTTAGGGCGGGTGCGATCCCGGTTATTCTTGGTGGAGACCAGATTCTGCTCAGTTACAACGAGGTCATTGCATGGAGAAGGGCTGCAATTTTTCTTCCAAAGGCCAGGGTCACTGAGATGCACTTTTTGCTGCGTGCCATTCCCGACAACGATCTTCTCGCCATGAGAAGACAGGGGAGGATCCTGTGGGAGAGATACTTTGGCGTGGCGCAAGGTGCCGTCGACACAATCGTCGCCATTATTAGGGACAGGCTCGGGATTCCGCCTCTTCCAGCTCCGCAGACTCCGAGCCCGAGCATCTTCAACGAAACCTTCGTTCCTCTCAAGGCCGATAATATCGTCGCGGAACCCGAGGCCGAGGAAAGTCTCGGGCCACTCGAACCTCCGTATCCTTCTCCTTCATTCAGGAGAAATTATTCCACGTTCTTAACGCAGGGACATATCATATGGAACGACTGGGCGGATCCGTTCAATTTGTATCCGCAACTTCCGTACGACACCGTGCTTCCTAGCGATGCTAAATTCGTTGGTGAGGAGTCTTTGAAGTTGTTGTTTACATATTTGTTGTATAGTTGTCAAAAAATCATCACCCTTTTACAGGATCTGAGGTCGGCTTTAGGCCGATTGGCAAAGGCGCAGGAGGAGCCGGCAAGGAGTTCAGTGAATCATTGGGCGGTAATCATCCCAGAGAACAGTTTACCATAGTGATGTTGACCTACGAGCGAGAGCAAGTCCTCATCAACGCTTTGGCCAGACTCTACGGTCTCCCGTATCTGAACAAGGTCTTGGTGGTTTGGAACAGTCCAAAACCACCGATGGAAGACCTCAGGTGGCCTGAGATCGGAGTGCCTATTCACGTGAGATGAATTCATCCGTTTGGGAAATTTATTGATATTAAAGGCAGGATATTATTTTTCAGGTGATAAAAGCTCTCAGGAATAGCTTGAACAATAGATTCCTGCCTTTCGATGCCATAGAGACCGAAGCCGTCCTTTCGATCGACGATGACGCTCATCTGAGACACGACGAAATCATGTTTGGGTTTAGGTGATTTCTTGGCTTGAAAATCATGTTGTGTACTTTTTAGAAGCGAATTTTTCACTATTCTAAATTGAAAACTGATTTTTCTCAGCTTCAAAAATGATTCTCTCGACGTATTTCGAGTGTAAAATACTTTTTAGCTACTTCAAGATCATGTTTATCATTATTCTGAGTTTGAAATCGATTTTTCTTCGCCTGATTTTCGCAAATTTCCGTTAAAAATTGTATAATCTCTTAATATCCTAATTCTTGAGGCACTGTTACCTGGAAATTAAATTTTTGTTACATTTTCAAAGGGTTTGGAGAGAGCATCGTGACCGGGTCGTCGGTTTTCCGGGTCGTTTTCACGCGTGGGATCAGAACTACCACAATTCCTGGAACTACAATTCAAATTATTCATGCGAATTGTCAATGGTCCTAACGGGAGCTGCGTTTTTTCACAAACACTACACGTACCTCTACACTCACTGGCTACCTCAAGCTATAAGGGACAAAGTAGACGAGTACATGAACTGCGAAGACATAGCGATGAACTTTTTGGTATCGCATATCACCAGGAAACCCCCTGTCAAGGTATAAGCTTCTGGAATGTACTTCGAATTCTGAAATTCTGGGTAGAGGAATATCTAGCTTAAGTATCCTTAAAAAAGTAAAAATGACTGATAATAATTGTTTTTTTTTTATTGAGAGCAAAAAAATTAACGCAGGACTTTTTTCAAACCATTTGAATGGTCTGAGACAATTTCTGAAGTTTTTTATCTGCATATTGAGATTTTTTTATGACCCGCATTCTATGTTTCTGCCTCCTTGTGAAACTCGGATGATTTAGAAATAGCTAGAAATTCAATTCCTAAAATCGTAGAAATGATTTTTAGTCAATCTCAGTTCTTTTTACATGTCGAAAAACACTAATAATCTTATTTTCTTCTTTCAGGTGACCTCGCGATGGACATTCAGGTGTCCAGGGTGTCCCGTTTCGCTGTCCGAAGACGATACACATTTCCAAGAGCGTCACAAATGCATAAACTTCTTTTCGCAGGTATGAATAAATCTGAATTATCGAGTTTTTGATATATGAAAAAATTCACTGAACCTATTTTTTCTATCTTTTGTTTCAGGTTTTTGGATACATGCCGCTTTTAAATACTCAGTACAGAGCAGATTCTATACTGTTCAAAACTAGGATACCACACGACAAGCAAAAGTGTTTCAAATTTATATAAAAACAATCAATCAAATCAAACGAACAGACTTGAACGAACTAAACAGGAATAGATTAATTATTATTAAAAGAGAAGTTAGATATCGTTTAAAATGAATTATTATTCATTATGTTTAGTCGAACTCAGTTATAGTAATTAATTATCTGTAGTATAGTAAAAATTGACGAGATATCGACTTCTGGGTGTGTTTAGAAAGAACGAAAAATAATTTTCAACAAGTTTTTTCGATTCTTTTATCACAATCAACTTGATGTAAAATCGTTATCGATGAAGGAATCTTTTAGTTTTAGTGTATTTAGTTTTTTTTTTTTTTTTGCTCTTTTTACATTTTTTACAAACTACCGATTATTCGATTACACAAGCATTTGTGTATTTGATGCCGCAAGATGCTAAAAATTATGATTTGGGGATTAAATCTCTCGTCTAGGCAATCTTAACATTAATTGATAATTAATAAAAACGTGGTAGTTTAGGATCATAGTTTTAAAAATTAGGCGCAATCGAACCCCGAGCGAAATTGTGAAACCTGGATTACGCGTGTATTCACAATGCTAATCGAACGTAGATCACATATTAGTTTTTATCTAGGTACATAATTTATATGTAATAATTAAAATTCGATTTTTTCCGTTTATATACAATTAAATTTTATTTATATATATATATTTTTTTTTCATCTAGTTCAACGTATTTTAACCGATAATTCAAACACATAAGTTGTCATATATCGTTTGGCAGCTGACTTGTGAAATTGTTGAATTGTACAAATCTGTAATTTTGTAGTTTTTTTTTTTTAAGCTTACGTTTAAAATATTTTAAACGCACTAGAGAAAAAGATAGTCGAGTGTGTATTGTACATAAAACACAGCAATAGAATCGCGAAGAAAATAACAGAGCAAGAAAGAAAGAGACAGGTCAGGGTTTTTAAACAAATTATTTCTCTTAATCTATGATACGACGCTTAAAATAAATTTTGTTTTCACTCTGGGTGAAAAATATCCTTTTAAAATTCACGCTTCATTAATATTATTATTATTATTATTATAACAGATTTTGGTCTGTATCCAGTGAGTTTGCGGTTCAAAGTGTTTCCTGCTCTGATATTTTCTCCTAATTAATAGTAGATAGATAATTACTAATGTTATCAATAATTGGATTTATAATCTCGAAGTGTCATACTGATTGTAATATTTAAAATTTAAGGATTTATTCCAGTGACTGTTTTTTAACATACGAATTGTTTTGCATAAACTGCTAATATTATCGGGTATTGACGTATAATTGTATCGATATATTTATTATCATTATCATTGCTCGATGTTTTATTCGAAAATTATACAATTGAAGTTTTACAATTAAATTAAATTTTATCACGAAAAATATTGAGTTACCTATTTGTATTATTTAATCGTTGTTTTTTTCTTTGTGTGATATGAATATAATAATTCCTCACATTTCAGAATAATTGGATAGTAAATTTTATACAGATTATGAAATTTGTCCATTTTGGCTAAGAAAAATAGTTTATATTTATTACATAATTGATTAGATCAGCTCTGATGCTTTGCTCCGAAAAATTCACGCAAGTTTTGTGATGATTTTTTATTGATTTAGAATTTTTTTTATATTTTAGATTTTGGGAAAACATTTTTTTTTTGTCTACGATGCACGAAATAAAGTCTATCGGGGGATCGATTCTAGTTTTTCTGGTCTCAAACTATTCAGTAAAGATACCTTCTCAAAATCAACAGAAAACTTCTTGATCCGATAAAAATTGTACCAGATGTTCATCATTTTCTAGAATAAAAAAGCGTTTTTCTGTTTTCATACGTTACTTTTCATGATAACTCGAGTGAAAATGAAGATATGAAAAAGTTCTCTGTTCATATTGAAAAGGTCTCTTTACTGAACAGTTTGAGACCAGAAAAACCAACATCGGTCGACCGGTAAATTTTATTTCGTGCATCATAAACAGAAAAAAAAAATTCTCTAAAATCATGTGAAAACCATTCAAAAGTCTCAAAAATGACTTTCGGTGGTTTTGACATTTTTGACATTTCAAGGTGTACGTGGCCCCTTAAGGGGAAATGAAAGTCACGTGACCTCGATATGATTTACACTTGGAATTTTCAAACGCTATTTTCTCAGCCAAAACACATTCGATCGATGTGAAATTGATATCAGTGACGTAGAAAAACCCAATGAAGGGCCTGCCAATCGTGGTTTTCGAAAATCGAGACGTAATAACAGTTTTTTAACAATATTGTTCTGTAATCCAAGGAAGTGCTGCCTCTCTCCACGAGGGGCAGCACCTCCTTGGGTCACAGAACAATATTGTTACACAAAATGCTGATTATGTCTTTCGATATTCGAAAATCCACGATTGGCAGGCCCTCCATTCAGTTTTTCTACGTCACTGATATCAATTTCACATCGATCGAATGTGTTTTGGCTGAGAAAATAGCGTTTGAAAATTCCAAGTGTAAATAATCAGCCTCATATCGAGGTCACGTGACTTTCACTTCACCTTAAAAGACGGTATATAAGTTGATAATTCACATAATTTTTAAAGTCGCGAGTCCACCAAAAATTTCAATATTTTTGTTTTGTATCATTGAATGAATACAAAAATGTCAAAACTACATATTGAATGTCTATTTGTGTTATATCGACATAGAAAATAACACAAATATACAGTGGAGCCACTGGGACGTTTTATACATGTTAAATTTCCCAAATTTTTTTAACAGTGTACCGACTCGAGTCGATGATGAATTAAAAATCGTATAGGTGAGAATCTGTAACAAGCAATTAATCATCGGGATCAAACTGCCGCTAGACGATCCCTCGATTAGAATATTATGCGGTGCACGTGTCTCGGCATTTCTCTCTATACTCGGGGTCTTCGAAATTCCACCCCACGGGTGAAGGTCCGCGGCCTGTTTTATTCTTCGCTGTCTTTTCCCGTCTTCTTCATCCCCATCGTGGTCTCGTATGCTGGTCCTCCGTGTTGGCTCGCCAAACCAGTCGCCTACCGCGGTCTCCGCTCATTTCTTACGCTGCGGTGCGGACAGATCTGATTGATGAGCGTTGGACCGGTGCCAGGGATGCTGCCGACACTGTCGACGCCATTTCCTGCAGCGCATAATCAATGCCCTAGGAAAAGTTGCAATTTGTGGCGCGTGAGATGCAGAAATGTACCATCTACTACTCGCCGTTACCTATACGCCCATCTACCTCTAACAGACGCAGAAAACCCTTACGGCCGTTCTCTGACACCGGATATCATATCCTATGTCCTTTCACTGGTACATTTTCAGTAGTGGACTGATCACTCGACGACATATCGCAAAAGGTCGTATCATCCATGCGAAAAACCTTAAAATACGTACAAACACGTTGAAATTAAGAATTTGACGATCGAAACATTAGAGTGTCGTAAGTCCTGTCGTATATGACCTTCTGAAACTAATTAAAAGGAAGATAATCAGGCCGCAACTAATTCCAGAAGGTCGTAAGTGATATCGTAATACGACTTTTCGTCTTTTGTGGAGGAGAGTATCTAGGAAAGAATCACAACTTAAAAATAAAAAACTTGAAAGCAGAAGGTCGTATCTGCAAACCCTTTTTTAGAATACTGAAAAAAATCATCGGGATTCATAGCTGAATCGAAACGAACGAAAGGATGAAGATCATGAAAAAGAATTGACGATTACGACCATATACTTTCATCTTCGGATATTTTTTTTCACAAATTTTTCAACTTGCTTTTCTTCTCGCTTTTCTTACAACTCATTCTTGCGTTTCGCAAATAATGATTACAACACGATCTGATGGGACCGAAATCGCTTTTTTGGTACCTACGACCTTCTGCCATTACAAACAGCTCACGATCAGATGTCTTTAATGTCTTCAATTCAGAGACTTGTGATGTTCAGACTTGCTGTGTCTCCGAGCTGTAGGCTTTCAGGTGTTTTGAAGACTCATGTTTGAAACTTGAAATGTTTCATACAACTTGGGAATAACATCTAGCCAATTTGAAAACGTCTTATGTCTCGTGGCTTAACGCGTTCCAGTCGTGGGATACTGGAATGTCTTCAATTACAAGGTTTTCGGACACATCGAGAATGCATGGATGCTTTTGCGAAGATTCATGTCTTATTTCTACGTCTCGACATCTCGTTACTCGTAGATTACGTACTGGGATCGTTTTTTATCCCAAGCCTGAAGATTCAGAGCAGTTTTGAGGACATTACAAGATTTTAAAATCATCTCATGTCTTGTGTCCTGCAGGGTCTTGAGCACCGCATGAACTCAAAAGACGTTGCGATTCCAAGTAGCACGCAAGTGCAGCAACAGTCTTTCGTCAACTTAAGTTCTATACCTGTCGACATTCCAATATTACAAACTCTGTGTCCGCTTATATTCAACTATTGGCTTGACATAGAAACAAGACGTTATTCAGTCAAAAACAAGTAGACAAAAAATGGACACTGTGCAGCCTGAGACATCCGAAGACTTGAGATGTTTCAGAGACATATTTTGTCTCGTGTATTGAACTCGTCTTATGTAACCCAAATTGTAAGGACGTATCAAATGAATTTTTCGAGTCGTTTTAAAGAACACAATATGCAACAGTTTTTTTCGTCGCCTGCAGGTATTTCGCCCTAAGCTCAATAGTGGTGCAGTGGTGCTATTAGAATAATGCAGCATTTTTCTCCCCCTACGACTCATACTGTATGTAACAACAAGACTTCAAGAATTCTGAAGAAAAAATCTTCAAACTATTTGAAACTACGGTATAGCCAATGGTTCCAAAATGTCTCCACTGGCTTAAAAGGACTTTCAACGGTAAATTTAGACGACTAACATTGCGGTGTCAAACTTACAGATTGATTGAGAGACTTGTCATCGTTTCTGTCTCAGAGTCTGACACTTGCTAACCGTTTTAAAACGTCTATAATATTCTCAAGGTACTTTCAGCAACGCAAAATGATTCAGAAACGTTTTATATCTCATCTTGATGATTCGAGGTGAGTTCTCATCTAATTCATTGGCCACTTTCGGAAAGTCAATTCAATGATTTTCGAGCATATTGGTTTGGCAGTTTAGTGACAATGGTCTCTGGTTGATGTCTCAAGAACGATCAGTTTATTCCCACTTCGGGTGACTTGAAGATAATTTTTGTGGCACGACATCGGGTTCGACTCAAAATTGGCGGTTTTCCGAGGTTCCGTGACTGCGTCGACGTAGTAATCTCCTCCGTCGGGTTGTTCGTAGTTTGTATCGTGCGGGGGTGTAGCGGGGGTCGCCGCGATGCTCTGCCCTATTGGCGTCGGGCCGGATCAATACCCGGCGTTTCGTGACGTAAGCCAATTCCGTATCTCGGATTGGTCCCGGCCCGCTCCGCATCCGATTATTTATTCAGAGCCGACGAACGAGTGATTTGGTCCTGGTCCCTGCCGCCCACGCAGCCCACGCAGCCCTGGAGCCGGTGGCGCTGGCCCCCGAATATACTCTACCCCTTTACTTCTGGGGCGCGATACGTCCTCTACCTCTTGTTCGGCGGCTGGGGGACTGGGGGGGTGCGGGGGACAGGAGCGAGAGAACGAGATACACCTGACGGCATAGGAGCGACGAGGAGCGGCGAGGGGTGCGGGGTAGCAGCCCTTTCAACCCCCGATGTACGTACGCAACCAGCGAGCGGCAGCCGCCCACGAAATCCACCCCCACCAAGGACCAGCGGCGCTAGCGTCGCCGGCGTAAACCCGTAAACGAGAAAAAGGGAGACCCTAGTGTTCGCGCAAATCGTCACCGGAGTATGGTGGTCCGGGTTGAGGCCACGCCGTGTCGATGGTCGCGCGGTCGGCCCAGCTTTGAGAAAATCCACCGAAAATAGCGCGTCGATATAACAGGGATTAAAAAAAGCAGCGACGTTTTTTTTTGGGCTGCGATTTAACAAGATAAATATAGGAAACGAAACGGAAGAAAAACACGCAAAGTGTGATCCCGAGTTCGCAAGGAACCGCAGTACCGTTCGGAAAGTAATGGGTGTGTTTGGTACCTCACTTTGGATTGTGACCCCGCTCATCGTCAGTGAAGGCAGTCAGTGCGACCGTAGAGTGATAGTAGAATACACAAGACGCAACGTGGGATAATATGTTGGGGTGCAGTACAGGGGTCGACTACGTGCACGGTAAAAAATTGGGGTCGTCAGAGGTGTCGAGAGACTGGTGTGACCCTTCAATCCGGTTGAATTGACCCCGTGGATCATCGAATAATCGACCATTCGGTGTTTGCTGATGGTCGTAGACCGTAGTATAATAAATTTTTAGTAAAAGTCAAACCGAGGGACACCGTCACACACTGATAAGCGAAATTGATAAACCGCGCACGGTGTGAAACGCAGATATAACATCGTCGAGACAGTGTGCGATCCGGTTAGTTTATCGGCTCCAACGACATTTTACATCTTTCTGCACTTGGATTGTGACCTGTTTTATTTTTCAAAATCGATGCTCCCGCTGGTGGAGGCTCGTCCTTCATCAAGGGACGGTCCTTGGCCGGCAAACTAGACCCTTGGGCTGTGCGGTTAATTATCGCGGATATTATTAGCCGTGTCTTTGATCGAAACCTGTGCGTGTGACGGTATAGTAGCCACAACAGATATGTGGCGTGTATTCATTCAGAACGCGTTGCTGACTATTGATCTGACGTTTCGCCGCCAATGAGGATTTATTTGTAGTCTACTATACGGTGTGCGAGCACCATACTTGACGAATATAAGCTATCAAAGAAATTCGTCAAACAACGCGGATTAACATCACGTGCACATCTGCTGCGGGTGAATTATGTTAAAACGAGTAAACATTCTGTGATCATGATTCGTCAAATTGGAAACTACGATGTGAATCAGGCCATTTCAGGGTACAAACTGCGATACAAAGAAGGAAAAAATGCGAGAAACGAGGCGAAAATCGGTGACACAGAGAAGACAGTAACGATCAACAACCCTGGATCAGGATGTCAGTGCAAAAATTCATCAGCAATTGGAAGTGATGACCAGTTTTCAATCGAATCGGATGGACCGAGGGTGAAATTGTCATTTCTCGGCGTTAAAAATTCTTTGGACATTGTAGTATCGTATCGTCCAGGTAGCCGAGTCTGGCTCCTGGGTGGCGGATGACTCCGCCGAAGAGTTACCCCGTAGTTGTAGTCGACGCCCCAGGTGTCTCTACGCTCCTGGAGGACAGGTGTTTACCGGGATATTGTTGTTCTGTGACGCTGGTAATTGTGGTGCATCAGAAACAGAAACAGAAACAGCACCAGAAACAGCAACAGCAACAGCTGTTCGACGAAGAGTACCACATTCGTTTTGTTTATATTGTTGGAATTGTTGTTACTATTATCATTACTCGATATATTATATCAACGACGGTGAGGAAAGTGGAGGACAGGATTGCCACGGAATCAGCGAGGCCGTGATGGCGGACCTCCCAGACATGTCGCACCTAACTCCAGAAGAACGGCGCATCATCGAGGGCGTCATGATGCGCCAGAAACAAGAGGAAGAAAGAGAAAACGAGATTATGAGGTCCGTACTATTTTCTGTTCGATGTTTAACATTCTGCGAATTTCACAGAATTTTGAATTCGATTTTGTTTTTCTATCTTCCTTCCAAATCGACATGTTACTTTTTTCACACACATGACAGAACAGGTGTCGTCCTTATTTTTTACGACTTCAAAATCGAGATGTTGATGAGGCAAATTTTTCGGGAGCAAAGTTCCTTGAACTCTGAACAACAACAAACAACAGGAATAGTCGGAGTTCACCTGACCAGGAGATTTCACACTTGTGTAAATAATCCCAAGAGCAACATGTGAATCTGTAGGCTTGGTATCCTGCCAAAGATTGACGAAATCAGGATTTCGAGGTTCCGAAGTTTTCTTTCGAGTCATTCACACATTTTTCGAACGGGTCTTTCCATACGAATTCTCTCCAATTGAGAAGTACGACATTTTTGTATCTCTAGTTTGGTTCAAATTCTACTCAATAATGTTGAAATCTTCAACTTGCATACGACATGATCCTGACTTGTGCGTTTTTTTTAGGATTTCGTTTTTGTTTCTCCTCGCTACTGACTCACTCTCAGTCATAAAGTTTTACGAGCATATTTTTAACCCATCGGAATCCATGTCTTTTCGATGGAATCAAAGTGGCTTGAAAAGTGACGATCGATTAAATTTTAATGTCTTAAATTAATTCCAGTTCATATGGAATTTATGAGAACCAAATTTTGATCCTCCTAAATGTGCCAAAATTCCAAAACAGAAGAAGACACAGTGAAACGAGAATAGTGGATCCAAATAAAGTTTATCGAACGGTGTATAATCGATATTACATGCAGATGCGCGTGAATGCAATAATTTTTAGTCGTTATCATTTATCAACATCAGAATCTGGTCTTTCCCCGCGTTGTTTTTATCTCCCTCCACGTATTACGTATATAGGTATAGATATAGCTATTAGGTATACATATTGTTACGATGTGTTAAAAAGTGGGCAGATGTATGACCGGGGAACGAGCTGGGAGTAGTGAGCGATAGTGAATGGATGCAGGAAAGTACTTTGCACAAACTTAACGAGTACCTCCCACCCAGGCACACACACCCACACGCATGCGACGCTACATTGTACGGTGTATACAACTATTGTCGTGTTCAAGTTGACATCGTACACACTGCAAACATAGTACAGAGACGAATATTACCTAATACCGACTCCTGAGATCAGGAACTCAAGACAGAGTCTAATTTTGTATTTAACCATAAAATTTGAGCATCTAGAAACGGATGTGCAGAGTTCATGACACACATGCCGTTGATGAATACCATTCTACTCTCAAAATTACTGAAAGCAGACGTTTGCGGTAATGACGATAATTGGAGGATCATCATGTAGGTATGACTGTTTCATGATTCTGTCCAGTTGATTCAACGGTCGAAGTGAACTCTTTTGGTTATTCGTGATTCGGAAGGGTTGGTAATTGGGAGACGGTGCGAGATGATTCTCGGCCGATAGTGTGGGTCTAGTAGAACAAGGTGTGTCCCACCCTGCACCCTGCATACTGTGGCCTCCAGCATCTCCACTCGACAGCACCTGCAAGCCTTGACCGATTTCGTGATCTCGCTGCTTCTCCTCGTTTGCAGCACGTCCTCGTCCCTTGCACGATAACGTCTGGTGATATGATGGAAGGATGATCCTCATCATCCCTTATTTCAGTTTTGAAACTTGTCCGTCGAGTAGTATCCTGGGGTTGTAAGGATTTTGCTGCAGTTTGTGTAACGGACATAGTCGAGAGGATGGGAAAGATAGAAAATAAGAGAAAAAGGACGATGAAAGAAAATGGAGGAGGACTATGCTTTCTTTTAATTTTGCTATCTAGGGTAAACGAACGTATACCTATATGAGCACATTGCGGGATTCTTCAAGTATTGAATCTCTTGTGACCAAAGGAACACCCAAGCAAAAACAAGAAACACTTTGTGCAGCGTCTCGAGTCAAACGTTCACTGTGAAGATGGCGAAATTTGTGAATTTACAATTTGTCAACGCAGGGCCAAAGGTATTTCGTTACGTGGTAGACATGTAGATATCTGTATTGAAAAAATTGACAGGATCAACAGAGATCGAAATAGTACTTTTATGTGCAGTATAACATTTGAAATCAACTATTTCTATTTACAGTTTCAGTTATAACAGTAGAAATTTCAGACGTGGTACTTTTTGTTCGTTATAAGAACAATTTGCATCTAGAGATGAGTACTTTTCTTGTGGAATCTTGATTTTTTTTACACGTCCCTTTTTCGATCCAATCCTCTGAATTTAAAACGTTACAATGGTCAGCTGATACTACTCTCCAAATTCCAATGGTACCCTTCAGAACTACTTCTTGTTCTACTATCAGCTGGATTACAATTTTTACGTTTCTTGCAACCCTACGAAAATGTTGCGATGACTATATGAAAGCCTTGTGTCAAGCACACTGAAATTTGCATTTATCCCACTTTGATAATTGCTCGAAATGTTCCATTTTCTAAGCCTCCTGGTTTCGAGATCGATACCCTCCTCTTTGTTTACTTGTTGTCTGTTTTCATTTCGTCTCATATGTCCGACGTTCTTCATGGTATATATATCGAATCTTCAGAATTCCCCTTGGTCAAGAATATACAAAGTCAGTTTTCCCGCATGACGACAACCTTTGCTCATTGTTTTCGACCCCGGACTTCCAACCCCATAGTCATATCGCCATGGCAACAAGGCAATATTCATTGTTGCAGCCTTTGCCTCGTCAGGTAGTAGGTCTCTATACTTAGTTTCCAGGTAATACCTTTAGCATTTACCATCCTCTCTGCAGCCCCTTACTACGGGGGTTGTCACAGCATCATCATCATCATCAAAGGAAGCAAAACAGTTTCCCAGAATAGCTCGTGCACGGGTCCAAAATGAGAAAGAAGGAGGTCTCGACACAATTTCCACGTGTCTTAGGTCGGACTTTACACATTTCTAAAGACGTTCAAACTTTAGGGTCCAGAGGCGGAATCTTAAACGGTCACAAAACCCAAAGAAAACCACTCATAAAACATTTTCCAGACGTCTGATCACCGACCTTCGATACATTGCACAGTGTCACTCGTGTTTACCCATATACAGACGTTATTAAAGTTTCTGTGAAATGATAATTTGAAGAAAAACGAAGAAGCTAGTTTTGGTCTGGTAGCCTCAATTTTTCCCTCTTCGTGGGTCTCTGCAGTTTTAGTTATCGATCGTAGAAAAGCGTGAGGTGGTGCGGCCTGCAGGTAGTGTACCTACGTCCACAGCCCATTCGGGTCGGTTGCTTTCCCGGATGGGGAACTTCTTGCAATCACTCCCACCCCAGGCTCACCTTTACCTCGTCTCAAGATTCAAGTTGGGTGTGACGGAAGACTTACTTCGTTGTCGACCGAACCCTCGTCTCTCCTGTTGTTGTCCATGCATTTCTTGTCGCTTTGAGCGAGTCTCCGACAGCCTGTGAAAAAGCTCGGAAAAAATTGAGTTTCCGGAAAGCCGATCCCCAATGGTGTCTTAGTCGTCGGGTTCTGCTCGTTTCTGTACAGAATTTTGTTGCCCTGGTGGTGGTTGTAAACGGAGCTTAACCAGTTGTCAGCGTGCCAACAACCCTAAGAACCTCCTGTTTCTAGGTATTATACCCACACCGATAGACCCCGCGCTGTCCGACCGTCTTCCACTCATACAGATGCAGCGATCCAGTTCGGTTCTCCAACGGTACCAACTGTGCAAGTTCCTCCAACCCCATCCCCGTTTCCCGGCCCCGAACCCTCGGACCACCGCGTAGTCCGACCCTATTTACACTCGGCGAAGGTACATGCAGACATACACGGGCAATATCCATTACACTAAGGATCATGCCGCGTTGCAGAGGATTGCGAGTATATAGGATGCAGTGGTCGTACCGCGTTGCGTTGCGTTGTGTGGGGGCTGGATGAGTCTGTAAGGGATGCTTCATTTAATTTTATCGCGTTATGTTACACCTACCCTCATCCTTACCACCGTCTTCGACGGTATTATCCTCGCTGGCTTGCGACCAGTCAACGGCTACAAACCGTTTACTGCATCGCTATACATGCTGTTGGTGCCATACGGCGTGCGTTCATTGTCTGCGTACAATCAACTCTGAGGATCATGGATATCAAGACAAAAATATGATATCAAGATGTAAAATATTCCTTCTTTTCTTCAAATAAAACGCTCCTAGTCACAAGCAAAAAAAGTTTCGGCCTCGGACGGGTCTTGAGACTGTATAAGGCCGAATATTCTCATTGTTTAGAGGTAGTGAGACGACTTGGAGACTCGAATTTCCAAATTTTCTTCTGCACTAAATTGTGTCTTTTGAAGTCAAATACGTTTCTTAATTGACAACATTTTAATTTTGTGTTTAGATAATTGAGATCAAAGCCTGATTGTGAAACAGTTCCTCGAACTCGAATCCGTTTTTTGATTGATTAAAGGATGTTTTTTCTGTGATATTCATTCACTCTGTGTCATTCGGTATCGTATAGAAGATATTTTCTGAAGCAACTGACTGCGCTTCCTGTTGATCGTCTTTTATGCATATCTCGATCTTTTTGCGCATCAAATTACGGCTTTTGGAATATAAATATCACGATTTTTGTCCCATACAATCACGAAATCCTTTTCCCAAGTGAGTAGACTAAATATCCAACACCCCATTTTCGTTGCATCCTGGGGTCCGCTCCGTTCCGAATTCGGGCAAACTCGTTATCGATTTTGTCGGATATTATCTTCTCGATTCGAGAGTAAATTCTTTGTCGTGAGAAAGAACCAGGGAGTAGAGTAGCCGTTGAGGCAATAGTCGGTAAGATTGTAATCGTGAAAAACGTGGAGTAAGGTCCAATTTTCCGTCTCGCCCACTTTCGGGTATCGGGGCGGGTTTTCTATTGTACTCTTTCTCTACTCTCCGCCCGTCACATTTCTATCATGTAAATGCTGCCTCTTTCCACCAGCACCGTCAGAGTCCTGTCTCTTTCCTTCTCCCTACGTTCCCTACGTTCCCTCGTTCTTCTCTTTGCCCGAACCCAAAGCCCAAAGCCCAAAGCCCAAAGCCCCAGGCCTCTGTCCTTTTCGATTCTGATGGCTTAAGCCAGAAGCGCGAAAATAGAAACCCTTTATCTTCGGATGACCGGGCTGGTCTACGGGCTGTATGCTACCGTACCGAAAACCAGATAGTGATGGAACTGGAGGCTAGAAAACTGCGATTTATCGCATCGTCGTTGTTTCACTTTTTTTTTACTTCGTTAAATACAAAATGTTGCAGTGAAGTGGAGACAGTTTTCATTTCTGACTAACCTTGAGTTGACCAAGTCTATGTGACGGATCGAAAGGCTTGTGAGAAACGTTGAATCAGGTCCAAGTTGAGCTCTGAGATAGATTGAACTAGATTCACTTAGAATAAGTTCAAAGCTCCAGAAAATTAATTCTAAAGATGGCGAGGTCACATTAAAAAAATAATATTGGGTGGGACGAGTTGGGAATGGATGTTGAATTGAGCTATAAGACGCCCTGAATTTAGCCACGATGAAATTGGATATCTGAGAAACGTTGAGATGAGATGAATGCTGGTGAAGAACGTTGAAACATGCTATAACATGAGCGTGGATATGCTAAATAGATCCAAGATAAACTGAAATTCATTCATTCGTAATAAAACTGATATGCGTTGTAACATGTAATAAATCCAGCCGAGGCATTGTTCAAAATTTCGGAACGAACTAGACTCAGTTAAAAAGCGTGACAAGAAACGGAAAATGAGCTGAATCTGCACATGAGAAATCGCTGAAACTAAAAGATGTTGAGGACAGTTCGAATTCCGAGATTAATTATCAAATTTTCCTCACATGAGCTAAAAACCATGGAAAACAAGTCAGCACAAAGCTAGATAGGGGGTAAAGTCAGCTTGGACATTCTAAGAGAGGTTAAAATCAGCTGGGATGAGTAAAAAAAAAATGTCACAACAAGTTCGAAAATTGAAATTAGCTAAATCACCTCGGAATACTCCAGAACTAGGTCACAGGGACCATGACTCGTAAAATCAATGTTGAAAAACTTTGAAATACTCACTGGAATGAGCTTCTGAAATGAGAAAAATGAGCTGAAATGAAGTAGATGGGGTGAAATGAAAGAGAGTCATAGAACAACCAGAATAAGTACTATGAAAGTGTGACAATGAGCTGAAAAAGGGGCTCAATCAGATGTGGAATTAGAAAATGTCAGGACTGGGACTAGAAAAGTTTGAGAACTGTGGAATCGAATAAAGTTAGCGTCCTTCGGGATGACCTTTAAAAAACACTAGAAACACACTGAAAATTTGAAACGAAAATGTGTCGTACTATGTTCAAAAAGGAATTTGATCACTCTAAAACTGCACGGAACGCTCTCAAGTTGAGTAGAACGAAGTCAACGTTCACAAATGGTGAAGCACTTACTAGAATGAGCTATAAAACTACTGAAATCATTTCTAAGGAACTGAGAAAGCGTCAAAAGTGGAGTAGAAATGAATTACATGGTAGTAAATCACGGTAAAGATCAGGTATACCGCTTTATGAAAAGGAAATGTCCTGTCCTGCAAATTCCGAATTTCAATTCTAAAAATATCAAATTCTGTAAACCTGGGTAAAGTTGGCTGGTGGTGAAACGTGGATGAGGTGGGGGAATTCCCGGAAGTGGCATGAGATTTTAATAATACATTCTCGATACAAGCCAGGAATATCAGATTCAGGTTTTGGTGCCGCAGGAATTTTGTCTCCAGACTGGATAAGGACTGCCTCCTACAGCAGTGTGAGCTGAAATCGTTGGTCAATACATGACGCAACGGCGCGTAATACCGTTCCTAGAATCGCCCCTTATTCTCGTTGGTTACGTCATTCCGGGTAGAGCGGTGAATAAAACCATGTCAGCAGAAAAAAAGATAAAGCAATCGTATTAAAAACTCTACTCGCCATATACCGCTTTTTGCTCTCGCTTCTGACACATACGAATCCTACTTACTCATATTGATATCCGAGGAGGCGATCTATCTTGACCTTTGACCTATGACGTCCGGAGGCTCAAACATACATAGACAAACTGAGCTTGCATTGTTTGCGCAAATTTTAACTGCCTTTGCTCGTTGTTCCAATCAATTACATCAGACATCATATCGATTTGAAATTCTGGAGGACGTAAGCTTTGAGATCGTGATAAGATACACACAGCGTCATTCAGGGCGAAGAGTGTTTCATCGCGTTAACGAAGACTCTTCAGGGTTTGTCTTGATGACGATTATGGTTATGATTTCAGGCGAAAACAGGACGAAGTACAAGTCCTGGAAGAGACTATACGGGCGCGGTCCGAGCAGCACAAGAAGGCTGGGGTGGAGCTGGATGCCACCTGCCACATCTGCCTCAAGACGAAGTTCGCGGACGGTGTTGGCCACATCTGCAACTACTGCAACATACGGTGCTGTGCGCGATGCGGAGGAAAGGTCACCCTACGTTCCACCAAGGTATGACCACTTGAAATTACATCTTAGGTCCACCCACGTCTCAGATGATGTGAAAAATGTGCTGTTTCATTTCACTGGATAGAACACACAACAAATGAAGACGATCCCTCTGTTTCAACATTTGGTACACTCCGATTGGCCATTATGCTTCGATCCCTGATCAGTTTGCTAGTCGTACTGAGACTGTTAGATCTTCAGATCTTCGTTATTGGCATTATCATGCGTATGAATCGTGGTTTGAAACCGGGTGGAGGTGTGGAGAACATTAGACCTGAGACCAGACCACCCGTGAGCGTTGAATACCTTGTGAGTGATGTTCGCCAATTGCATATCGGTCTTGTAAAAGTGCTTTTCGATCCTAGCAAACTAGGGAATTTAATTCGCGTGATAGGCCGAGGTCATTTCCGACCGCCTGGGATCGACTCTCCAGCTTCCGCCGGAGAATGGTGGCGCTCTGCCTCAGTGCCACTGGCAGCCTAGAATATCGCGATTGGTAGATAACATCTCGACCAGTTTCCTCCTCCGCAATGCACCTCCCGATACATTGCGTTTGACGTCTGGTAACGATTCCCTACATCTGTCTAGACTTACTACAGTTCTCAAAAGTATGAAATACAAACGATATAGACACTCGACTTCTGATACCTTTTTATCAGCCTTTTCATTTCAATATCGCCAAACGTCGATATTGGACGAGAAAATCTGTCATTTGGACGACATCCAGATTTAGCAAAAAGGCTAACATGGTCCAGGAAGGGTGTTTCCTCTTCTTGACATTCTACACTGTCGAATTGAAGTTTTAGACGAATAGAAAAAAAGCGGCATAATCTCAGCCGTGCGAAACCTGGATTTCTTGTCCTAGTTCAGGATCAGGGAACCACATCATGAGAAAAACTGAATGGAGGCCCAAATGTTCATCATTTTTGGTCATCATACGTTGGCATTCTGTCTTTGTTCCGTCTCAAACTTTAGATTTCTCTATCCTGTTGTTCTTGGGGGCAGTGGCGCTATTTCGAGAAAAAAAAAAAAAATCAAAAACCGAATCACGGTGCATTCCTCGTCTTGGAGGTCCGGCTAAAGCCACGAAGTGAGTGTCGGGCTGGCTATGGGCTATGTTACGTGGTTTTATACACCAGGCGGCTTAGCTTTGCGTGGGAGCACATGAATGGGTGCGCCCCTGTGTGACGTCACGGGGATGGCGGGGTGCGGAGGGTCGTGGAAAGAGAGGGTATCGGGTCGGAGGCGAGCTGGAAAGAGAGAGAGAGAGAGAGAGAGAGAGAGAGAGGAGAGACGGAGGTTCGAGGGGGCGGAGGGACGTGACGCAACATATTGATCTAAGTGTGGACTGCGGCAGGGTGAGAAGAGGCGAGTGCGGGCCGAGGAAAGAGTACTGGGTGTCTGTGAAATCTGGTAAAAAGGTAAGGATTCACGGCCTTCGCCTCAGATTTTGGGGACCCAGTTTCATCAAATATCCAGCTGATCAAAATCTGCTGTTTTGTCGAAGACGCGACAATGGACTGGGCACCCCTTTAGAATTGAAGAGCGGATGCGTGGGTGGTCTCTGCGTGGGAGTGCTTGTTGTATATTGAAGAAGTTGCAGTGGAATACAAAGAGCGCGATCAGTGAAGACCCTCGGTCCACTGGTCTGAAGGAATCTTTGAGGGGCATTTTGAATCCCTGAGGAACATGACCGGATGGATGTAACATTTACGGTGGCAGCGGCCGGGATATGGCATTTGAATAAAGAATAATCCACTGCAGGCCGTTCTCCGTATCCACTGCGACCAAGCTTCTTCGTCTCCGTCTTCTTTTTCCCATTCTACACCTTGGGAATCAGCACGGGTCTTGGGTACGTGGGCGTGCAGGTATATCGATCAGATTACGCCGTCCCTAGAACCCAGACAAAGTGTTTCGCGATCGGGGAACCTCTGGACCAACCGAGTCTCGCCGAATCATTGCCGCAGGATTTTATCATCCTGGGGTTATCGACATGAAATGGTGTTCCGGACGTTTTTATGACTTTGATAGAAAAAGAAGTACTTCTTTTTCTGTTTGAACAGAATCGTTGTCTGCGTTTGTTTTGGGCCCAAATGAGGGCTAATAAACGCAAGCTAATTACAAGAGCGGCGTTTTACTTTAGAGGCCAGCCCGCCTCTCGTAGTTCCGCCCTTCTTTCACCCACAACACCAGCAGCCTCGTTTTCGTTCTTTGGGTCATCCGACCTCGTGGTCTCAAAAGCTCGGTGTGGGTGCGCTGGTTAGTCGGCTCGCATGCGAGTACACGGTGCGCCGTGTTCTTCGGCGCAATTAGAGGCTGGGGTTAATTACACGTGGAATTGTTATCGTCGCTTAAATAGCACGCAGGTTAAACAGTTTCGCGGTTCTACAACGATTATTTTTTACTCTTCAAACTCGCCTCCCTCCACACTTTCATTTTTTTTTTTGCACATCCAATTTGTAATTCTGATCAGATGAAAAAAGAGTCACGACGATGAAATAGTATACGAATTTTATTGTCCTCGAATGCAATAAAAAAAAAAAAAAATTGAGTTCCGTCATCGTGGTGATTCGCCTATTGATTTTCCGAGAATAAATTCTGGGTCAGCGATTTCTCCCTCTTCACAAACTGCACTAATTATTTGGGTGATCGGGAGTTTCTATGTACAGTGGATACTGTATATATGTTCAACTGAATTCAGATCATGGCGGATGACTCTCTGGAGTAAAATAAAAAATGTGGTAGTCTGGTTAATAGTAGTTATCTGAGACTGACGGGAGTTTGATGATGTCGAACCTTGTTACACGCCTCCACCACGAGGGCAAAGAGAATTCTGCATTCGTTTTTTATTTTTTCATTTTCTCAATATCGATATTTGTCATCGTCTCTATATATTACATGCAGAAACGACCCTCCCAGTTCATTGAAAACTTGTTTTTAGACGTATAACCAACCGATACCGAAAGTACTTTCAGGATATAGAACGATTCCGATCATCAAAACTTCGATTATAGTTACCCTAACAATTACCCTCACCCAATACTAGCAAGATTTAGTGCGATACTATAGTTCTCGGAGAATACTTGTTGCTTTAGTTTCGGCAAAGGCCTCTAGAGTGTCGCTCAACCCTCCATTCTCACCTCAAATAACTTTGCCCCGGAGAATGAAACCGGGAAGAAATCAATGGACATGTTTCATGATCCTCTCTTAGGTTGGACGTATGAAAGCACTTCTGGTTCTCCTCTTCCCGTCTCTGGGCTCCCATATCTGTCAGTAAGGTGCTAGGTACCAGTGTCTAGTTGAGGGCCAGGATCTCCGAGTTGAGTTATGCGCGAGCATGACCATGATGGCTTACGGTCTAGGGTCCGTGCAGACTTGTACTAGTTGAGTTGACGAGTTGAAGGGTCGTCTGAGCACCGATGCCACTCACCACTGACTATCTTGTCTGAACCTTCCCTCACATTCTCAGCGACCATACATCTGGGTTAGGGGTTAAGTTAACATGAAAAAACGAATCCCTCAAACACCTACATCGCCGCCTCCCCAAATTGCACACTTTCACATGTCGATATCTCAGAATCGAACAGTGTTCGACAACTAAATGAGATGGGTATATAAGATTCGGGTGGAAATAAATGAATTTCTGAAACTGAAGCCACGGATATATCGGAGTGGGTCGGGAGTGGGTATGAGTATTGCTTGAGGTTGGCCACTACCCGTGCTGCTCTTGCGGTTGGTGGCCAGTCTCAAGACGCGAAAGGCTTCGTTACAATTTAAAGAGTGGTAGAAACAGGTAGGAAATGACTGCGCCCTGAGCTGCAGTGTGGGGCGTGTGTTTTGGTATCAGAGTAGCATCGTGGTGTGGAAGTGCAGGAGCACCAGAATGTCGTATTAGTGTGAGGGGGTTTCGGAGCCAGGGTGATGCACTTGACATATTGCTAGCTAGGCAACTCAAAGTGTACAAGTACCCTTCAGCCGGTCGTGCCAGGTTCTAGCTCAGCTTCGTTTCGCCTTACGGCCTCGACGGGGCTCGTCTACCTAGGTGGATGTAAGGGCCGGTGATGTCACCGCGGTAGTCTTTGCCAGGAATTGGTTCAGGGCGCAGGGCCCACCTGGCTCTTCCAGAAACGCTGGTTTCTCAAGCCTGTCTGGCAACGGAACAACGTCTAGACTAGGGGTTGCGTAGCTGATCGGAATCCGGTGTCGCCTGCCCCAGCAGTTTCTCATGGGATTGCGTTTGGTTTATATTTAGAAACGCTTAAGTTTGTTAATCAGTGGCAAGTGATCGCGTAGGCGTAGGCAGGGTGTGTGTTTCTGATAGAGTGATGTAAATGGGTTGATTTAATTTGGAATTATTCAGTGACTTATGGCCCCGTGCAGTGAGCTGGTATTTACATATTTCCAATCGATCTGCTACTTTCGAACTTTCATTAAAGAACTTACTCCCAACCCTCCGAGCATCAGGGTTTTAAATTAGCGATGCCAATACCGTCCGTACTTAACGGCTCTGTCACATATCAACTCACAGCCGACACAAAACACCTCGAACTTTGACTTCTGTACTCAGAACAAGTACTAATGTAGAGTGCGGGGCATCTTTGAACTCTGATTGTTGATGGCTAGGTGATATGGGTGTGCATCCTCTGCCGGAAGAAGCAAGAACTTTTATCGAAGACTGGACAATGGATGACCAAGTCGGGTCTTGGTGCCGCGGACACGGCAATGCTCCGACGAATGCAGGAGGACATGCAGGGCGTCGGGCTACCTGGTCACGTGGAACAAACCCAGGATAAGAGACCCAAGCTCGAAAGAGCCCATAGTGCCGCTGAGAAGGAAAACCTTCCGTTACTACAACAGAGTGGAAGTCTTCTTCGGAGGCAGTACTCCCAGCAGGAACAGGTACCGTATCAGAGTATCAATAATTTTATGGACTTTTCGCTATTGGCTCATGACGAATTCGGAGCAAGAAAGAGACTATGATGACCCAATATTAAAGTTTCGAAAACGCACAAGGAGCACTTTTTCCTAAAAATACGCAATGGTCTTAATGCACTCATTTTTTTTTGTTATACTTAATCAATTAGAATGCTTGGAAAGTACGATTTCCCCAAAAAAACAAGACTGAACCTTTTTTGCTACAACTTTTTCAATGTCTATCAGAACTCTTCCATCACTATTTTTCTCCGGTCTCAGATGCCTGGTCGTCGGATGTCCACGAGTGACAGTGGTGTTGAAATGTCAGTATCTCCGCACTCGAGGTCTCTGCCAACTCCACATGTCGTCGTAGCCTCGTACGGGATGCAACCGACTCCTAGACACCCGGCAGCGTTTCCTGAAGACGATCCAAGCCTCTACAGGGGGGAACTTGACGGTCTGATGCGGCAGCATGCTCAGACCTACCAGAGACAGCGGCAAATATACCAGGTGAGAATCACACACACAGGAAATAGGAAAATGTTCGTTCTGTTCAGTCATTTTATGATCGTCATCAACATATCTTTGATTTTCTTCGATCAGGAGCAAAACTCCGAGCTCGTAATGGCCTACGGTCATCCCACAACCGTCGAGCCATCTTCGAGGACGGTGCATCCTTCCCAGCAGCACTCTCCGCATCCTGCACACCACGTCCAGCCCCACCAAATGCCGGGGTCACATCCACCGGGACCAGGCGGTGCCCCTGGTGTTCAGGCCGGGGTTCAACCTCAGAGGAGCTTTAGCAGTAGCGAAGAAGAACTCAGGAGCACGCCAGAGTGCGCAAGCGACGAACCTGACGAGTCCGAAAAGGGTAAGTCAATGCTCGATCTCCTGACGATCTTGATTTTCTTTACGACGGAGCACACATGAACGTCCCACAAAGTACTTTGATGATGTTGATCATGATGAAGATCAGAAAGTTCATTTGGACGAAAATTAGTTCATAAAAAATCGTTCAGCAGCATTCTCTGAAAACAGTTTCGAGATTCAGTCTGAAATTCATATCAGAATATGAGATAATTATATCTTGTTCATAAAATAGTATAGGAAAATGTGATTTGAGAGAATCTTTATACGAGTGTACTGACCATAAGTAAATCGATCCCAGAAGAGATTGAATCGGTTACACGAATCCGTCTTGAAAGCTGTCGCACTATCTCAGATACGGTATATCTTTGTGGGACGTTTCGTGCATATGTTGTGTGACTTCAGTAAATCCGCGCGACGAAGATTTAGATCCACTCGAAATTACTCATAAAAGCTCCGTCGATTGTAGTGTCCATAATTGTAAAAGAAACAGAAGAAGACGAAGGAGAAGAAGAGGCATGGAAACTGACGTTAGAACTGAACAGGTTGACCTCATTCAGGTCATTCAGTGCATCCTTAAAAATAAATCGCGATTTTGGAAAAAATCAACTCTAGTACCAGTTCTCCGTCAAATAATTCGGTGATCGAATATTGATCGTTGTTCGATTCGAAACCAGAAAAAAACCGCACGTATCGATGTGACGAAATGTTATTTACAGGTGGCCTCGATTCAACGCAGATTAGTTTTTTCATCGTATTACTCTAAAAAAGTAACTAGCGTTATACCGCAACAGCTTTTGTACGGAAAAAAAAATTTCCGGATCTCTTGTCATCGCACAGCGGCCATCAGTGCTGCCGCCGAAAAAACTAACAAGTACAGGATAGTGCAATCAAAATAGCGTAGCAAGTTTTTGTCTGTCCCAAAAAGCAGCCGCATTTTCAGGTGTGCTTTTGAAAAAAATTGATGACCATTTGCGAAAAACTGAATTGCGTTGAGAAAAAAATTAGTGGGTAGCCAACAAACAAACTGATATTGCGAAATACAATTTCGGTGTTCCAAATAAATCGTTCAATACAGGGTCCGAGAATCGTCTTTCAGTTCAAGCTAGAAACCCTGAAATCTGGGGTTTTCAATTGTTCTCAATTTAGTGGGGTTTGTTGCTGCGCTGCAGGGAGACTACAGGTACCCGTAGAGTCCAGGGGAAATAAAAACAAGGCTTAAACTTCCATATCAACGAACCCACACACAAACACGATACATGGTGGACAGTACAGCCTACATACCCATCCATCTAGTTCATGGATGATTAAATGCATAGCCGTCGACCTGTGAACTGATTCACTCAGATGGTACCCTGCCCTGTCCACGGCAACGGTACCGGTGCTGCTGAGGAGACCGAGGGTGGTTTCAGCCAGGGCACGCGGGATGTATTCCGGAAATAGAGAGGAGCACACCATTCATTTAATTCACTGTACAAGTGGGGGAAGGAAAAGGGAACGAACCTTTGAACTCAGTCAGGACGCAAGAGAAATAAAATAGGGAGAGGAAGAGGGGAGCGAATGAAATGGAAAAAACAGGTCGGAAGGGTGGATCGTTCGACCGCATTTATAGAATGTCTAGTCGGCGGAGGGGTTGAAACTGCATCTGCAGATTCCTCGAGGACAAGACGCGGAAATTTGGCGAGTAAATAATAAATCCTGAGCAAACGAACCGATGATCTTGGAGCTCCGGTATCGCGGAATGTGTCCTGCGGGAATTCTCGGGTTTTGCCCTCCCGGTCCCGCCGTTGCATTGATCCTTGGCTCTCCCTCCGCCTCTCCCCTCCTCCCTGGTTGTTCCTCTTTCCCCGCTTCAGACCGCTCCTTCCTACTTTGCCGCCCACGCAACGAGCCCGACGCCTACGCGTTCGCGTGACGTCATGGGGCAGCACGTGGGCGAATCTAGATTCCCTTCATTCCCACCCCTCGGACCCCCCGGCACCGCGAAACCCGCGGCCGGGCTCCGTGTGGTCCATTCAGCACCCTGGCCAACCCAAACCGTTCCGCAACCAGTTTTCGTCTGTGTATACGTACGTATGTATGTACTGTACGTGCTTACGTCTGTTTGACGAGCATCCTGCTACCGGTACACTTCTAGCTCTACGAGGTCTATGACGCACTTCGGTGTCTTTACTTTCGCTAACCAAGAAAAGTGCTGAGAGAATCTATCGGAAATCTTCTTGGTTATTCGATTTCTACCATAATTCTGAACGCTCGGTTCCATCAACGTAGAATTCCGTGAGATGCTGCAAGCAAATTATCGGTTTATCAAAAATATTTATTATATCATATCCGTATAGACACACGATAGAGTAAATTTTCCAGTGTACATTGTACGTACATATTTGTCATGCTACTACATGCATCCATGTATCGCACAACCGTATGTAATACATGTGTACGTATACATATAACATGACATGGGGACCGTGGCGCGAACCATTCTGTAAACCAGATGCTATGCAGGAAGCTGGGCGTTTCATCTGCAGAATCATCCAAGGAATTTCTCCATCCCCATCCCCATTCCAACTGATCTCTCTCACTCACTCTGACACTCCTGAGGTGCTAATAATAGCTGGTATGGGCCTAGATATGGATATAGATATAAACATGACGGAACCATCTCTATGCCGTAGCTTCAGGACATATTCTTCTCTTTTACCTGAGAACCATGCACGCACATAGTCTATGTTTTAATTTTTTTTTCCACGCGCTAGGCGACGTAACCCAACCTAGCCTCGGAGCCCAGAGCCTTTGTAATACTCACACATAATTTCAGTCCCGAAGATTGAAGAATTACATTTCCAAGATATCATACTAACGCTCAGAAATACGTGGCCGACCTGACGGACACGATTACTACTCGATCTGGCGCTCGACCGCTTCGACTTACAGCAGCTACTACTCACGCGTCCGACCACTCCCGGTCTCACTACTGACATGCTCGAGCGCTCCTGCAGCTTCTACTACTCACTCGGTCGACCGTTCAGCGGTTTCTACTTAAAGTCGGCCGTCCGCGCGTCTTCCGGCCTAACTACTCACACGGTCGAGCGCTGGAACTTCTAACGCTCACATGATCGACCGTTTCTTGTTCCGAACTTGTCCGCGTCCGAGCGTTTCCTTCTCGTTAACTGTTTCGGCTCCCACTGATCGTACGATCATATGATTTGATTATGGTTTCAGAGTATTTGTCTTCACAGCAGTCATCCGACAGTGGATAAAATAATTGAATTCGACAGCTTCCAACTCAAGTTTAGGGGATGATTTGATTGCACTATCCTTTACCAAAATGTATATGGATGATAAGTACCGAAGAACGAAATTCGAGTGATCTTCGAGTGTCTATGAGATACACGGTTTGCAGTATAAAGAATGGATTGAAATGGTTTATTTCTACTTTACAAATTGATACAAATAGTATATATATCTAATTATATATATATATATATATGATAAAATCTGCGTTAGAGGACAGCGTTGTTGCTCCCATGTAGTTGCACAAATTAGAATAGAAAATAGAATTAGTAGATTAGCGAGGTAAGTTTAGAAAAAAAAGAACAACCATAAAATCTTGAAGAAGAAATAAAAAAAAAACACCAATGAACATGTTTATATTATAAAGCTATTGATAGTTAAGGGTGTCAATAAGAGAATCGGTGGCCGCAGCCTGTCACGCAGTGGTTGTAGGGATGATATCATCGACGCAGAGGTTATAAATCGCCCATACACACTTGTGTCACCCTCTATATTGCGACCGATCCGTGAACCAGCGGGGTTGAAGAAGGATCCCAGAAACGGCGACGCGGGCGAAGGAGGGGGGAGGGGGGGAGCTAAACCGAGAAACAAGTCCGTGGTGATTTATGCGTGTGGTTCGCGGTGTCATCTAACTTTTAAATTAAGACCCGAGCGGCTGCTTGGCCCCCGACGTTTTTATGTATGTATGTATGTATGTATATACGACGCATATACATATATATTGAAGTCCATTTGATAGAAATAGTCGAATTGTTTGAAAAACTTATAAATGTAATTATTGCTATTTTTTTTTTTGTCTGGATGAAAGAGATTTATTTTTGGTTTCAAAGTCGACATTCAACAATGCAAAGCTAATCATGACCGCGTTTGGATATGTGTGGTTTATAACGAATACCTTCTAGGAGGGAAACCCCCACCGATTGTGGTGGGGGGACCTAGGAGTCCCAGGGATAAGGCGGGGGATCGAATCATCAGACAGGCGATACTGGACGAGAAGATCAAGAAGTTTCTTGCGGTATAATTATACACTAAAAAACCACGACCTCGTCGCCAATCAGCTGCATATACACATAAATGAATATATATGAATATACTATACCAATATCTATATGTGTGCATGTGCGTGTTTTTCCCATTCTGAACGGTCACCCATTTCTCATTCCACGTTTAATCTGTGTTAATCGCGAAATTTTTGTCACCATTACCAAGATCGTTTCAGTCTTGTAATTATCGTATTCTTTGAGAAAAAATAAGACGATTTTGTACGGGCGAAAAAATCGAGAGTTCAATAGTTTTTGAATGGGAGAGAGTCGAAGTCGGCCAATCACGGCTCGCCCCGAGGAGTGTAACGGTCGCGCGCGCTTCCCCCACTCTAGAAGTAGCGAGTCGTAATTGGAGAACTTTGAAATCGTTCCCTTTCGGAAACTATGAGAGATATGAATTTTTGGCGAAGGGAAATTCGTTTCATTTTTTCGTCAAGAATACACTGAGGGCTGGTGAAAAAAAAACAATACAGCTTAAAAGTGCTTGAAAATTGTTTGAAAAATTTGGGTAAATTCTTGTATTCATTTTGGGTTTGGGGACAGACGAAAGTGGCTGTTCAGAAACTCTTTTCTAATCTAATCCAATATCAGAACTTTCAGCAATATAAAAATCGCGCACAATATTACGTCTATTTTTTCGCTGTGTATATTTGACCTTATATACATATGAACTTGTGAACTTGTATTTTTCTGACATTTTTTCTCAGTCATTTTCCCAATTGAATCGTACCTGATTTTTTCTGCAGCAAAATTTACGATCGTAACGGTGTTTTCATTATCTGCACTTTGCTCTTTTACAATTTGACATCAATTGGATACGAAGAATACGGCTGATTTTAACATTCAATCATTCACCAAACGGTAGAAGTACGAATCAATAATTATTTGTTGATATTATTTTTGCAAAGTATTTTTACCTGGAGACGCGGTTTTCCGACTCGTATTCGGATTTTTGAGTCGAAGAACTTGAAGGTCCTTGAAATATGTCTCTATATGATCGTGTATAATTGTAATTGATGTTGCACATTTCGTATCTATACAAACCTGATTATTATCCGCCGTGTATTTATTTAACATATTACTATTAGTGTCCTGTCATCTTTTAGCGAGTCTTATTTTCCATTGGTCAAAGCTTATCTAAACGAATGACGAATCCCACATTTAATAATCAAATAAAAAATCTGGACTCACTGTCAGATGACAGGACTTGATATCTTTTATTACTTTCGCACGGAGCTCACCTTCTATCTATCACCAAAACACTGCAGACATTAAACAAATTAAAAAATAAAATTCCAAAATTCACACACGCAAGCAACGATCGACACAGCTGCAGTATATAAATATCGCGAACAACAGTTATACGTATTTTATAAGTGCACTAATAATGAAATACCACAATGCCCGAAAAAAAACAGGCGAGTTCCCTCGTTTCTCTCTACGATAATCGAATGATTACCAAATTCAGGACACTCCACAGCGTGGGAAGTGTTCACTGTCTCCAGCTTTGTTATACTCTTGAATGTGTCTTGAATTAAGCAACGAACCAGTCATTTTTACTTAGGGGTTTCTCTCAAAAAAATTGAGCTTCTACAAATGAAGCAACTTCTGTATCAAACATTTTTTGATTCGTTGTCACTCCGATGAGTTATCAAAGTTGGAAGTGACGTTGCCTACCCTGTCGAGCTTTGTACAATTGGTGTGAATGAAAGTATACAATACAGAAAATTTTGAAACGGGATAAAACTTAGGGTATAGAAAGAAGGGATAAAATGGTTCACAAAAGAAGTAGAAAATTTGGATCTACTGTAGGGAAGGGGTACAGCTATGAGACTGGAGGGCCAACTTCGCTGTCCAGTGGTGTCCGTCGGTTCGGGCCCCACAACGGACATGTACGAACGACCCAGACCATCATCGGCCACAACGGTCATCATCCCCCTCGAGAACCACGAAAAGAGGAGAGCACGCTGGTCAGAAGGAGCTTCAGGAGGAGCGGCGACGAATGGAGCGCTGATAGTCGAAGGTGCGTTTGCACCCAGGGGTCAGGATCTCGATCGACGATTGGCTCGAAGGCGGGTCAAATTTCGCGCCAAAAACGGCAATTAGAATCTTCATACCTCTATTTCCTTGTATCGCGTCCTCGGCCAATCTTTGATCCGTTCTTTTCCTCGCGGATCCTTTGACATCGCGTTGCCTTCATCGTCTCAGGTTCACTGAAAGGAGGGGGAAAAAGACGGTCCGTTTCGACGGTGGCACCAACGTCGTTGGAGGCCACGAGGAGGACTGGTCCTGGGAGGCTGATCGGCAGGGAAGCCAGGACAGCGCGACCAAGGACTCCGGTATCGATACCTCCAGCACTTTTACTAGCAGCGAAGACAGCAATCGAGGAGATCTGCCCAAGGTACGGGCCTGAAGAAAGAGAATTTGAGAAACAAAGAATGAAAAAATGTGTGAAAGCGAGAGAGAGAGAGAGAGAAAGAAAGAGGATTCGATACAATATCATACAAGGGTGGTTCTTCCGATGGCAGATATTTTAGTGGAAATTTTTCAATTTTCAAAATTTTACAAGCGTCAATAAGTCGGATGCAAGTCTTCTTTTTTGACCTCAGCCAAAAATCCCTCTTCGCGGACTGAAACATGAACGATGTATCGATTATTGCTAAGTTTATATAGGTGGGGTCCTAGTAATTGTTCTTAATCATTCATCCTTCGAGTACCTACTTTCTTAACTTTTATCACAAATCGCTCAATACTTTTATTGAGATCATAAAAATGGATTATAAAAATATCGATCATGATGTGGTCGAAAATGTGGCCGGAAGAACCATCCATAAGTTTGATGACCTCATTGAGCTTCTTGAGCCTTCGTAAAGTTGCTTTGGTTGTATCAACCTGAAACGCGTTTTCCAGTTTTGTTTGGCTTGCGTCAAAAATGCGATATGAACAGCATTGAGTAAATGAAAAATGAATGAAAAATCAAAGATTTGAGATCCTCGTGACGCAAGTCGAACGGTTTGGTTCATTCCTGTGCTCCGCATCAATAAGAAGTCGATTATTTGTCCCCAAAACGTGAGATCCTTCGGTGAATTGGCGCGGAGCACAGGTCGAACTACAGCTGATTAATTGATACATAGAATAGGAGCTGCAGTGGATTACGAATGTCGGTAGTTGCCGTTGAAATATCTAGATAACATGCAAGTTTTAGTAGTGAGTTTAGCAATAGCGGAACTAGTATTGTTTTATCCTTTCATAAATGTAACTCTGCATTCATTGTCAGACATATCTATCTATCTCTGTTGCTCTATTGCGGCAAAAGTTTCTCCGATAGTTCTACCTATTAAACAATATCATCGCCTATTAATTTGCCGCAATAAAAACACAACTCCCTCGTTAAACAATATCGCGGTCTCACTCAATTTTAACTCACTTCCGATTATTCTTGAAAACAATTTTCTATGAGATGAAAAAAGAAAACATGTCTGAATGAATGGAAAGTGGTTCGCAATTTGTAAAATCACGTGAGGATAAAGATGGAAAAACAAAACATGTAGCAATCATTCGGATCGAATCGAAAAGTCAAAATGTCCAACCTTGAGGTTTGATGATTTAATTTTTCAACGCAATTGAACGGTCATTCTCAGAGTGTAGAAAAAGTGGTCTGGCTGAGCTAAAACTCTGCAAGAGTTTCAGTATCGATGCACCTTTCATTGGGTTGACGTTCTCGACGAAGCAATTATATTTCTCTCTGAATTTCATGTCCTGATTGAATCAAAAAAATGTAGAACTGATCTCATCTTTTTTGGCCAATTGAAAACCAAAAAACCAAAAATCGAAGCATCGTGTAACTTGGTAATAAACGAGAAAATCTGAGTACGCTCTTCGTTGAATATAACTGAGATAAAATCGAGAATCTTGAAGTTTTTTATGGAATCGATCAGAATTTTGAATTTATAAGAGAAAAATAATAAATTCCTGGAAAATTTCGATCCCTCGAAGGTGGATGTGCCCCCTTGAATGATTTGGCTAAAGTTGTACAATGGGAGTCTTTATGGTTTGTTTTACGAACATTCTATAAAACATTTGGAAAATGCTCGAAGATTGTAAGCTTGTATGTTTCTGAACGAAAAAAAAAAGTGAATATGAAGAGTCGGCCCGTTAACTGCAATTGTATACTGTATACCTTTTAAGTGCAAAGCGCGAAGGCGAGACCCCTTTCCCTAAAGTAGATCCACTCAAGATCATCCGGTAGATACCAGTGCCAAAGAAACTCACCTTTTCGCATGCTGCTGCTTGGAAAATCTCTCAGACTATCGCAACAACGCACTGCTTGCTTATTTATTATACTATCTGTACATACTTGATATTATATACTTATTATACAGCTGATTTGGTTTTATTTTTATTAGCACGATTTACACAAGCTCGATCAATGTATGTACGATATCGTTGGATTAGTTTCGTTTACGTATCTATGTACTGACAACGCTTCACCCATTTCATACCTACAATTTGAAACATACAAAATCGCATACATCTTGAAACAACTATTCATTACAATTTACGACCCTGCTGTCGAGGATGACTTTTTTGATAATTTTTTTTTTGTTCAATCATTTTCGAATTTAAATATTTTCGAAAGTCTTGAACTAAGATTTTGGTCCTTCAGCAGTTTAAAAAAAAAAAAAATGTCAAGTCATTTCGGACGTTTTGAAAATGTTTTAAGTATTTTTGAATGATTCTGAAAAATAGTTTGACGACATTTAAACGCATTTAAAAAAAAGATCGACTGTTCAATTTTGGATCCAGCATTGAGAAATCTGTTGAAATATTCCGAAAGATTTAAGGAGATTCGTTTTACGGTATTTCGCAAACACTTTCAAAATTTCACCGGTTATCCAATTTTCTCCGGTAACGCGAATGCATCTTGTAAATTTGGTACAGTTTACTTTAATTCTGAAATTCATTGGTGGAATTTCAAATATTGAAAACGTTTGTTATGATGATTCTCAATATTTTACCGTATCAAAAAATTATATTGGGAATCATAGAGGCTGATATTTTTCAAGGAGAATGCTGATTTTGATTTCACAAATTCTAGAAACTCAAAAACGTAACAAATTTCAATATTTTATTTGATTGTATCGAATCGTGAAACGATTGATCAAACGAATATTCTCCAAGCTTCACATTAGAAATCCAAATATTCCCAAAAACGTGTCCATGTTCATTGAAGAGAATCAACAATATTCGAAGGTGTTCCCCTTATCTCAAAGATTTCGAAATATTTTGAAAGATTTTCGAGATTTTGACTAAATTTTTACAAGTTTTATAAAATATCCTAAAACGGCGTAGTTAGATCAATTGCGATACAGCTGTAATAAACCTTTCGACACAGGCGTACAGCAAGGTCGTAAATTGTGCTCAATCACCTACTAAAAACCAACCGGTACATTCGCTTGAGTGTACAAGAGAAAGAAAAAAAAAAGAGAAAATAGCCATGAAGAAAATAAGTCATCGATTAAACTGTCAGATTCGAATTCATACAAGAAGAAAAAAGGAGTGCAGCAAAAACGTACTTCCTTTCACAACAGCCAAGCGACTCGTACCGGTTAACATCTGTCACAACTCGGATCCAGAGGGTGTATAGCAAACGATATTTTTCTCATCCCCGCAGAATCCCCTGTCGTGGCAGGTAAGCAGTGACGGTCAGTCGATGATCGGTCACATGATCCTGCGAAAGTCCCAGGGTGCCGGTTCCGGAAGTAGCAGTAGCAGTAGCATCCTGGGTTTAAAAGTGGTCGGCGGTAAGCTCTTGGAGAATGGTTCAAGGGGTGCGTTGATAGAGAAGGTGAAGAAGGGAAGCACGGCAGACCTTGAGGGGCAACTTCGACCCGGTAAGAGGAGACGTGGTCTCCGTTCAACTTGGGGAAGATATATCGACTCGGTACATTTGACCGTTCCGTAATTACCTCCATGTGTATTCGTGTTTGTCTCTTCGTCATAGGTGACGAAGTCATCGAGTGGAACGGGAGGTCTCTACAGAGCAAGAGCTTCCAGGAAGTTTACGACATCATTGCAGAGTCCAGACAGGAGCCACAGGTCGAACTCATTGTCTCGAGGAGCCTCACTTCAGCATCGAACATGCCCGGTGCTATGACACCAGCTACTGCAACCAGTACCGTCGCGAGACGCGGGGTTGCACAGGCACAATGGAGGCAAAAACACGACCCTACTGGAACAGGACAACAAACACACCACAAAGGTGAATATTCCTGGTGACTGTATACTCGCCCCGATAATTTCTGGTACAATGAAATGAACCCTAGTATTGATTTTCATTATTGGTGGTCTAAAAAATGATTGACTCATGAAAGAACGAAGAAACAATTCATTTTTGACATTTCAACAGTTAAAAAGTACATTCAAATGGTTTGGAAGTACTTTTCCCCGTACTTGAACAGTCCGACGGTACTTTTTCGTACATGTCAACGGTTGGAAAGTACATCTGGATGGTTCAGAAGTACTTTTTGTGCACATTGACTGATGAACGTATTTTTTGTTCTGTAAAAGGAAACAGTTGAAACAGAGCAAAGAGTACTTTAGTGCGTGGTAACAGTTGAAATGTGTCAAAAAGTATTTGTTTTTTCGAAATTTCAAAGTTTCTTACCGATCTTCCTTTGCACCGACCCTTTCAGTTGAACAACTGGAGCCTGAATTAGTTATCAATTGCTTAGTGTAGACGTAGGAAATGATTATTCAGCATGAAGAAGATTTGGAATGGTTATTCAAACTACTTGGGTACTAGTTGCAAAAAAAAAATCTTCTCCAAGAATTCTTTCAATAAATTATACGTTCGGAGGAATTGTGGCAAATTTCAGGTGAATCTGAAGTGTTGAGAAGTTGAGCAGAACTTGGTAACGATAAGGTGCTTGTCTGTTATTAATTATAGATGCGAATCAGTGCTTCAGAGTTTGTAGAACGGTCTAGGCCAAGATGACTAATGAATAAAATTTTTACAGATTTTGAGACGCTCCTACATACGTCAAGAGTCGTTTATTGAAAATCATACATAATCAATAGCTTTGTTAATACGTTGGTGTTATGTGATAGTTGTGTTTTATACATTTATATGGATACGGTAGAACGTAGATTAGAAATAATGCACCTCCACACTAACACAAAACCATAGTAATATGGGAGCAACAACTTTTTTTCTATCACTACGTCTATCGACCTCTGTTAGTTATACCTATGTACATTATCTATCTACCTCACCGTATGTGATCCTAGGCCTTCTCCGACTGCGTAGATTTATATCTCTGATCTTCATTATATAATGTACCCTACGAAATGTGATGCTTGTCAATCGAGTATGCACAAGTGGTCATTTCTTGGGGAACGTCACTTTCGTGACGTCGGACACTCATTGGTACCTAATTATACCAATCAGACAATCTGACAAATCTGAATACCGTTCAAATTGAAGAGGTGTGATGGTCACGTGAATTCTTTACAAGACAAAAAGTATCATTGGATTGTTATGCTATTCTTTAACTTTCTAGTTTCTCAACATGAAAAACTGTTCTTCATTTTCTCTCACAGTGAAGATTCAAATTCGGTAATTGGAGAAGTTAAAAAAGTACTTCTGTTCCTCAAAGCTTAATATTTGTTGACAGACGTACTTTTAACATAATCCAGTAACCAATACTTACCATTGCCTTCCCAAACATAAAAATGGAGGAAGCTGATCTGGCGTATACTTTAATGATAATTGTTTCATGGTCGAAAAGAAGTACGATAAACAATCGAGTGATGGAAATATTTCAGACCATTATGATTCTCGTCGTGAGAAACCTTCGGTGTTGGTTACGTCGCCAGGGTCTCCTGACCTTCACGCCCAGGGTCGAAGTAGACACACGAGACACCCTGGCGGAAACGCCAATGTTGGTGGTCGCCTACAGGTCAAACTGGGGTTCGACACCACTCGACTGCAACTTATCGTTATATTAGTCTGCGCGGCGGGATTAACACCCAGAGGAAATGGCCAGCCCAGGAATCCCTACGCCAAGATATTCCTACTCCCTGATAAAAGGTATACCTATCCTCGATTAGAGAAATAACTAAAGTAATGATTTTTTATGAAGGTCGACTTTTAGTGATATTCTACTCTTCCATCTCCGTTTAGTGAAAAATCGAAACGAAGGACGAAAACCTTGGCAAATACAAACGACCCGAAGTGGAATCAAACCTTTGTCTACAGCGGGGTGAGGAGATCAGAACTGAGGCAAAGAGCGTTGGAAGTCACAGTCTGGGATTATGTCAGGTAATTTGTTCAACGATTTTGACAAAAAATATCGAAACAATCCTACAACCCATTCCTACTTTTATCTTTTTCCTCAGATACGGAGCGAACGACTTCCTAGGGGAAGCAGTTCTGGAACTAGAGGTATCAGCACTGGACGAAGAGCCTGAATGGCACTACCTAGTCGCCCACGAGGAGCAGCACAGGCACGCCGGGTAATCAATCACCATCATTACCACAAGATTCGTTACAGATAGATTTCGACGACCTTTGTTGGGGGTTGGAATTGATTTTCATGAACATGAATCTGTAGGCATTACCAAGACACGGCGGACGACATGGTGACGACGCCGGTCGACTGCCACCTTAGCCCACCGTCGACGACGTCGAGGCTAAGCGATTCGGACACATCGGAATGCGATATAACGGATTGCGACGTGTCCAGGGAGCAGAGACGGACGGCCGATGGCGCGAGTATCAGCAGCATCGGTAGTTCTTCGAGGTGAGTAAACACCAGAAAAATTAACGAGCTTTTGTGTCACCCTTCGAATCAGTGTGCGAAGAAAGCGTGAATCGCATTAAAATCCCGGGAAAAAATTTGCTTATTTCACACGACATCAAAAACACTCTATTTCTTATCTTCCTCTGCTGATGTTTATTTATTACACCCGGGTTATAGAATTCACAAAGTATTATAGTAAAGTGGAATCAGTGATCAGCCGAAACTGTTAGTATTCCGGGAGCAGGGTGGAGGCAGTATACGGACCTCGGGGAATCCCCGACATCCCGGCGTCGGTTGTCTGGCTGCGCTGCGTCAAAAGTTGAGATACCGGTTGCTCTGCGGGTACTTCGGGGTCAGATTTAGGCGCCAGTTACTTTGGCGTCGCTACGCCGTCGGCTCGTTGCCCAATTCGTGTAGGGATTGGCGTGAGGTGCGTCAGTTCCTCATGGAAAACAGACATAGCCCACCGTCAGACCCTCGCGTTGTTCGATTCGATTTTTTTCCTCACAATTAGACATATTGAAAAACGGCGAAGTTTTATACTTCGGAAAAAATCCAAAAGATTTTGTTCAATAACAAATTTCGTGGCTCGAATAGTTTCTAAACGGGAGCGAGTACAAGTTTCTTAACTACAGCGGTGAACCGCGCCAACTGGCGGTGGCGTCGTGCAGCGAAACGACCGTTGCAGTTTTTTGGAACGGTGCGGTTGGCCAGAATTTTGAATCTCTCTAGTTCGAAAACTGTTTGACCCTCGACATTTTGGCTGATACAAAATCGTCTTAGTTTTTGACGACGCTTCCATTGATCCTAGAGAGATGGTGAATGGTTATTCGTCACTCAGTATATAGCAAGGCTGAGTAATTCTAGCCAGTGAAAAGCTGAAAGCCAGACAGAGACGAAGCTCTAGGGCGGCGAACCGACCCGGGACGAAGTGCGGGGTGGTGAGAGACTCGGAGAGAGGGAAGTTATAAAAGTGGGCAACTAGCCAATTGACATGCCAGTTGGCCCGCGACCACGAACCCTGACGTGTACTGGCCGCGTCTGTAGGGATGTAAGAGCGTCTCTCATCGTCTCATTGTCCTGATAAAACCTATAGGAATTCACATCGTGCCTATGACGTCGGACCGTTATTTGTGAGTGAAGTGATAATCATTGAGAAAATTCTACCCCTCTTCAGTCTGTATTGAAGTTGCATAAACCCCGAAGCTTCTGATTCGTATATAATAAAGCATCGCGTCATAAACAAAGAAAAAGGAGTCCTATCAATTTGCTGATTACTGCACGGCTTCGAGTAATCATTCTACGATAATTTGAGGGCTGAAAAGCTTTGCCTTGGTGCATCAACTCGACTACCTCTCTGATCTTATACACTCTGAAGTTTTTTCCGCACGGTAGGGCGCGTGTATCGATGAAACCCATGGGTTGTGTTCTGGGATTCCCCTGTCTTACTTTTATCAACGTCGTGGTGATCGAAATGTAGAGTTATATGAGCTGTGAACCTCGTGGCACAGTACCGGAGGTTCTAATATTACATATTCAATATTTCCTAACGGGATTACCTAAAAGGTTTCACTTGTGCATTGATAAGCCTGGAGTGAGACGTTGTTATGTGTCGCGTGTTCGAATATGTTCATCCGTCGAGTTTGTTAGTGTTCTGATTTAAGTCGTGCAAAATTATTATCTTAATTGAGCGGTTTAATTATCGCGCGTACTTATATTATACTGCATAAGAAAATCATTGTTGTTCAGTGTGTCTGATCTCTCGTCTGTGTTGGTAGTATTTTAATTCTGTGTTTTGTTATTATTTTAGGTTTCATAATATGTCGTCAGTTTATAAGCGGTACGAATTTTCAAGTTACTTCATTTCATGAACCACAATTCATGTCTTGCATTTCGCTGCTAGGATTTAGATAACAGATAAATTACAAACGGGACGATATACCGCAATGTTGTTACTATCATCACCGTCGCTATAGAAGAATCATAAACACTACGCGAAATATCTCATGTTCAAAAAAATCGAATTCCGTTTATTACTTCTTTTGACCTCTTAGTAAAACCAACGTTGCTGGAGGAGAGGGACAGTCCAGTGGGGTCAAGAAATCACCAAATTTTTCATGAAACGAAGTATTTTGCTTTTGTAATTCGTTCATAGTTTGAAAAGACGAGTTTCCAAAAAAGCATTCTCTCTTTCCTAAATTGAGGCAAGATCCTTCAGACCAATCTATGTATCTTTTGAGTGAAAACTTCGTCATATTTTTTAGAATCATGGTTTTAGTTCATCCGGTAGCGCATGAAATTCTCACAGTACTTTCGTGATGGCTTCACTTTGATCGGATCCTCGCACAAAGTTTATGTTTCCAATGACTATTCTCATCCGAGTGTCATGTCACCTGACCATCCGTTCCTGCGTCCTGATCGGTGCAATGTGTCCCTATCAGAGTTAATGCTACATTCTGAATGACATATTTGTCCGTACTACTAGTAGTCTCAATGTTTAATGAATTCGAATTTCCATGATGAAAGTAGTGCAAGATTTGATTGCTCACCATCGGACTGTCCCTTCTGCGAATGTGTTGCCCTTAAATTTCTACTTTGTTGTTGATATCTTTGACGAAATCCATCAGATCCGTTGCTTTTTAACTGAACTCCTCAGCAGGTGTAAATAACTAGAACTCTCGGCTTTTTACGGTAGGTTTCACTATGTCATCGCTTTGCAATTATACCCTCATAGGAACTGATCAGCAATTGCTTATAGATCAATTTGCGTGGTTTAAAGAGACGGGTGGACGAAATTCACGGTCTCACATCGCTCATCGATGTGAACGCTCTGCCGAAACCTCAACAGTCCATCCGTCTCTTTAACCGCGTTTTTATTACCGCGAAATCACAGCACTCGCCCCATCTAGAAATTAAGCAACACGCTGATCACTAATTTAAAAATGAACGCACCCCGGAGCAGCCACTATTCCAGCCCCCCGCCGGAGAGGGAGCTCAGTGTCGAGGGCGAACACCGGAGCAGACGCGACATGTCACCTCAAGGTCACAAGCGAGCAGCCCTCATGCTATCCAGGGATCAACAGGCGGCTTCCATATCCGACTATCACCAATATCGCAAGGTGAATCTTATTTCCAATAGTTACTTCACATCAGCCGAAGAGTTGTCCAATATCAAAGCTTTTAAACTGTGCTGATGGGGTTCAAAATACAGAATGAGGATTTTTATCTCCAGGAGGATGTGCACAGGGGCGCATTGAGCCACAGATCTCACAGTGCAGCGCCGATGGACTCCCCCAGTGTCCATTACCGGGGGAGATCACAGAGTCCGTCAGGACATCACAGGTCCCTGTCTCCTCCTGAGCATCGGACTGTTCCATACTCGCACGGTTATGGCCCGAGGTAAGACACCTGGAGGATGATTTTGTATTGCAATAAAGACCAGTATCAGTGACCTAAGGTTT
This sequence comes from Euura lappo, assembly GCA_018257835.1. Classification (NCBI taxonomy): domain Eukaryota; kingdom Metazoa; phylum Arthropoda; class Insecta; order Hymenoptera; family Tenthredinidae; genus Euura; species Euura lappo. Next base: position 163,947 of record JAEUYN010002349.1, on the reverse strand, counting down.
CTTTTTGTTGACCAGATTGAAATCTCACAACGTTTCAAGTCGCTGCATGAGTCATATTTCAGTGACAGTTTATGGGAGTAATGAATCATCGTTTATCAATGTTTTTTTTTATGAGAAATAAAACAACTTTTGGCTGTGAAAGCACCCCATTCAATCGTTGAAAACATGTTTTATTGTCACTGATTCAGAACTGTAGAATATCAGTGTAGATGTATTTCGTAGTTCAGAACAGACGTAGGTTTTTGTGACAGGTTTGCGAATAAGATTCGACGTGATATAGGTATATCAGTAAAGGCTTTTACAGCTTCTGTTATTGATTACCTATGCTCAGTGTATTCTGCGAGCCTGGCCACTTGACGTTATTGAAGCACCCCGAGTGGCCAGACTCACGGAGAAAGAAGACGGGGCCGCGTGAAGCTGTTGTGCGTGATAACCTTGTTATTCAAATTTTATGGACATTCTTGTGATTCGCTTCACCAGCTAACCATTTCTTCACAATATTAAACCCATTCGATGCATAAAAAGTATTTCGCGGCTCCATCAGCGAAGATTAACACACTTCCGTATTTTCAGCAGGTTTGGTTCGAGATCAGCCACGGCGACGCCGACTGGGTCTCCAAAGAAAAGGCAGCTTCCACAAATTCCAGCCAACCTGCATGCTGCGTTGAAAGAGAGAGTCACTCAGGACTTGGAGGAACGTACAAGGTTTATAAAGCACAGGACAAGGCAAGTGCACACGACCTACAGGAGTACTGGAAGTGGAGGTGAGACGAATAGAATGGAAAAGGATATTCGATCCTTTTGTGTCGGAAGCTGAGACCATTTACTATTCATGCATTTTTCATCTAGGCTGGGAAAAACACTACAGTGGACTTTCGGATTCTGATCTACCGTCGATGAGACACGACCCTTTAGAATCGAACTATGCTCACGCTCACAGAATTCACCATCGTCCACGCCGACATCTTAGTCCTGACAAAGACGTCCTTGGAGATTTTGGAGACTCCGATATGGAGAGTATCGCATCCGTGACCAGTAGTGCCCTCAGCACACAGTCGGAAAGGCCGCGTGGTTCAAGGGGTCGAATGTGAGTCCCAGAGTGCTTTAGTCTTCAGCATTATGCGCTTACTTTTTTTCACTTTCACTCTCACTCTCTTTCGAAGTAAAGATAAAGTTAAGCTTTCGGATAAAGTCAAATTACTCGTTGAGAACTGTACGATTAAGCCTGTGCGCGTTTTTGCGATGTCTAAATCAAACTCGAAATTAAATGGACATGACCTGATGGGCCTCTCTTCCCATAGGAGCACGAACCCGTAGCCATCGCTTCTAGGACTCTCCCGATAGTACTTCTTAGGACTTCCACGTAGCTGGCGTAGCATAATCTACGTAGTCGCACTAGTAATTGTCCACACTGCAAGTCAATGTCCATTTAATACCCCATTCTCAATGGTCACGGTTACAGTATGATCAGGTCATTGGTGCGATGCACTGATCAGAAACTGGCGTCTGTGAGAGTTTGAAGCAAGATAATATAAAGTCGAAATGTCGTATTTTTTTTTATGATTTTCGGCGAAAGTTAATGATCGATGAATCGCCTGACGTGCTTTTGTTTACCAACCGAGAGGAATGGGGTTCGATGTTCGTGAAAAAAGACCCTAATGAGTTGGTGATAAAATGAACTGTACAGTTTACGTTTATATACTTGTTTCCAGCCCAACAGTTAAAAACGTTTTTATACCCGGTGTCGTATCTCCCACCGCCCCACCCCCTAGGCGCAATAGGCGCAGGCACAGGCTTAGGGTACCTTGTAGCGAATGCCACTGTCCCCAAAACAACACCACGAAATCCAGAACGAGCCAAAAGCACTCCCAGACCCTCAACCTTCCTCATAACCGGTTTCCGCCGCACCCTTTAGTACGGAGCAAATCCGCAGTCGTGCGCTCGCTCTATAAGAAGATGAAGACGCCTTTCACAAGGTCGAGGACCGTCGACGAAAACCTTTTGAGGTACTACAGCCCCGAGACGAGCGAGTACAGCGTGGCCCCAGCGTACATGCTGCGTCCCGAGAACCTAGGCTCGAACATCCGACGACGTATACCAGAAATCTATGTCGAGGACTGTCTCACGGTCGATTTCGACAACAAAATCGTCGACAGGTTCAGGACCGACCCATTTTATCATCGGGCCTCGACTCTCTCTGCAGGTGAAAGTAAAATGTTTCCGTCGACTCGACTGACCTTGAGAAACGCGATGCCTGATTGGACCGCAAGACTGTCCAGGTTCAGTTCCATACCGAGAACTAAGAGCTGCGAATATGAGACCATATCTGACGATTGGCTAGGTTCGCGGAGGTTCCTCCCACCGAGAGCCAAGAGCTTCGAGTACGAATCGCTACCTCAGAGCATCTTCAGCGACGATAGTCTTCGGACCGCGCGAAGGAAGCTGAAGAGAAACTTGTCAATGAACGATTCTGGCTACGACGACTCGATCGAGATTATCCAGGACCAGAGCAAACCGTACTACGACGTTACTGCTGAGAACAAATCGTATCCCACGCAAAATCTCACTCCGTACTACGGGTACGACAGCGAACTGAGTGGCGCAGAGACTGAGATCAATTTGTCTTCCAGTTTCGAACGGCAGAGTCTCGACTCCGTGGTTGGGACCGGATCATACAACCACGCAAGATGTTTTGGCACCGAAGACCTACCTGATCCTCCGAAGCTACCGGGTCTCGATTCACTCCTCTTCCAGATATCGGCGAGAGACGATGTCGGGAAGAGGAAATATAGAGAGTCGGACTATTGTGAGGTACCCTTCGGCACAAGTCTCCAAAGAACTCCGGAAAAGAGACCGAAGGCCTCTGACTACACCGACCAACGTCGACAATCGAGACTCTCCAGGAATCCTTCAAGAGAACACATTTATTGCAGCATCGACGACGAACTCGCCCCTGAAGACACCAGGAGGGAGAGGCCAGCGACGGACCGACGACGTGCGAGGACGAAAAGCAACGACTCGTATCTCGACTATGAACGCTCTGATCGGTGCCAAATATGCGATAACAGAAACGAGAGATGGGACGATCAGTTTTACGTCGGATCTTCGGACTACGATGTTCATGGTGCCCAGTACCCAGAAGTCAGATCCGAAGTGCTCGACGTCGACGTATCCTTCAGGAATCCAAGGAACGACGAAGTGGAATATTGCTTCCAAAACTACCACGAAGATCAAGGTTCTCGTCGCCATTCCGGTGGCTCTTCAGCAACCGCACAACGCGCTAGGTCGATGTACGAAACCAGGAGGCAGAGTCTGTCCGTCCCAAGTCTTCGAGAGAGCAAGAGACTCACTGCTCGGGCTGAATCCTCTCCGCAGCTTCATTCCGACGACGATTTTGGGTCTTCCGAGACCATCGTCCACCTCGATCAGTCAGGGCAATATGAAGGACGAGGCGGACGTGGAACGGACTGGAAATCGAACGAACGTCGTCTGGGACGTAGAGACGATGACGAAAACCGTGGGTCAAGGTCCACTCCGGACTTTTGTTACTCTGATGACGAAGAGTTCGGATCCAGAGATACCGTTGTTGCCCATTCGGCGCAACGACGACGACGGAACAGTAGCTGCCCCGAGGCCAGGGACATCCGGTTTTTGGAGAAAAGTGAACCTCAGGGTAAGAGGAACGTCGCGATAAGCGATACCCTAGAGTACTACGAGTACTCGATGGAGAGCGAGAGCCAGTGCAGTGAGACCTGCGGATTTGGCCCGTCAGATCCTCGTAGAGGGTCCCCGCGTGTCGTTGCACCCTCTGCCAAAACCTCAGCCCCCAACCCGACCCCCCCCAGTATTGCTAATTCAATTGTCTTTGATTCCCTTTCCGCCAACTCCGACACTGCTAAAAACGCTCGGGCCGTCAACGAAACGATTTCCTCTGGGAAACAACAACTTCAACAATCTTCGGCTTCTGGGTTAAATAACCCCGACAACGCCGACGCTGACAATGAAACAACATCCTCGTCTCGACGATCGCGCATCTCGTCTAATCCCGACGGACACGACACAAATCGACGGTCTTCATCGATGCCCGAAAGCAGAGAGTACACCAATCAGTCCAACCCCTACGAAGCATCTTCGAGGCACGAAATGACCGGCAACAGACATTCCGTAAAGCGAGGACAGTTCACGAGGAGTCTCAGCAACGCGGATGTACCTCCGGACGAGAAAGCTGGTGAGTTATTAATTCTGGCTCATTGTCAGGTTACCGTTGCACTCTATCACACTAGACACTGCTAGGCATAAATGTAGGCGGTATAGTCGACCAGCATAGGTAGAAGTAGGCACACACGGCCAACTCTTTGTGGACGGGCTTCTACTATGCTATACATACATTTGTCTTCAATTGCTAAATAGAAAATACACGATTCAAGATGGCGGAAGTCGAAATTGACAAAGTCACCTAATTTGCCTCATAGTGCTTATGGAAGTCACAGTGTCTCACAGTGTCCTAGAGAGTACTGTAGTAAGTTTGATGGCAACAGCACCGTTTTTCAGAATATTGACTCTCAAGATCCAGGTAAAGTAGCTTCACATAAATATGACTTCAGTAGAAATCGTCCATCCAAAAAGGGTTGGAGGACGTTGAAGAAGGTACATTATTATGACCTGAACATTGCAGCATTATAGAAAAAATGCGACGGAATTTCGAGTTTGTTATGCTTCTAGTAGCTAATGCTTAAACGCTTTTGCTGAATCCCTCATTCCTCGATCGAGGGGCGTATCTGTAAGTTCGAACAACTTTTTCTCCTGCTTTATTCAAATCGCTACAATCACTTCCATTGTTGCTACGCCTCTGAGATTATCTTCAGAGCGTTTTCGCGGTCTAAGTGTCTCTTTGTCTCTTTGAGAGGCCTTGACCCCTTTCGAGAGGACTAATCATTCACTCAACTTCAAATAGGATTGTAGACTTTAAAAATCTGACGAGACAGTCAACAAATAATGACCTCAAGACTCTTTATGTTACCATGAAGAACTTTTTGCGAACTATAAATTCTACTGTATGACTTACTGCCTCGCGAAAGGGTTGAGGAAAGAAACGCACCCGATAATATAACGAACAATTCAGGTTCTAGAACAACACCAACACGACAGAAACAACCTTGAGAAAGAAAAGACAATTGTTCTGGTCAAGTTGGTGTCACTCCGCTATCTGTTGCAGTAAATTTTCTGTCACCAGACGGTAGCCTTAGCGACACGGCGGTCAGTTTGCACGTCGAAGATACGTCACGTCGTGGTAGAAAAAGTTCACCAGGAAGTAAAAGCGGAAGTGGGAGCAGCAGTGGCGGCGGAAGCGCCGTTCAGTCTTGGACAGCGTCCTCTCTTGGAAAGAAGAGCAACAGCACGAGCCAGCTTTCAGCGACAGGTAACACATATCAGACAATTTTACATACGTTTTGGAAGAAAAAAAAAAAGAAAAATAACAGCGAATTTATAAATATTAATCGTTCGTTTCGTGTGTAGATAATCAATATTTTAATTCTATCATCGGATCGTTAACACGCAAATTATTGAATATTGTTTCGATGTGAAATCCGATATTATAGCGCATTATTTATGACAACTGTTAATTATACAAAATCGTATTATTTTTACTACGACTAAGAGTCTCATGGTGTTGGTTGCGTTATTATTATCTTATTTGACACTACTATACACGATATATGGCAATAATTTTTGTCAACTTTTGATATAGAATAGCGTAAATTTTAAAACAAAAAAACTTTCTTCTGTAGTTTATAGCCGTCGATACTAACCGGTGTGCTTTCATCATGAAACTAAAGAAATTACAAGATGATAACAGAGTTCAGTTTAGTCCAAGAGACGACTAGCGCCCTCTAGCCAGCAGACCCTGCTCTGCGCATGCGCGAGCGGTGGACTAGTTGCGTAGATGGCGCTGCAGGTTTATCTCTGGACCAAGCTAGAGTTCGCTAAAAATATAATGGACTTTGAATGTCGCAGTGGAAACATTGTTATTTCGTATGAAAGCACACGATAAGAAGCACAACGATCGGTGCAGTGTGTATATTCTAATTGTATTCTGTTTTCTCTATCATTCTTCTTCATCTCTGTCCGCCTCTTTCAACATCACACACTAACACATTCACCTATGAACAACAACGCGACTTCGCTGGGAAATTGGAACGGTCGTCTCATCGTCTTCACCAAAAATCGAAAACGAAAATCGTACCGACGCCAAAAAAAAAAAAAATCGCTAATTGTTTGAAAATCTCGCGATGCGTCAATCAACGATAAAAAAAACAACAAAAAAACGACAAATAACAATAAACAATAATCATCATCTGTAACGCAAATGGCAAAATGGCACGTGTTGATGGTACATGCGTGGGTGAGGAAGGGCGTAAGCGGAGGCTGGGATTTGGGAAGAAAGGGAAATCCTCGTTCACCGTACACAGGAGCGAAGAAGTGCTTCCCGAGGACGCGGCCAGTGGTCGTAGCGGGCGACAACCCAGCTCCGCGAGCAGCGACGGCGAAGGGAGTGCCGATGGGGACAGGTCCGATATCAATCATCAAAATACCTCTAGTCGCCTGATTTTAATTTTCTTTATTTTTATTTCTAGCCATTTTTCTATTATTAGTTTCATCATATCCCCTCCCAAGATATCCCTTCACGATAGTGATAATGAATTCCTGATAGAAAATAATCGCATTTGTCAATTGTTTTGTCTGTTTCGTCCTCACGAGAAGGGATACGTCACGATAATTTCATTCAACCGAAGCAAACGGATCACTTGACCTTCCTCGTATGTTGACGGGGTCTTTGTGGACCCCAGGGTTACTTGATTCGAATTGTAACTCAATTTCACCAAATTTTTCATTGGTGTTGCTATACTTCTGAATTTAGAAATTTAGACTCCTAATCTACGATCCCTCAACTGAAGTTCAGTATTATTGAATTCTAATGTAATTCTGGGGTGAAAATAAAAACACGTCCCAGCTAACAATTTACGTAAAATCATCGAAAATATCCATGTTGACGATAGTTCATGATCAATTGATTTCTAATAGTATACTAATGCTTCGTTGATACGTCACGTAGGATGAGAGAAGAAAAAAAACGTTTCTTCTACGAAGCGCAGCTGACAATGAGAATTGGTACGATTTATAATGAATTTTGGATCGAATGAGAATTCCTGGTTTTTCATATCCAGTAAATATTCCGATTATCAGTTTATTTCCGAAAGTAACCCTCCCTGAATCCCCAGTATTCAAAATTGTGAGTACGATAGTGAGGTGGGGAACTTTCAGCAAGAAGAACACCATCAACAACAACCTACATCTACAACATCAACAACAACAACAACAACAATGAGACACACAAACATCACCCTTAATTACAGGTCATATATATCGCATATATATATTTATATATACGTTTATACACTGTAGAACCCTGATTTTGTACATGATTTTTATTCTTCTATCTTTAGCTGGAAGAAGCACTTATCTTCTGTCGGGTTTGGAACGAAAAAAAAAAAAATAGCGAATAACAATATTTGGATTTATCCATACAACATAATCTCGATATGCACAGAAAAAAATGCGTGGATATATCTTTATATTACATATAAGGTGATATACCTAGAATAGTAGCGATAAACTATCGTTAATCGTTGTGGCGTAATTCCATGATGTCTTGTTGTACAGCTTTTATATCTATATAGATTTGCGTGGTCAACTTGAACGATTATAAAACAATCATTGAGTGAATTAAGTGACAAAGATGATATGACGATATCGATCGACTATTTATTTATATTTATTTTCTTCATCCTTCTCTATTTCTTTATCTATTCTATCTTCTATCTTCGTCTCGTTGTCTCTGTCTCTGTCTCTGTCTCTGTCTCTGTCTCTATCTTTATCTCTATCTACGCTCTATATTCCATAATATCTGTATAGTATTTCTGTCACGGTGATATACATATTTATGGTAAGTTGGCCACGGTGCTAGAGAGTCGCTATATACGCTAAAGGTGAGATTGTGCTACGGCTTTTGTTGGTGTATATTCGAGTACTGTGTTATTTAACATTACCATATTATCATTATCATAATTCTGTTATTTAAAAAAAATTAAAAAAAAAAAAAACAAAACAGTCTTGTAAAAGTCGAGTGAATGTTCAACGTTACATACGTTCTTGTTTCTTACCACACAAACCTCTTGCTCTTGTCGTTAATTGGTACATACAAAAGTTCAGAAACATTAATTTCCTTTTTATCAGATTCTGTTTACAAGTTAAATACAAGATTTCAACAAAATTTCATCATCATTTGGAAAAATATCGTGAACTGCAGTGTTGCTTCGGTATAGATGCACAAAATAGTCATCAAATATGTTTTCTAAAATCCGAATGAAGCTTTTTTTTTCTTTTTTTTTTTTCTTTTTTCGTTCAGCGTAAAACATGTTGTGCACGTTTGTTATTGATATTGTCTGCTGAAATTCTAGAAGGGAATCAAGAGCACGAGGATCGTGAGATAATTATTTGTTATTCGTTTGATCAGTTTGAGACGAAATTTGTTGAATCGACTATCAGTCATTTTAATACCGAATTTTCCACTGATTTTTCATTTGATTGAAGTTCATTTCGATCAATTTTCGATTTTGTTTGTATTAAATATACTATATTGTTGTAGAGATGAAGAGAAAATTTTATTATATACTCTTCTTTACATAATACATGTTTCAGCAAAGATCAACCCGCGTACACTTTGTGTACAGATTATTGTTCATATTTTTACTCACAAATCATCATGATTACTTATTCTTACTCCTTATTATTACATAATCAATTGAATAAATAATTAGTTAGTTGATTAGTAACTAGTTAGTGACGTTGAGATATAGAATAGAATTTGATGATAGCGCTCCGGCATAGTTTCTTTTTTTTTTACTTTGCTTCACACTAATTAATTCGATTAGAAAGATTTAGTTGTAAGACAAGTAAACAATTCACCGCCAAATAGCTGTTTACCATTTTATCGACAGCCGATAATTTTCAGCAAATGCCAAACATACATATTATATAATATATATAGACGTATATATATCATGTTTATTGTACTAACCGATTTAATTCAGTTCTTTATTCCTACCTCTGTAACCCAACTGGAAAAAAACTCCCCGATATTTACGTGTTTGTGAATTAAAAATCGTTATCCTGTCTGATCCCCGAACATCTTTTCCATAATCATCCGCGAAAATCCTGGACACTGAATGAAAAATTTGTTTCAGAATTTTCTAGACTCAAAAAACCGGATTTTCTTGCAAAATAAAAATTACTCTGATTACAGCTTACAGCTATCGCGATTTTGTAACATGCTAAATTGATAGATACATCTAAGTATTATTGATGTTGAATTACAGGTCGGTGAAATTGTATAAATAATCTTATCAGAAAAGTAGATTTCTAGACATCCGAAGGCGTTGAAGAGAATGACTCAAGAATCGATCAGAGCCGACCAAAAATATACAAGGAGTCATGTACATAGTGAATTTCTTATGACTGAACAGTCTGAAGTTGGCTAGAATCGAGAAATGAGCTATCAGACGGTTGGACTGGTACAGAACTGTCTGAAAGCTTGTTTCTTGATCTCAGCTATCTTCAGATTGTTCAGTCCTTCGTAATTCACCTTGTATCATCCAATGTATATGAGGTTCGTTCCGATCTGACATCAAAGTTCAGATTTGACCATGTTTGAACATGTTTTGCAAAATTCATCAGGGAACACGAAGAATATATGTCAATTTGACTGAACGCTCTTGCGATCAGTAGAATGTAAGAAAGAACGTGAATCATGACTCGATCCTTGAATTCCCAAACTTCCTCCGTGATCCCGAAGCCGATGAATAGGTTTTTGTACAGTTCGTCGTCGACACCCTGTCTGGATAAGGTAAGGGTGTCGATGGCCCCCCCCCCCTCTCTCTGTCTCGAATGTCTGAAACCTGGCCTCTCCCTTGAATCTACCAATAAGAATCCCCGATGGTGACCTCTGACCAAACATGATCACATATAATACCCAGCACCTCCAGCACCTCCAGCACACCCCAGCACTTCCGCGCAGCAGAGCCTCGGAAACGATTCGGGGTTCGGGTTGCCGGGTTTGAGATGATGGGGGTAGCGGCGTCGTACAATAAGAACCGACGACACGATCAGTAACCACCACTTCACGCAAATAGTTAGTCCGTCTTTTCTTTGGTTTACGGCGCAGAGAGCGGCGGGATCGGTGGTGGTGGAGGGTTAAGCCGCAAACGAAACAGTACGCCGAGCAGCATTCAACGCTCCCAGGAGGTTGTCCCTACGTACCAGCGGTTAGGCTCTTCTTCGAGCAGACAGGCGACCTCCTCGGTCACCAGTGACATCGCCGGCAGCCTCAACTCTATCTCTAGTTCCGAAGGAAGCTCGTAAGTACTGGCGAAAGCCAGGAGTCGGAGGGGCCTCAGGGATACTAACTACTAACTCCAGGGGCCCGGGGCCGGGGGGCCGCTACGACGACATTATAATACATATTATGTGTCACACACACACCTACATCGCTCAACTAAAATACTTGGGCACCTCGTTTTCTAGCAAACTGAAATATGACAAAGTAATCGCCAGATAAGATTTTTCGATTAGTACTTTTCAAAAGAAGGGGGCGTGGCTTAGCTAGTTTCCGTATTATGACGTGCGCACGTGGAATTCTAAATTTTAGGTTATGCAACCATCATTTTCACATTTATCACATTATGTATGAAGAGATATGAATTGTTTCATGGATAAAAAGATGTTGAATCGTCACCCTCGATATGATTAATCAGCTGTGGAGGATAAAGTAATCCAAAATATGTTTTGATTCATTAAAATAACAATATATAATTAATATTTCTACTCATCTCAGAGTAGACATGGATTCGAAAAGTTATTGGTCAGCGAAAAACATGAACTACAGTGAAACCCCGTTAAGAGCCGATTCCCCTGCGATCTTCCCCCACTCCGATAGTTTCGGCGCTCGGTCAGGTATAGAAGAGTGGGGGGCACCCCGTCGTGGCAGAATCCACTCCGGCTCTGTGCTCTTAACGGGGTTCCACTGTACGTTTGTCTCAAAATTGAAAACTCTCTATGATATTTGAAGAATCCATAACAAGAATTGGAATTCGAGGTTTCCACGTGTCTTTGTTCCAGTATCGTAACGTGTGTGACATATACATATTATTTTCTCCAACATATACACATATCCTAATATACATATATGTATATGTGTGTATCCTTACTAGTTCCTCGGACTTGTTAAATATTGAAATCAATCTATATTATTATTATTATCATTATTATTATTATTATTATTATTATATCTATATACCTACTATCTATGTGTGTTGGTGTGTCGGGCCCAATATTATGTACATACTAATTATTGTGTATTATTACTTATTGTACGCTCTGTACGCTGTTTTATATACGCTACTGTAGGACTTATATATACACTATGTATACATACATACATACGTAAAATATCTTACAATCATACCTATATACGTCGATTATTATCGCCTATATGTATTTATGTATACGTAACATATAAGTCAAGTGCGTATGCGATGCGTATGTATATGATTATGTTATTATTTACAAGCACGTGTCTCAGGCTCGAGCAGTTGATATTTTTCCGTATCGATGAAAATAGTTTGTATTTTTTTTTTTTTTTGTTATTTATTCGGGACTGTTTAATTATCTTGAAATATATGAGAAACTGGAACCATTTCGAGCCTGAAGTACCCTGCCTATGTACATATTAATACGATGTTCTATTGTTTACTATAAAAAAAAAAAAAAATGTTGAAAATTATCGATGTCTGCACACTGGAGGTAATCTACCATTACCCCCACATCTTATAGCACTGGGTGGGCTAGTGTATCGATGGAACAATAATTGCTAATTATTTTATTATTCACAATTTTAATTTTTTTTTTCCAAATTTTTCTGATCGTTTTTCGCACAGAAATGTTTAGTCGTCAGATCTTTGAAACTTTTATAAATTTTGACATATAATCAATCCATCCTTTTCTTAATTGTTGATAATCGGCTGCAATCTACGTCCATCGATCCACAATAATCGATCGAATAATATCGGCTCCTTCAAGAACCTCTCCTGATAATCTGTATATCTGTACCCCTCTGAAACCCCGAAAAAAAATCCCACTCTTTGTTGGATCTGTTTTTCTCTTCTGTTTCTCGTATCCGTCAAGTTTATACATTTGTTCTATAAATCTTGTCCATCATCCATAAAAAGAAAAAAAAAAGAAATCTCCCCGTCACCTACTCTCTTTGCCTTCTTGTATACGTCAGATTTAAAAAAAAGTCATGTAATTTTTTTTTTTTTTTTTACTACATATAATGAAGTTGTCGGTGTTGTTGACTTGTATTGCCATACTTTGCTTATTGCTTGGCTGTATCGCAGATTTATTGTTATGCACCTTTATTACGATTACTATTATTATTATTATTGCACTATTATTCATTATGTCATGTATGTGTGTATCTTATTCGTATATTAACACATGCACCTATGTTATAGATGTGATACTATATCCATTAATAATTGAAAGCCTAATCGCATCTTGGGACGATTTTTGAGTCACTGAAGATCGAAGAACCTATCTCTAAGATTTGGTTGAACCAAGCGAGAGACCAAAACTTTTTTTCTTTTTTTTTTTCAAACCTGCCATAACTACGATATGAATTTATATTAATTTATATAATCAAGGGTCGATCTTTTTCTACTGAATATCATATATACGATTTTATCATTCTCCAAAGAACAGGATAAAGATGGCGTCAAGAAGCAGATGGTAAATGATGGCAAATATTTTCTCGACGTGTTCAACTAATTAAGAAAAAAAAAAAACATCATGTGATAAAAAATGTTTTTAAGAAAAGTATCGAACTTCAAACTTAGTTTCGTTCTCAAAGTTCTGAGAAGCTTTCTTTCTCAACTTGGATCTCATTGTCAGCGCGCAACGGAGGGTCTAAAATATAACCTGTTTTTTTTTTTCAATTCAATGTCACTCGACGATCAGGATTCTAAAAATCTGATTACGATTCACTTCATATTATAGACAAATATGCATGATTGAAAATCTATCAAAAGTATCGTCAATGAGGTTGCGCGTGGCCCTTTGCATAAATAGTTTTCACGTTACCTAAAAATGAAAAAATTGGGATAAAAAAAATTGCCGAAGGCCATTTGACCACGTGAAATCTGTGCCTCGGTGTAATCTTGGTTGTACAATGAAGGCCTCGCTGAAATTCACGATATAACTTTTTTTTTTCAACGATAATCAAAATCGTGGGTGAATTATTAGGCAGAGCTTTATTGTCTACCTCTATTATATGAGGTTCCTGAAAACGACGGGTGACTTTTCCTCTGGAAAACAATTAATCTGAAGAAGATAGAGAGAAAAAGAGGAAATAAATGAATAAATAAAGTAATAAATAAAACACGTGTGGAATGTGATTACCTGCATGCGGTCTATGCGCCTGGTGTGTGTGTGTGTGTGCCTACTTTAATGGCTATTATGTACAAATCAATAATTAATTAACATTATTATTGTTATTATATATATATAACTCTATACACAAACAGACACTTTTTCGACCTCGTTGCTATACTGTACCCTATAATACTAGGTGAAGAATAACTCGTCGTTCTTCTTGCCTTAAGTTCGTCCATCGGGGCAAACAGTTACTATATTTATATACCTACTCAATTATTTATTGTATACACTACTATATCTTTAAAAACTCTTTCATTGTTCTCCCTATGAAACGTACCCCTCCTCAATATTACATATATACATCCGTTTCTTATCCTCGTAGGCGATTATTTCGATTTTTTTTCTATGTCGATTTTCTACTTCAATGTCCTTATTGATTGACCCCATTGATTTTTCCCCCCCTAAAACCGCCTTAACATGCTTTGAAAAAATTACACCTTATCTGGATGTCAGAGAAAATTGAAGCGATACGAATTTGAAGATTTTTTAGTTGGAACGAATCGGAGAGAAATGATTCAGACTCAACGTCGTAAAAAATGGATTGTTTCGAATCGTTTTCATTGATTACAGTCTTTGAGTTCAATTCGCTTTAATTATTTCATTCCCAAGGTGATTATTTCCAATCCCAAAATCCATGTTTCCCGAATGCAATTAATTTCATTTTCAAATGCTTGCTTGCCACGAACTCGGAAATGATTAAGTAATTTTATTCACTCCTATCTGTCAAAATTCTGAGAAAAAAAAGTGAAATAATATACATGGCTGTTCATTTCTTCCTTCATCTACTTACTCGTTTATTTTGCTGATTCTTTCTACGATTAATGAAACCCTATCGATCTTCGAACCGCTCGATCCCCTCTGATTGAAAACCTTCTCTAAAATCTAGATGGTCTCCCAGCCTTCGAATGGCTGGCGAAGGGGGTCAGCTCAGTGACTTCATCGGTGGTCTTGGTCCCGGGCAACTCGTGGGCCGACAAGTTCTTGGAGCACCGTCCCTAGGCGAGATCCAATTGTCAATGTGCTTCACCAAGGGATACCTAGAGGTCGAAGTCATTAGGGCGAGGTACCTTCAGGGAAGACAGGGAAACAAGGTCATACCAGGTAGGAGTTTTCCAATCTCCGTGTTCTACCTTCACCTTCTTCTCTGCAATGTCTGCTTACGTGTAATGTCGTGTTTTTCATGATTTTCAGCACCGTACGTGAAGGTCTACCTCGTAAGTGGGAAGAAGTGCATAGCCAAGGCAAAAACGGCGACTGCGAGGAAAACCCTCGAGCCTCTTTACCAGCAGCAGCTTGCGTTCAGAGAAAATTTCCAAGGCTGTATACTCCAGGTAAGCTTAAAAATGAAGATTCTCAGAAGTGTGAAAGGACAGTCTTTTTAACCACTGTTCCAATTATTGATTCGATGGGTCGATAACTTCGAAGAAAGCTGCACAGTAGATGTTCAAGACTTTGAAAATGATTCCATGGGCTTCAAACAGAAATTTTCCATGAGACTGGACCCAATTTCTTGGAACTCCTACGGATTTGATGAAATTTCATAGATTAGTATATAGACTACAGGCTTGGAACAGTGATTAACGACCGAATCCATTTCAAATCGGGCAGGCTGGAAATCGTGATGTCACGGAATTTTTTCAAATTGAAATATGTTGTTGTTTGATGAAAAAAAAGCGACCCGTATTTTTTTGTTTTGGAAAAAAAAATCTTGCTACGAAGCTACGGCTATTTGAACATTTAATCGTGCGCTACCAAAGTTCTTGAAAAAGGAAAACTTTTTTTCTTAATAACGCTATATCTTTGGAACGGATCATCGCAACTACTTCATCTTGGTCTCATTTTGTAGGGTTTTTCGCACTCTTTTGTAATTCGAAGAAAAAATCAAGGATTTTTGGAAATTGACGGAATGACGTTCATTTTTCGAAAATTAGGGAAACCCAATTTTCTCGAAAAGTGATTTTTTTATTTTCTCAAAAATTTCACACAATATGTGGGGTGATATGACGGATATGTCCTCTAAGTTTCATCGATGCTAAAACACTGCTTCATATCGAGAAAAAATATTTCGTGCGTCACTGAAATTCGTCAATTCCTGTGCTGGTGTCGACTTTGTGGGCGTCTTTGAGATGTGTACAGATTTTTCGATCCAAATAATATTACTAAAACTTGATACCTGAGGGAGTAAATGACCAAATGCCGTATGATGTATAACATCGTAGACCGAATATTGATCTGCTAATAAAGACTATCACGAAAAAAATACAAAATTAAAAATCAGGGATTTATTGTAGTAATAACAATATCGTATAATAATATTGTTGAGTTATATGCTTCTATTTTCGTGGTGTACAGTGAGGTATAGGGGATCAAATGTTAAACTGCAACAAAAATGTGAACGGGACAGAAATGCGTGCAAAACGAAAGTAACAACAATGCGGATGAAAAAAGTTTGCAGAGGACAAAAGATGAAAAAAGACGAAAGATGCAAAAAGATTATGGATGGTCGATGTGTCAGATTGTGACCGTTTCAAATGTATGGTTAATCTATCAGATTGTTACCGATCATCGATCTGTCAGGATTAGATTTTGTTTAAACTTTATTTCAAGAGAATTCGAATCAAAATGCGACAGACACAAATATATCAAAACAAAATGCACTAAGAACGAGAGAACAGGTGACATTTTCAAGTTCCGATAGGTTCGGATACAGTACGGGTACAAAAACCATATTAGATTCGAATAGAATCGTATAACTTCATCCGATATTTTTAGCAGGGTTATTAGCAGATCAATATTAGGTCTACGATGTTATACATCATACGGTATTTGGTCATGTACTCCCTCAGGTACGTATGTATCAAGTTTAAGTAATATTATTTGGATCGAAAAATCTGTACACATCTCAACGACGCTCACAAAGTAGACACCACCACAGGAATTGACGAATTTCAGTGACGCACGAAAATTTTCTTATCTCGACATGAAGCAGTGTTTTAGCATCGATGAAACTCATAGGATATATTAGTCATATTACCCCACATATTGTGTAAAATTTTTGAGAAAATAAAAAAATCACTTTTCGAGAAAAACGGGTTTGACTGATTTTCGAAAAATAAACGTCATTCCGTCAATTTTGAAAAATTCTAAAATTTTCCTTCGAATTCCACAAGAGTGCAAAAAACCCTACAAAATGAGACCAAGATGAAGTATTTGCGATGATTCGTTCCAAAGATATAGCGTTACTAAGAAAAAAAAGTGTTCCTTTTCCAAGAAATTTGGTAGCGCACGATTAAATGTTCAAATAGCCGTAACTTCGTAGCAAGATTTTTTTTTCCAAAATAAAAAAATACGGGTCACTTTTTTTTCGGCGAACAACAACATATTTCAATTTGAAAAAATTCTGTGATATCACGATTTCCATTTCAGCCTTGCCTGCCCGATTTGAGATGGATTCGGTCCTACCTTTTTTTGTGCTTTTGATAATTTAGAGTGATAGTAACTTCAGCAGGATGTCTGCCTCCTTGAAAAACCTGGAAGTCCTGGAAATCTCAGGGAATTTTTCTTAGAATGATGAATTTTTGGATCTTTTTTGCAATGCAAATTTCAAACCAGTGTCTAATTGCAAGAGAGAAAAAAAGAAAATTAGCCAAGTATATTTCGATTAAGCTTGATTCTTAGATTCTGACTTGAGTAGACAGTCTGCAATCATGGTTCTCTTCATCGGATTAGTCCAAATTGAGCCATAATGGCCACTCAGAAGTCGCAGGCTTTTATCAATTTTGTTGGGACTGAAAAACCTCTCTAATCTCGTGAATTATCTGAGAGGTGGTGATTATCTTCATCGATGATTGTTTCAGGTGACCGTCTGGGGCGACTACGGCCGAATAGAGGGTAAAAAAGTGTTCATGGGAGTGGCACAGATAATGTTGGACGATCTGGACCTGTCGAACATTGTGATCGGGTGGTACAAGCTATTCGGAACTACGTCCCTGGTCAGTGGGCCTCCCTCCCTCGGCTTGTCCCGTCGATCCTCAGCCGCCTCCCTTGAATCCCTAAAGCTCTGAAGCTTGCTCTGAGGGGCGACACGCCCCTCCGTCTAATCGACACGAGTGACTGAGATTTCGGGTAATTTTTGAATTGACGAAAAATTAAGAGAGAAAAAAAAATTATCTGGGTTAAAAATGTTGCAATTGAAAACGAAAAAAAAAAAAAAAAATTGCAAACAAGTGGGAGGCTCGATATTGAAAATTAAGGAGACGGTGTGAATTACCTGTTACAATATTCGGGGTATAAGACGGTACTTGCACCCAAAATAGAGGTGATTTTATGTGGGAAAAGAATTTCTTTAAATCCTACCCGTCGTTCCCAAAGTTCCTCCCAAATGAACAAACTTATCTTCTCACATAATGCACTAAAAAAAAGTGTGGATATAAGAATATAGATTGATTGGCGGCTCTGAATACGGTAAAATCAGACTGTAAACAAAAAAAGAGAAAAAAAAAAGAAAGAGAGAAAGAATGAGAAAGAATGAAATATAAAAACCCGAAAAAAAAGAGAAAACAGGGAGAAACTAGAAAAGTGTAAGTGATGGCTCCCTCCCTAGACACTTCTAGTACATCGCATATCATGTACTGCATATCAGATCAGCTACTACTACTTAGTCTGTATTTGTTTGCTGGCGTAGCATAGCGACCAAATACCCCCGACAGCGCCAAATAGCTATAACATAGGTACGCACCAATGAAAAAAAAAAAAACTTGAATCAAGAACATTACTCAGGCGGCTTCAGTCATCGATCGTTAAAATCAAGTTATTTACGTGATTCAGTATATTTGAACATCCATTTGGCTCGTATCGAAAATAACATGAAAATATAATTTCGAGTCAATTTTTTGTCGACGTGATTCTTCAATCGAAGGCTTATGTCGCTGGGGCTTCAGGCATAATTGGTAGATCGTTGCTGATTGGTTGAATCTGACGCAGATAGAGAAACAAGACCAAAACAGATTTAAAAGAACCATTTTTTATCAATATTCTTGGAAGTATTAATTTATTCTACCTTTCTTTTAGAAAGTTGTATTGATTCAAAATACTAGATCTTTTACAGTATTTTTTCCGGGTTGATCTGTCACCTATTTCGACGATACATAAGGGTTATTTTTCTACTGGCGTCAGGTTTTACCATGTTACGTCTGTGGTGAACATAATTGTTGTGCGCAGTTCATGTGTCGTTATCGCTTCTTAGACTGCAAATATCAAACAATTTGTAGAATCCACTTCAACAGTCGGACCCCGTGTGTATAAAGTCGTCAAAACCTTGCACCTTCACTTATATAAAGATCTGACAAGTATTTTACTCGTCATGCGCAGCGAGGTGCGCAAAGACACTGCGCCCTAGATTCGATAACCTCAAAGATACCCACCACGTGGGGGCATCGGCGAGTTCGTGTACGCTGGGTCCTGCTGTCTTGCAACAAACTTTGCTATCTACAACTGCAGTTGGAATGTGAATGGAAATAAGGATCCTTCGCTTAAGGGGAAATGAAAGTCACGTGATCTCGATATGATTTACACTTGGCGTTTTCAAACGCTATTTTCTCAGCCAAAACACATTCGATTGATGTGAAATTGATATCAGTGACGTAGAAAAACTGAATGAAGGGCCTGCCAATCGTGGATTTTCGAATATCGAAAGACATAATCAGAATTTTGTGTAACAATATTGTTCTGTAACCCAAGGAGGTGCTGCCCCTCGTGGAGAGAGGCAGCATTTCCTTGGTTTACAGAACAATATTGTTAAGAAACTGTTATTACGTCTCGATTTCCGAAAATCCACTAGCGTCATGCCCTTCATTGAGTTTTTCTACGTCACTGATATCAATTTCACATCAATCGAATGTGTTTTGGCGGAGAAAATAGCGTTTGAAAATTCCAAGTGTAAATCATATCGAGGTCACGTGACTTTCATTTCGCCTTAATAAAAGAAACGAAACCATAACGAAGTAGAAAAAATGATAGGATTTTTTCCAGTTCTGAAGTAACTTCGTCGATTTTTATAGGTAGTTTATCCTCGTTTATAGTATTCTTCTTTTGTTGAATCTTCTTCTTCTTGAAAACAAAAAAATAAATATCACTACTGAAAATATATCTATCATCATAGATCTGTAGACAATGTGTATAAATCTCTCTGTCTATTTTCTAATGAATAGACTTATAGTCGCTTAGTTACTGAAAATTTCACTTATGAAAATCGTTCATTGGATGATTTCGAATTTTGGAATTCCTGAAATCTTCAGTTTAGAATTGATACGAGTTCAGATAGAAAAGAAACTAGATCGAAATTGCATAGCTACTTCTAAATTGGCGAAAAGTTGATCGCATGTAGTAGACGTATTTTATCAATTGCTAATATTATCAGTGGCTAATATTTAATACTTTTTATTTATTCTTTACTATCAGTAATGTGTGAATCAAATCCCTGCTGTATAAGTGGAGTAGAGGTATTTCAAAATGTACGTATGCGAGCATCACTTTAAAATCATAAGTTTTCCCTTGGTACGGTCCTGAAGTATTTGGAAAATTGCACACGGATACAGTTATTGCATACAAAAAATCGCAAATTGCACTCAAAGCGATTTAAATTGGAGAAAAAATGCAAACAGGAAAAAAGATTTTTCATCAATACGTTACATAGCTGCTGTTATAACATATACATACGCATAATAAGATTTTTGGATGAGTCATTGCTCAAAATTATTTTTCAAATTTAACTTAAGGTAAGTTCATGCCGTATTCGGAGTCTTATGTGTGTAAATCCTTCATTGTTACAATCAGTAAGCTAAGATATGATTACAATCAGCCACATGCTGCGACAGAAAATTTGGAAAGAATGGCAGAAAAATTGGGATGATAATTGAAAAATAGTTAATCGACTCAAGAATTCTAAGGCTAACCTTTTTATTGTTTTCCAATTTTCTCTTCAGCGGCTGGTTGACAGTGTTAATTAGTTAATTAATCAAAGTTAATTTTCAAAAGTATGAATACATGTTTTTTTATTTATGTTTCAGTGAAAGCAAAACCAATTGATCATAACTAGAAAACGAAGAGACATAAACTCTAACTTCGTGTGATACGAGGAAGTGTTGAGAGAATCATGGGTGTGGCACGACTATGTAGTGACAATCTCTTATGAACAATTGAATTATAATTGATGCTTGATAAGAGAATAAGAATGAGTCAAAGAAAAGGAAAATTGAATAAATGTATAAATGAATGGTAGATTATACGACGTATGTAAATCCATGTATACTCACGTGTACAGGATACGAAGATTTGTATTAATCGAATTGAGGAACCACAGGAACAATTATTAAAAAAAAACTTCAGTATTTAAAAACCCATATTATAGCTGATTATATTGAATAAATAATAATTATATACGGTATGAAAAAAAAAATCTAATACACATTAAATAAAATTATATAAAAAAGATATAGTATATATATATATATATGAAAATGAAATGGTATATAATATTTGTATATAATCCAGGAAGCCCGATAAAGGTTTTTAACATAGTTTAATAATAAATTGAAAAAGTGATAAGTTACGAATGATTGAATATACGGTATACATAATAAACAGATACCTACCAATTTTGCCAATACCGCAGGATACGGTATATCGCAATTTATCAATGGGTATAAAAGTTGTCACGAATTTGGGGTTGAAGAACATACATCGTTTTTAATCAACAATATTCACATTTTTGTGTTTTTTGTTGTTCATTTTATTTTGGCAATTAATTCCTTCCCTATCGGCGAAGAAAATTTTTCAAAATACTTCAGAAACCTCTTTCAATAAAGACTGCAATCTTTTGGCTTCAAACTCGCCGCCCCATCAGGCGAGACCTTCTCTCACCGATAGATGGCAGCGACGTAGTTCCCTTTCTCGCAATCACGTTTCACTCGGGCTAGGAATAGATAGACAAATGAATATGTATCATCTGAAAATCTGAACTATTGTATCCTACATGATTCAATGACTCTGGAAATTTCTCTGCATAACTGAATGTGAAATAGACATTTTTGGACGAATTGTCATCAATATTTCTCATCTAGATCGGAATCAATGTAGAAGAATGATGATTCCCACATAATTCAAATTTACCAATTTTCAAAGCTGCATTGTTTTTGCACACTAATTGTAAGTTATAGTCATTAAATCCACGGTAAGAACACAATCCGAAGTTTGGACCCTTAAGTTGGCTTTATAAAGAGCTTATCTACTTGGTTGAATTTTGGCATTTTATTAGAAACAATTTAAATTCCTTCCCAAAATCATCGGTGACAGAATTTTTTTCCTGCGTGTCCATTTTATCAAAGTTTTCTCCCCCCGCCCCCTATAATGTAAACCTAAATAGACAAAAAATTGAGATTGAGTATAACGGTATATCTATAAGCTGCAAATATAATGAAAATAAAAGACATAATAATAATGATAATGATAACGTTATTATTAAAATGAAATAATATAAATAATCATCATCTGTACTAAGACAGGATGTATTGTACAGGTGATCTCGTATAAAATTATAAAAATAAGTATAATGAAAAAAAGTAATATCATATCTTATAACATGCTTAAATTGGAATTGAACAAAATGCTTTTTTACTTGTGAGAACAAAAAAAAAAAAAAAAATTAAAAAAAAAATACGAATGAATAGAAAAAAACAATTGTGAAATAAATAAATAATTAAATAAATTATAGTAACTTGAAAGAAAGAAAGGAAAATAACGAAAATGAAAATGAAAAAACAAATATATATAATAAGAATAAAAACAAACATGTAAGTATTGTGAAAATTACTATATCTAAGGTGATTTCTAAGTAAGATTTTGCAAACACGTATATGTAACGTACTACATGATAACATATTGTACAGAAATGACGATAATTATTATTGAACGTCGATCTGTACAACTAGACAAAACTATACATATAATACATAATATATTATGTTGAAGAAAGAGAAGCAAATAAAGAAAGACGTTTATTATTCGTGAATATAAGAAATGGGAAAGATGAGAGGAAATATACCGTTGTGTTACATGTTTCGTTTGTATAATCAGCAATTTTTATGCCCTGGTCCGAAACCGTCTCAACAAATTCACCCCTTTAAAACTGAAACGAATTTGTCTGATTCTCTTTTAGATTTGAGAAGTTGAAGAAAGAACACGTAATTCATTATCGTTCGTTTTAGAATCGTTTGATTTCATTATTGCACGAAGAATAAACCACCACTGAAATTCAGATTGCAGCGAATAACTTTGGGGGTGAATTTGGTGAGTTCTTTTCATCAGAGGCAAAATATTAACGCTTAAAAACATAAAGTATTGCATATCCTATACAAAGGTAGCTGGACTTTGATATAATTAATAGTTGAAGATCAAGATGGGGGAAAAGAAAATATAACAAAATAATAAATAAATGAATGAATAAATAAAATTTAGCCGAGTAGAAAGTTTGTTTTCTACGAAAAACGCGTTATAACGACAAAACAATACATATATATACATAACCGCATATAGTGTATTATACGTAACCCTAATCGTCAGAATCAGTGCATGTATGAAACTAACTTCACACCGGATATTAAAAGCTGTCAAAATCTGACCAAATGATTTGTCATTGGATGATAAGAAAATAATAATAATAATAATAATAATAATCATAATAAAATTAACAGAAATACCAGGCAGGGATTTCGGCAGCGATCATATTCACACACATACACAAAAAATACCGCATCTGTACATGTGACGTTTATTGTACACACTTATACATATAATAACGTAATTACGATGTACGAGATATAAACCAAACAAGGGTATATATACATATATATACCCTGGTAAATATTATAAATATAATTGACGAATAGCGACGATGTATACATAATAATTCATATTAAGAATGTGCTATGCTTTATTCAACTTCAATCGCAAAATGGCATCGTGAGTGTTTCAATCAGCCCAAATTCTCGAAGTCTCATAAGCCACATAACAATTATTCCAAATCGTAACAATCACATGCAGTTCACTCTTCGAACATGAATTAAAAAAATGCAGTAGCGTAATCTTCGTCAAAAACCAAGACGATTTTGTTAAAACAAGAAAATCGAGGGTCTCACAGTTTTCAAGAAAGAACAAGTTGAAGTTAATCAGTCAGAAAGCTGCGGTCCAGCGGTGCGAGTCTCGGGACGCCACCGCCAGTTGGCGTCTGTATCGTTAACTTCGTCGCACTGTCAATTGAGAACGGTAAGTCCCTCGACTTTTTGGTTTCAACAAAATCTGCTCAGTTCGTCATGAGGAATCAGGTAAATGTAATAAGGATAAATTATCTTCGAGAAATGGAATGATTCCAACAGCTGGGATGCCGCGTTTGTAAATATAGGCATGTTCTTAGTGAGAGAGTGAGAGCGAGAGAGCGAGAGAGAGAAAGAAAGCATACGGTGGATCACATATACGTTAATATATAAATAAACTAAATATCTGACTTTGTACCTATATATTAATGAACATAATTAACTTATAATAATATGAACTCGGTCGTAAAATGGTTATGAGATTATTTCAGAGATGGCGATGAGGAATAGGGACGGAGCTGGAAGGTGGCGAACGAATGAAAATCTAGGAAAATAAAGATAAAAGATTATTACATAAATAATGAAAAGAAAAAAAAACATAATAATAAATAAATCTAATACAAAAAAAGGAAAAAAAATGAATAAACGTTAAACAGCCAAGGGGTACCACTTTTGTCAAATTTAGTGAGCCAATTATTATACTTATTAGAGTAAAGAAGAGAGAAAAGAAAAAAAAAATGATGAACAAAAATTAATACCGGAAACAATTATTCCAACCATTTATAATTACAAAATTAATTAAATTAATTAATTACTACCTTGTATAACATGTCCATTGTAGTTTAGGCGACCTCGAACCTTGTACCTTGTATTGGACCCTAAGGCAGATGCCTGTCCTCCAGCCAATCCGATCAATCAGAATTCGGTAAAAGTAAAAACGATAAAAAATCTAATGATTTTTGTGGCTGCAGGGCGAGTTTCTGCCAATCGCGACTTAAAAAAACTCCTCTCATACCTTATTAATTATTATAAAAAGAAAAACAAACCATTAATAAATTACTACTCAATTACGACTTAGATGAGATAAATTCGATACAGGCTTTGTACTGCGGCAATTTCCTGATTCACGATCAGGGAATACAATTACATATTTCATCGATCGAAGATGCGAATTATTTCCAAAGAATTATCAAAATAAAACAAAGAAAGGGAATGAGAAACATGAAACATCAAACAAAAATACGAATGAAACTTGATCAATTGTTACGATACGATTATTAGACACCCCTCTGAGCCCGATGCGATGCGAAAGGTGTAGCCGTGCAAATTATATCATGTAAAGATTAGAAAATCGATCGTCTCGGAATAATGAACGCGAATTCTGTCAACGTAAATAAATATTGTATGATAATATAGACGAGTCGTTGGATATTTATTATTCAAAGTAATCAGCATGGTATGGATATTCGATATCTCGATGTGGAAGAATTGGCTACACCTACATATCACCGGGCAGTTAATATAAAGCATTAGTGACTGTATCCAGTATAATATACCAGATAAAAGATACCCCCAATGCCAGACATGGCGTGTGACAATAAAGTGATTCAATGATAACGATGTCATTTCATTATTGAAATCCCATTGAAATAATTCCCAACTAGAATAAATTATTTTGATTCTCTTTTATCCTTTTTGCAGCATCATTGTCATCGATTTGTAAACAGTCCGAAAACATCTAGGCAACATGAAATGATACTCGTATTTGAAAAAACTATGTGCAAGAATGATTCATTTCAACATGTTGCTCAATCCTCCGCAACAACATTTTGGACTTTGCATCGAATTTTTTTTTTCAATTTTTATGTGCGTTTAATGTAGAGTAACGCGAAATAATTAGGCCGTATTTTTTCCTTTTTCGTTGAAAGTGAGGCTACCAAAAGTTACAGGCAACTGTGTTGTGAAAAAATACGTCCTAATTCTTTTTCTGCAAATTATTGATACACGAAATTCTAAAAATATATGTGCAAAATCCCAAATGTTATGTGAAATATCACGCTGCAATCCTGAAAGCCTTCGTGAAGTCAGTGTCAGTGTCAATATACGTTTTGTTTTAGAATTGTGTAACAAATTAGTGAAAAGTTCCTCTGAAATCCGGGAATTCATGTAAACTCTTCAAGATCTCGATGTTACTCATCAGAAGATCTTTTTAGAAATCATTCAAAAAATCTTCCGACTTTCGATACCATAAAGCCTTCCACGAAGCGACCAACTTTGGAAATTCTATATACAGCGTGAGTTCTCTCCGGGTCTGAACGAGGGAGGGGCTTATCACTGCTGATGCTCCGCCCCTCGGCGTATCAGAAACTGTTTTCAGTCGAAAGTCAACAGTACCTTACTCGAGCAGACCAAGTATCGATGGCTTGATGTAAAATTAGATTTTTACGGCACAGGCATTGAAAAGCCACTTTTCGACGCCTGTTTTCGACCCGTAAAGTGGCGCTTTATACGTCTGACTTCAGAGCTAACACAAAAAGTCTCCTCCTCGACATGGAAAGTCTTTATAACGTAGTTCACCTCGACATAAAAAGACTTTACAAGTCGAGGTCGGACTGCGCTTGCGCAGAACTGCCTTTTGAGCCGACTGGGCACGCGGCAGAACCGTAGTCATAGTAGATGCAGAGTTCGGATCTCAACTGGCGCTCGCCTTCGGCTCGCCAGGTAAAACCAACGGCTCGTACGAAAAACATAACCTCGCCAGAAAACAGTTTCTTTACGGGCATGCCACAAAATATACTATTTGATAACAGTTTGTGACACGCCAAGGGGCGGAGCATCAGCAGTGATAAGCCCCTCCCTCGTTCAGACCCGGAGATAACTCACCCTGTATATTAATACTTTCAAAATGTTCTAAATGAAAATATTTTACACCCAGCGTATTTTCCTTGAACGATTCATATATAGGGCTGGGATCAAAATTTTCGTTTGTAGGTATGGGTGCTTTAATCTTTTGAAAAATCTATTTTCCTACATGTAGTAATAATGGGAATTACTTTCTCGGAGCTTATGTCATCTCCTTTATCTACAGAAGGTAATCTCGTTCTTACCATAATCATTTCGGTCGTCGATAACAAGAAATGTTACCGACAGTTGCCAGTCTTGAAACATCGACCCCTTTCTCTCTACTTTCCATTGAGACCCAGAAGCGGTCGGTAATCACAGCCACTGTTCAGCTTCGAAGTGCGTTCGATACGAGACGCCACTGTGTTCCAACCGCGTTGCTATTGGTCATTTTTTAATCCGTGTGTTCGCCCGCGCGCGCGAAACATGAACGAGCGACTGTCTCATACATCCACGAAAAGCGAATCACCGGAATTCGTAATTGAGAAAACTGGATCTGATTAATAATTGTCTTAGAAAAATCTGTAATATCCGAGATAAGATTTGACGAAAGCGTCGAGAGGGAATGAAAAACCGAAAACGAGTAGTAATATCTGTTCGTGTAATAAAGTCGAATCTCTACACCCACTCTCGAATCTAACGTCAGAGACTGCTACAGGGTAGGTGAATGGTTTCGGTAGTTTTCTATACATCAAGCTTTTTATTACCCTAATCTCTCGGCGTTAACAAGCATTTTCTCGTCACACTATCGGCTTATGGTTAATTTATATGCAAGAATACTGTAATAAAAATCGACTTACGCTCCGTATACAAATATACGCGTATAATATATATACCTGTCACATACGTAGCAGCTGTACATAAACGATACCCACCAACACCTATAGACACTTTCACACACGGACACTAGTCTGGTATCGGTTACCACCCTTTCAGACGTCGGCGTGTCGCTAAAAGTTTAATCAAAGTCAGATTAGCTCGGGTCGGTTGGAGCCAGGGGCTCCGAGCCCAGTTTTATTAAACGCAAGTTGATTAGGGGGATGAAACATCCTTTCACCGACTCTTTGAACGATTTTACAACGGTATTTCTATTAACACCCTTAAATAAACTCTTTTTTTTTTCAAATAAACCTGATCGTGATTGAATCAGCAAAGAATTATCACATCAAGAGAAGACATTCTCGTTCCAAAAGAATCCCACTTCGGGAAGAACAAACGGATTCTACCCGGCTGGCTGCTGTGGGACGTAACGTGGGTGCGCGGAATTGTTAGTTGTTGAACCTTCTGGTAAAGACACGATGATTAAGGGACAGAAGCATTTAGACATCCGCAGTCGGGGGCGGACCGAGAAGTGATTCAATCTCTGTGTAATCCCTGTAATCCCAGGGGCACTGTCGCCCCTCATTTCTCTCTCTCTCTTTTCTGAAGGCTTCCCTTTCCCTTGAACCGAATCACCGACTCCTTCCAACGACATCGCTTCACCATTCGATGATATTCACTGTACGCAAATTCGAAGATGATCATTTGAAAAAACTTTCTACTTATTCCAATTCTATACTAAACAATGATGATGATAAATAAAAAATCAAGAGATGAGTAGCCGAGGAAATGGTTGAGGAAACAATGATTGAAAATCAATGCGAATCCCCGTGACTAATCTCGGGGCACTAATCATCGGCACGAAACTCGGTTTGTTTGTATAACGTATGGAGTTGATTCGCGGAGGCGTGTAAGTAAATTATTCATCGGGGTTGGCTGATCTGCGATCAGCTAGGATCAGATGCAAATCAGATTCATTAGCGCTGAGCCTCCGGCCCCGCTCGGTGTGCCTGAGCTTTGAGAAAGGAGAAGGATGAGGAGGCTGAGAGAGAGGTTCATGAATCGTGGGCCACCCCTCGACGCCATACAAGCTTGCGCGGGGGCCGCTGGAAAATGGAACGGGTATGTCAACCCCTGGTGGAGTTGTTATTGCGCGGTTAGGCCACCCCCGACACCGTTTGCCCATAATTCTGGAGCTCCCGCACCCGCTTTCAACTCTCATCCCCATTTTTTTCACCCTGAGGCGATGATGCGCTTCTTATGGACACTGGGCGAAAGATTAAGGACGAAGAGAAAGAGAGGCAGAGACAAAAGTCATGGAAACAAGACGAAGAAGTTGATGAAAGTGAGAAGAGGATCGAGTACATCTTCATTATCTTCTTTGATTCTGGTCCACTTCTGGACGACATACTGAATATGCGCTGTGGGAAGCCTCGCTGCAAATCTGGATCATCCGTCAAGCACCGTGTGGAGATGATGTGCACGGAGATAAGTTTGGCATCAATTAACACGCTGACAAGTAATTGTAATAATTGAGTCTGAAAGTTCATGCAGTGCTTCCAGACGTATCTTCATGTACATTTTTACAGTAATGAATGATGACCTTAAGTCATATTTGGAGTTGTTGAGGCTCCGAACGGAATTCATTCTCCAACTAAGCTCGATGATAAGATTCTGTTCTATTCGTCAAAGTCAGAGTGCCAATATGTTGGATAATCTCTTCACCCAGGACAGAGATTTTTCGGACACGGCATAGCAACACCGACAAATGACATCGCTTTGTATGGATTTGCGGGTCAGCGAGGAAAATCCCAAGACCCGTGGATCACGCGTGGTGAACTTTTATTGATAAAAATGTCAGCGTGTCCCACCCGGAGCGTTTGTTTTCTCACTGTTCGGCGATCACCTTTATCTATCTCGAACGCCCTTTCCCCCGGACGTATCTGCCCGACACTATCTCAGATCCGGAGAATCTGTAAGTATATATAAAAAGAAATTCATTGATTTCTTTTCCCCTCGAGTGTCTACTATACTCTTGTCTTCTATTCGTGTTTTATTCTTATGGAAATCGGGGGAAAACAAACTCTATTCGTCGTACACTTCAACTCCTATATTTATGTTCGAGAGGGGAAACACATTCTGAGAGGCCCAAGTGTCGGCTAACCGCGACAAAAACAGGAATAAAAGAAAAAAATAAGAAAGGTCACGGAGGCGGGGCTGTCGAGAGGACCGGAGGGCCTGAGGGACCCCGAGCCTCCCGCCCACTGGAGACTAGAATCTCTAGTGTGAGGATAAATTGACCCTCACATATATACATACAAAAATCTGATGTCAGTGGAGCGGCGATCAAAACACCAGAAGAAAAAATCCTCGCGACAAAGGAGACAAACACCCTTCATTAATTGATCCTCATGATGATTGGACTTGATTCATTAGTCATTACAAAGAATCTGGTGGAAGCAACCTGAATATATTTCACTGAGTTGATCATTTTTATACGGCTGATGAATATGCTGGAAAATGTCAACTGTTGTTCACAATCTTGTGATGATACCTTCTTCCTGGAAGCTAAGATCACGATCGAGATCTCACAATTGGTTGAAATCGTCAACGATGGCAAATTGTGTCGTTTGATCGATACTTTGCTCATGTCAAATATGACAGCGTTCTAGAAATGGTGACCCCAGATTTATTGTTACCACAATAATTGCGACATCGTGATGAATAAAGGTTTGAAACCTGTTTCACTGAGGAGGATTTACAAAACGTCGCGTGTGCACCAGCTCGGGGAGAAAATTGATCCTAAATAAACATCGGATGACTTTAGCGATCCGTTCTAAATGACAGTCCAAATAGAATCCCAGGGTATCGTCCGCCCTCCTGAAAATCTTAAATCTGCGAGTAAACACAGTGATGACTGTTTGGTGGCACGGTCCGGGTCCAGCCATCCCACATCGCACCGCGTGTTTATAGCCTGGCTAAACCACCCCGGGTTTACGTCACTGTCGCACGTGGCCAGCCAGCCCGCCGATATTGCGGTTTAATATTAAAACTATAGTCCGAGGTGGCCGCAGCCATAGCCGCTATGGGTGGTGGCGCACGCCGGTAATATATACGCCGAGGGGTTGACGCCGGTTTTTAATTGGATTATGAATGATTGGTGGGGCCCAGTTCAACCGTGGTTCGAATCGCTGTTTTATTCCACCAGACTGCAACGAAGGGTGTAATGCGAAATTTTATTCACTGTACGAATCGAACCCCACGTCCAGGCACTGATCAACCGGGAAAGAATCAAAAAAAGATTTTCGGCTCCCTTCTCACCCTGCACGATCATGTATACTTGGCCACGTTGACTTCAATCTAGCTCACTTTTAGGCAAGGTTGATTTTGAGGTCAGAATCGCTCATAACGTCAACATGACTTACTTGTCCAGGAATCAGCTGGGTCAGGATCGTATATCCTTGGACATTGAACGCATTGGTTCAAAATTCGAGTCGATATCTGGTTGGTTGTTGACTTTGAGTATGTTTTCGGAACGTGGTTCAGCTCATGACGAGAGCATAAGGACCGTTTATCTGTCCGGTGTAGCGCATCGTCGGATAGCTCGTAAAGAGGTAGAAGGCGGGGTAAGGGTTGTATGGTGAACCTTATAACGATCAAGTTGTCACGTATACGTATACGCCGGGCGCCAGTCTTTCCATTTTCGTTTCCAGTTCATAAACTCCCGCGATCACAATGCAGGCTAACTAGGCGTGGTGGTGGCGCGATTTGAAGAGGGTCACCAGGTACACCAACACTCTCATGTGTCCATATCACACATACGCATGGTAGGATCCTAGATATACACACGACTATACAGACCGGAGGATCTCACACCCCGCAACCGCTGTCTCTTGGCAGGTTGATGCCCACTCCCAAAAACATCGTGCGTCAAAAACGTCAGGATTCTTGCCTCCCCCTTTTTCTCATCCCTTCACGCTGATTCGTTTCCATTTCTTTCCATTCTAACGTTTTTTTTCCTATTCCACTTCTTCTTCTCCTTCTTCTTCCATTATTTTCAACCCGATGCTGCGCCTGAGCATGCGGCCTTCGGTCAGTCGATCAACAATGGACGATACCATCTCATACACAATTTGAGCTTATTTTCGGATGAAAACTGGACAATATATCAGGTATCACAATCATTGGCGATGTGTTCAGCTGATTTACAAATCTGATCTTCGTCCATATCTGGACGTCGACAATAATATGACAAGCATACCAATTGCTCACATCCAAAGACCATTATGACTGGGATGTTGAGTGATATTCGAATGCTGACAATAACGTTGACCAACGTACAAATACTGCCAACACTATTGACTGCGTGTGATGTAGCACGTAGATCCAATTGTGTCACTGTGTCAAGAATGGAGCAAAAACGTAAACGAAAAAATGGATGCGGTGAAAGAGCTTGAATAGGACCAAATCCGAAAAAGATAATCGTAACTGGAACAGAACACGAAAGAGAGGAAGAGAATGAGAGAGAGGGTGAGTCGGGAGGTCCTCCTTTATTTGTTCTCGACCCGGGAATCGTTGTTTTCTCGCATACACTGCGTCTCGGGGCCGACAAAGTGACAAGCAGTATCGTCGCGCGCGATCTGAAGCGTCTTGTAGGGTGATGTATGCGTGGGCGGGGCGGGACCTTCTCGAAGGACCAAATTATAGGCAAGGACCTGGCGGACCTGGCGGACCCGGAGGACCCGGAGGACTAGGACTGAAAATCCAGAATCCGTTCCCTGTACCTCCATCCTCAAAGCCAAGGGTCCTCTCATTGTTCGACCGAAGACAGGTGAGCTTGTTCCAGGAAACAACGGGCGATCGCTCACAGCTCCGACTCCAAATTACCCACTCGGTATTGCAGTTTACAAAATATAACTATCCCTTGATTTATCGGCTCACTTCGGATACGAGAATTAAATCCACCTAAAAATCAGTTGATTTACCGATTTACCGCTTCATGTTAGCTAAATCAAAGACTTTCGTGATGTTCCAGAATCCGAGTTTAAATTTTGTAGCTGGGGGATGAACAGCATCCCGCATTCCAGGGGAGCGCATATAATATCTATCTTCACAGGATCTCTGTGTTTTACGCAGCAGCTGCGCATTGTTGGTCTCTTTGTATTCCTCTCTTTACGGTCTACTGGTTTGGCTTGACTTTGTTGTTTGTCTGGGCAGCTTAACCACCACGAGACAGAGAGATCTTCGAAGGATCTATGATCCTCGGCTTAGCTTTCCAGGATTATAGTTGTATACACCAGGATCTTTCTGCTTAAGATCAGCTCGGTCGACGTCACGGACTTTTTCCTCTTCTATCGTTACTCACTTCTGTCCGTTCCTAGTGCTGGAGTGGATACAAAATAAGCGGGAATAAACAAAATCCAATAGCCAACCGATCGAGGATACGAAGGATTAGATTCGCTTGATAACTCATCGCTGAGAAAAACTGACGCTCGGTTTGTCAAACGTCTAAAATAATTTTCAATTTCGAGAAAAAATAAGAAAAGAAAAAGGATCTGGAAGGTCGAGGACTCACAATGGATCGAACCCCGGCTAGTATAATGGGTAACAAATGAGGCCAATCCACCTTGTCACTGGAGAAACCGCATCGCTACACATCTGATGCCAGATCATTGAAAAGGATAACGAATTACAGGATTCAACACCGAGTCAAAATCCATCATTCCAATTGCTGGGAGAAAAGATGTATTTTTTTTTTTTTTAGCAAGATTCAATCACCCACTTCTTCTACAGATCTTCTCGTACCGATTCCCGTCATCATAATTCGGCGAAACTCAGCAGGCCGAGTAACCATATCCGTTATCGACTTTCTTGATATGAATCTAACCCCAGAAGTGAGCATCATCCACAAAACCGTCATGAACAGCGTTTGGCAATGAAGTTTGGGGTGGCCAGGTTGGAAAGGACGGAACTCGCGCATGCGCAGAGTTCAAGTTTCACATACCGGTTAAACCACAATCGAGTGCACGTGCACGATGAGTCGGTAATCACGTGGTAATCATTATTGGGATTGAAGAGAATCATCGAGGAGAGGAAGCGATAGAAGTGCTGAAAGACTGTCGAGCGCAATGGAAGGTATCCCGTTGTCACTGGCCAAGTGAAGTACACCGGGTCCTGAGGTGTTAAAACGAGAAAAGCCCGTTGAAGTTAACCAGGAACAAAAGACAGGCTTGAATGAAACAATGGCGGCTATCTCCTGAGGACCAATAGGACGAGAGGCATATACCTGGGTGAAGAGCTGTTAGCCGGTATAGGTGTGGCCGGGAGCTCCGCCACCTCGCATGCCACGAGCCACCGTATCCACATACATGCACATATTTCAATCCTGAGGGCCAAGGGCCAAGGGTTAACGGTGAAGGGTGGAGGGCAAGATTGCTACTACAACGAGACAGCTGTTGGTAGACATCGCACGCCCCCACATCCGTCTGACGTCAACGTACCTGAATTTTTATTACCCTCATTACCATTGAAGTTTTAGACTACGATTGATTTTCACTGGCCCAAACTCGATCGACATAGGCAGCGTTGTTCCATCGAGCAAATAAACTCGAAGACGTTACGAATGGTTGCCGATTTTTTTTTTCCGTCTGCTTTTCCAACACCGAGTTTTTGTTCTAGATAATCAAAATTGAACAAATTTTGTCGAATGAGACGCTGGGTTATTGGTTCACATTGCGCGATCATCGTTACTCGAATTAAGATTGAGAAAAAAATCGGCAGCCATCTGCGACCGATTTAGTAAAAAAAAAGTTAGAAAGAAGCACCGATCGGATGAGATTGAAGGGCAAACAAACGAAGGACAGATCCGTACTTATAGGGCCAATTTAATCCTATATCGAGAATTTCACACCAAACTATACGTACCCTTTCACGGATTATGGCCAATTTCGTTTAGCCCTTATTATAGGCTGCGTGCACAGGATCAGACCTACTTATGAAAGAGTTTCACCTCGTTAACGCCAGCCGTTCCGATTTTAATAGAGATCCTTAGGACCTGACGGTCACTGACTGACAATTGAGTACTCGAGTACACAGATTTGAAAATCGGTAGCGTGACAGTGATTCAAATTTCACATCTGCTCTACCGAGTCGAGAGAAATTCGTCTTTATAGTGATGCACAGATTTTCATAATTCAAAACCGATTTTCTATCGTTCTCGTTTCCCAACTTGACTTTTACCGATTTTCTACCGATTGCACTGTTATGTTGATACCGATTCATATAGAGCAGTTCCAATGATCCTTTCAGCTTTTCCGTCTACCGATTTGTAGAATTCTATCAATTTATCATCCGCCATTAGAAGTGATTGGTCAATCATTTTCTGTTATTAACGTTAATCATTAGGTGATCATTGTCGAGCAATACCGATCTTGTCATCGATTCAATTATAGGGAGTATCGCAATTTTTTTTTTACCGATCTATACCGGAGATGGAAGAACATCAATTTATGTAGATTTTAATGTCCTTCATCATGCAAATTACTGCCGATTTTGTGCCGATTTTCTTCGAGAAATATAATTTGTGTTATAATTGTCTGTTTCTGAATCCTGTAAGACTTTGTCAAAGCTCTTCGTCACAACCAGCTAAGGGTAAAGTGAAATTGAGAAAGAGAGTGCAGCCTGTCCGAAGTGAAGTGGACGTTCCAGCCCGTAACTTCGATGTTAGGTCCAAGGGAACCCCGTTTTATGCAGGATCTTGAGACAGGCGTCTGGCTGCAGGATACAGTGCGATGAACAGAAGAGTACGGCCACCGAGGTAAAGACGCAGAGAGTCAAAAAGAGAGAAGCCTGGCTACGAAAAATCATCCATCAAGCTCCTGCAGCCACTTCGACGTTGTGATGGACGCACAGTGTTTTAGACCCCGAGATGCTACAGGTTTCAGAAAGGATAACCCGGTACCACTTCTCTCGCTCAATACTGCGGGGACGTCATGAAATTGATGAACGTCTTTCACTAATTTATTAGACCCCAAACAAAACCATCTTCAGATCCGTAACGATCTCCGCGTATCCTCTGCAGCCTCTCGTTGAAATTCAAATCGCAATCTGCATCGTTCCATCATTTTGCAAATCAAATATTCCAAAACTGAACCACGTCGATTATCGTATCTCCTCGAAGAATGAAGCAAGGCTTGTAAATCTGACCAAGATATTTCCTATCGTTCACACGATCGGAATTATTACCCAGGGTTCTTCGGTTGAGGGTAAGGTAAGAGAAAGAGAGATAAAGAAGAAAAATGAAGAGAAACAGAAAGAGAGAGGTGCCGGTGTTTCAGCGTGGTTTTGACGCGTCAGGGAGACAAAGATGATGCGGGGGACGTAGGAGAACCGGGACGGGCGAAGGATGATAAATGGTCGTGTGAGGAGATGCGCGGATAACATAATGAGATGTATTGTGTTGTTGAGGTCCAGGGTCCTGGGTCCGATGCAGTTGGCCGAAGCCGGACTTCGTCCGGGTTCGTGAGAGCGGGTCCTGGGCCCATACCGGGGTACCGGGGCCCGAATGTGCACGAGGTTCTTCTGCCAGGGTGTTTTCCAAGAATCGGAAAAATACCCGAGAAAATGAAGAGAAAAAATATTAGGAAACTGAAAGAAACACAATAAAAAAATCATCCTCCCTTGTGTCTGGGCACCCTCAGCTTCCTTGCTGTACGTCTATACTCTCACTTTGAATGGAAAATGATTAAACAGTCGAAACACACCGACTATAGTCGAAATGGGAAGGTTTTTCTTCACCTTTTGTCGAATTATCATCGAGCCTTGCAGTCCGTTGATGTCATTATCCAATTCTATGCACTGCCCTTGTAAAAATTGACTTTCAAACGAGGAAAACTACCTCCCTACACAGTTTTCCCTGATTGAAAGTCGGGTAATGCCGTAATGTTCTACAACATGAATTCCTAATGTAGGTACAATATTTGTATAATGTATTCAACCAATCGAAATGTCCAACATGAGATGCACAATATCTGCTATGTTGAACGTTGCTATATCAGTTCGATAGTCACATGCTTGCAATATTTCAGGAATACTGTCAGTTAAAATGAAGCCCTGAGTCATTTGTAGTATGTGTAATACTCGAAACTCTACCGAGTCTCTAGATAATATATTGTAAGCATCATATAGAAACTCCCATAATATATAACATGATGGCCACTTTGAAGAGTAAAAAACAAAGCCCATGACTTTTCCGGACCAAATTATAATTTTTCCCTGACAGAAATACGAATTAGTGGTTGTTCAAATAACCCTCTGAATCAATGATGAAAGAAAATGATTTTTGAGAATACTTTTCTATTTCTAATTATCACAAGTTTTGCTAATGCTTCCATTGATGAAGATTTCCACGAGGGGAAGAAGAAAAATCACTGAGGATCTTTTATTCTGTCTCGTTTTGTATTATCATAAAATTCCTCGACTTTACCCTGAGCATTTTTCGAATTTCCATGACTTCCCGGTTTTACCCTGACGCAGTAGTACCTGAATAATAACCGAGATACGATAATCATCATGGAACACAACATCGCGACACTAACTTGAAAATCGATAATACCAGCTCTGATTAGGTTCCAATTTGAATTCACCCCACGAAGACTCTGCACGGAGACACGGAGACACGGCGAGTCGTTCGTGTCACGTAGGGGTCGTTTCCTCCCGGTGTCTGTCACCTCGGCCTTGGTTTCAGAAGGAGGACACGCAGGCCTGGAAAAGGTGGCCTGGATCCTCCTGCAGATCACTCGTCGAGGGAAGCGTACGGGGTTAGGGGTTGATAGTACTAGGTTTGGGTTCGGGGGTGTCGTCATGGCTACGCAGCAGGAGGCGGGGCAATCGATACACCTTGGTGCTCACGCACTAAACGCACTCCTAATGCATCGGCGACGTACGTCGAGTGCCCAAGAGGGTAGGTGCCGATGGAGGAACGCGAAGAAGAACAAGTTTTCACTTTTTTTACCACGAAAATCGTGCCGATTCATCCTTTGAAGAGAATCTAGGCTCGATTTTCCGATTCGAGGAAATCGATATTGCGTTCTTCCATCGGACAATCACTAAAAAAAAATAACAATAAAGCTCGGGCGGAGGGGTTGGGGCGGGCGTCTGTTTGACCCGTTTCATTCGATTCTTCACCGATTTCACCGCGGTGGAAATCGGACTGGTGCCGACAATGGGAATGGGCCAAGTTGGACAATGACCAGCCGAGTGTATCATTCCCTCGTTTATGAGTTTCGGACCATTTATCATTTCCCTAGAAGATATTTTTCACTCCTCTCTCTCTACCTCTCCTCGTAACTTCTCTATACCGATCTCAAGACCTCAGACCTCAGACCACAGAACCTCTCAACGATTCCTTCTTTTCTTCATTGGCCACACATCTGGAGTGTACAACTTACCTCCTATATGTTTTCCTTGATATCATACTCAGGCAATTAATTCAATAAAATCCTCCATTTTTCGTGGAATTTGGTGTTATCAGTTTTAGCCTGAGTGGGAATTAGTGTAGCTCAGGTGGTAGCGATTCTCCCTCGGGTATCAGGGTGAGGTGAGGTAATATAATTTTGTTTTCCGAAAGAAAAGTGTCAATAACGGGTTTGAGATGAATTATGGAAAACCGATGAGTGCGTTCCTATTTATTATACAATTCCCCAGGGATCGGCGATCTCCGTTGCTACGTGTGTAAGCCGTACGACCATTAATAAAAGAATGTAGAAATGCCATATTTCATGCGTCAGGGGTGGGTATATCTATTCGTCTCGAGGGTGCGGTCAGGGTGCGCACCTGTCCAGGTAGATGAAGTTAGGCGTGTCGGTAAAGACTGTGGAGACTCGGCTCGAAAAATGAAATTTTCCAAGAATTCAGGTTCGCGGCTCCAGTCTGTCTGCCAAATCGTGTTTTGTTTACGGGACTATCCACCATGCAGTCGGAGCGACGAGGGACGTTAATGAGTTTTTGCCCAGGTCCGAGGTCCAGGACTCTATAGTGCAAAAAAACCGTGAATTCAGCTCTTGCGCGCATATCTAGCGACCATTACTCAAAAACGTTTATTAATCATTAGGGGGAATGGGGAAAAAAAAATGAAAAAATTTGAGAAATAAAATGGCACGTTGCAGATTTTTATCTCGGATGAATTTTTATTAGTTAGACACACCCTTTGTTTTTCACATCTTCATGCCTCTCTACCTCGTGCCATGCGGATCTGTCCGCGTCGCGGTTCTACCTCCTTTACGTTAGACAGACCCCGGAGAAGAACCGTCAGGATACCTGTCCCACATATTTAACAGATTCGCAACACGGTACCCCAGCTCCCAACCACTCGAGACTTCCACATCGTCTGCGATCTGTTGAACAGGTGGGCTCCTGCGTGACCTCCAATTCAGGTTACTATGTATACCAGTACGAGTTGCTTATTATTATTATTTTTTTATACTACAACTTTTTTTTGTACAAATTTTCAGAGAGTCCATTCTCAACGAGCTTTTATTGGCATGATGAGGGAAAATGGGTTTGCTATATAGCGATTAACAATATTTTGAAATCAAAGGATCCAATAATTTCCGCAGTAGTTTTCTAATCTGATATTTTTTAATTAGTTATTTTCTGACGGTTTTTTTTAAGGGAAAAAAACTTTTTCTTAAGGTTTTTCATATTACTTATATCGAAAAGGGGAATCACCTTTCAATGGGGGACACTGATTGCGAATGATGACTCAATGAATGTAATTCGTAGTACCTATTGAATAAGAAAAAAAATCGAGTTTCTATGATTTTCCAATAATTTCCAAACAGTTCTTTCGAGGAAAAATAGATTCCTATGATTTTCCAATTTCCTACTTATGGCTTATCAACAGAATAATAGTTTTCCAAAAACTGTCAATGGCCTCTTTATAGTCTTACCTGCACAGCAGTAAAACTAATTTCACTATAATCGTTTGGAAAACCTTACATGAGACCATTAGGAAAGTTATTGAAAGAATATTATTCAGAAATGCGATTAGTCAAATTAATGCAAATTCTATGTGACAAAAAGGGTTCAAATCCTAGTACGAGGAGCCTCTCTTCAGTCCCTACTTAAACTTAACTTCTTCCGTCTTCGATCATTCGCCCCGAAATTTGTCTTCTTATCCCTCGTTAATCGTTCATCGTTACAAAAATTAAATAAAAATTTGTATCGTGGATGGGAAACAAAATCATTAATTTTGCGAGACTAAAGTCTGTTCGTATTCGAGAGATTAGTATCCGCGGATGACGTATGCGTATAATGAGGTGCACGAAAGTGCGTGAGGTGGGAGCGGAGTGACGGATGGCCACATCGCATTTCGCGGCTCCATATCTCGCCAATTTCTCGGAGGTAATTCCCGTAAAGTCGTTTCGCTGCCTTGGTTGGGTTCCCTGGGTTTGGGCTTCGGCTTCGGCTTCGGCTTGTGCAGGCTTAGCTTAGATCGACTGGTTTTTTTTAATTCCTCTCTGTCAGAGCTGCGCTTTATTACAACGCGAATGCATATTGCATACCATTAGCGAGGTCCTCCGAACCGAATCCAACTAAGACTCCATGCGAAAAATTCGAACGCGTTAGCTCAACCCCTGATGACCTACCGGATGACCCTTGATGCGAACTCGTCTCGCTCTTCAAGATGTACACAAAATTATGTTACAACCATGGTTTTGAATTTCACGATCCTAATCCACTCGTCGATTCAATGTTGTCGGCATTTCATTCGCTTTGGTCCAACTTCAGCCCCTTAAACATTCAAATTGGTATCATTTTTTAGAGTTTCATAGAACTTGGAAAAGATTAATTCAAATTGATAAGAAAATCGTTTCGTGTTCCTTCAAAGTTGCACGCAAGAATTTTTTATAATTCAATCATTCTTTGACGTTCCTTCTTCAGTTTGAAGAATTATTTATATTTCTTGTTTATTATTCTTTCTCACTAATTGGGTTTCATTATAATTAATTGCTTGGTTAGAATATGTAAAAAATTTCTCAAGATTGTTAAAACCCTCAAAAATTGACAAGATTTCTTATCTCCGATTAATTTCATCATCTTTGAAGATGATCATTTGATCTAAACTTGAGAATTTTGTTCACAGTCCTCAACAAATCTGGTCAAATAAAATTACGAATCTTGTAAATCAAGATCTCGATCCAGTATTTCACTTCTGCTCTTATAAGCTGCAGAGCTTTATTGAGAATTTCCAAAAGAATATCTAAAATGTACAAAATTCATTAGAAATTTTATGTGATTGATTCTGTAATAATTTATGGGATCAAGATCGAAAAAGATCCGAAAAAGATTGATGCAAAAGTTCCGTGAACTTATTCCGACAAACTTTTTTCTCAATTTTCTATTTCTTACATTTTAAATTTGTAATCCAAATTTGAAATTTTGCATTAAAAAAATGAAACAAAAAGCAAGTTTCTGCAGCCCAATCTGGCAAAAAAAAAAAAAAAACGAACAGTGCGCAAAAAAACTATCTACAGATGTTTACGCGTTCGTATAATAGAATTTCTATTAATTTCCCACCCTTCTCTACCACCCCTCGGTGTCTTTGTTTCATTACCTGCGAACGAGCGTCCTGCACACTGCAGAATGTAAGGGTAGAGAACTGAGAAGAGAAGAAGAGGAGAGAAGAGACGAGGAGAGAGTGGAGATGGGTATATAGTAGAGGGGGTCAGTCCATTCGCCGTCCGGGTCGCAGAACAAAAAGTGATTAATTACAGTACGCCTGGTGGGTTCGTTGTTTCCCGAGAGAACCAAACCAAACCAAACCAAACCAAACGAAACGAAACTAAGAGAGGAGAGGAGAGACGGCAAGCGAGCAATTCGACAACGATGTACCCCTCTTATTGCTGGCTCGCGTACCGTCTACCTTATCCTATCCTACCCTATCCTATCTCATCTCCGTCTGCCCACCGTCGTTTCGTCCTCGGACTCCTCTTTAACCGAGGAGAATCGATCCCCGGTGCAACGGCATTGTCTCCTTTGCGATGAATGTCTGCTCCTGCAGTCTATTAAAGGCATCGTATTAGTTTCTTTTTTTTATGTTTCCAAATGAAGATTTTTAATTTTTTTTTCTATCTTCTACAGGTCGACGTTGTCTTACATATAATGTAGTTGGATTTTATTGGGAGCTTATTTTGTTCATTCATTTGATTCAGACAAGAATTCATTCCATTTTTTGTTTATCAGTCTGAAGTTGGCTAGAATAGAGAAATTAACTCTCGACAGTTAGATTGATGGTGAACTGTCTATAAAAGCTTGTTACTCGATTCTAGCCAACTTCAGGCTGTTCCATCGTTATGAATTTACCCTTTATGTATAGCAGCTGTATCTAATATATATATATAAAAGTTTGTCTCAATCTATTAGAAAAATTTTGATGCAACGAAGTACGAGCGTGGACATTTCTTCTCCTGTTAGAGGTCCCACCGAATCTGAGACATTCATCTTTCAAATTTTCCGATGTCTTTTGCATCTTTGAAGTCTTCGTGAGGCCCTTGAAATTTCAAAAAGTCTCACCGAGTTCACCTGAAATCACTCGAAGACCAACGAAGAATCACGAAATTTCACGAAGCCGCATAAAGTCTGATGAAGTCGAATAGAATCATCAGAGCCCATGAAGTTTCATGGAATCCTGTTAGAGATCTTGAAGACTCATAAGGTCTGATGAAGTCCCACGCTCCCTCATGAAGTCATTTGAAGTTTAATGAATTTTCATCAAGTCTCTTCATAATCATAATCCCACAATATCTTCGAAGTCTCGAAAGCTGGCATGTCCCATTTTTCGGACTGATTAGTCCTTCGATCTTCTCTTCTTTTAATTCATATTCTCTTCAATCGTTGAATTTGTCTTCTGACCAATTTATCTTAAATTTTTTTTCTGTATCGCATTGAGTGACACTAAGACAAACACGCGAGGTTTCGTGAAAACTAGTTTGAAGATAAGAAAATAATAAGAAAACGTACTGCTGGTGACAAGTCATTTCGATGTGCTGGTACTCCCCCCCACGTTCTACGATCGTCAACGAAAGTTTGTCGCGTGCAATCACGCACGCACTGTCGCGTGTCACCACACGTGTGTTATACAAGCTACAGCTGAGAAGACAGCGTGTACGCCCCGCGCGGGCGCGGCAGTGGTGATACAAGTGTACCGAATGAAAGAGTAAAAATAAAACGGAAAAGTAATGTGAATAAAGGAATCAACGAATGAGCGTCCCCAAATTCAGAATAATTATTTTATAAATATTAATAATTTCCTAAAGTTGGATAAATTGTTGTTAAATTTTCGGTTTTGAGGCTTCAATCAGACTTTGAAGAGAGACTTTAGCTAGGGCGAAAAATTTTAGGTCATTTTAACAAGATCGCCAATATGGCCAAATACATCGAATGAAAAAACGCGAAACGTTTTTGTGATGAATTTCCCATTTAGAATTGAATTGATTTTCAATTATCTTAGAAAATAAACATGTTTACACAGTTTTACAATATTTTGCACATTTTTATTACACCGCAAAGAGTATTTCTATTTACCAAAACTAAAAGTTTCTGTGATGATGATAATTGAAAACCATATCGAAGGAAAAAGGCAAGAAAAAGAAATAAAAACGGAGCAAAAAAAAAGCACATTCACTGAAAAACTGATCTATGACTTCTTCAACAGTTCTCAAAATTATGACTAGATTTTTAGGCACGACCGTAAAATTACGGTTGTCATCGCGAAAAACGTCGGTTTGAGACAAAAAAAAAAAAAGGAAAACGTCCTGGGAAAGATGTTTCATCCCTTAAAAAGTAACGTTTGAAGTTACAGTTGTAAATATGTATGTGCTGTGGGTTTTTGGAAGCACAATACCGGAAGAACCACTCGAAGGATTCCATTTTTTGACAAAAAATAGTTTACATTCACCCTTCAGCGGTTTACTAATTTTTCTATAGCGCTGATTTAAAAATGGCGAACGTTTGATTTTTTCCGAAATCCGTAACTTCTACATTTTGAAAAATGTAAAGTGATTCTTGAAATGATAAAAATTGATGACCTATTTTTTAGTTTTCTTCTTGACACGTTTGAGAGTCTCATTGCCGCGACGCGTTGAATAAAATCGCAACTATCTCTCCGCGCGGGAGAGGATCTCCGTTTATACTGTGTTATTATACGTATATTGTGCACTGTGTGTGTGTGTGTGTGTGTGTGTGTGTAAGTAGATGGGGTATATACGCGTAATCATAAATAACCCAAACAATCACAGTGTAACCAGTGCTCCCTACGCCACCCCACCCCCACCCCCACCCCCACCCAGGACTCGAGAAGAAGTAACGCGCTCAATTCACACCAAGTACAAAGAGCGCACCCCTCGCTCAAGGGGTCCTATTGTAA
This sequence comes from Euura lappo, assembly GCA_018257835.1. NCBI lineage: Eukaryota > Metazoa > Arthropoda > Insecta > Hymenoptera > Tenthredinidae > Euura > Euura lappo. Next base: position 120,045 of record JAEUYN010002349.1, on the reverse strand, counting down.
ATCATTGCCCCGTAGCCGCGGAAACAGAGACGAGGATGGGGGCGAAAAGAGAGAGAGAGAGGGAGGGATGGAAAGATTCAGCAGATTCTCTCTCTGCGGACTTCTCGATCATCCGACACTCCTACTATGTTCCATTCTAGTATGTCGTATCAGAGCCGGAAGTCTGAATAAAGAAGAATTGCTGGGAGTGAGGGAGTAGCGTATGGACATAAAACTATCCCGATATGTTTTATGATTATGCAACTCGGAAATATACCTCATTGTCAACCCTCATTTTAACATACACACCGAAACGCTTTGTGGGAAAGGTTAAACTACAGTCATTATAGTCGTTCGATAATCGATAGATCTGATATCACTTATCTTCGTTTCCGTTCTCCGCCATCATCGACATATCATATCTACATTCTTGTTGAATATAAATCACCATTTTTAACTTCGTTACAACTCAATCAATCAAATATTAATGTCAGTCAATGATCGATATAAGAAATCCGCCATCTTGAACCTGGATGTGAAAATGGCTTGAAAAGATTGTTTTCTTTTTTCCAAACACAATTGTATGAGGCAAGCTTCGAATTAATATAGAGACTGTGAGTGAACGATGCCAGCGCCGAATCGTCGACTAGCGGCAGGAGTGGCGGCGCCGCGCCACTTGTACAGCGCACACCTTCTGTACGTATACGGTCACAGAGGCCGAGATTTTTGTCCAAATGTCGTGGTTTTTCAGTAATTAAGTGTCTAATAGTATATTATGCACCGAGGGAAGGAAGCGGGCGTTTTTTGTCGAGCGGGGATTTTGCAGAACGAGTTGCAATTCGAGAGTGAAGACGAGTTTCATGTTATTTTCTACCACATATGCATTAAAAACGAGTGAAAGTGGGGCTTTTCCCTCCTGCCAAAGTTTTTCTCCCGGTTTATTTCCCCGGTCGAAAAACTGTGACTTCCATCACGTTAAGGAGGGCAAAAAACACGCGTTTTTGACGCATGTGTGGTAGGAATAGATAAACATTAAACGGTACGCTTTTTGTGCCACTGCCTTCTAGACCCGCTACGGTAGCGCCAACTCTCAGAACTCTAGGGAACTAGATTACTCACTAGTGAGGGTTGCCAGATCATTGAATCGTTGCGAATTGTTTATAGAATCAAGAACAAAAACTCTTCAAGCATTTCGGAAAAAGTCTTCCATTTCGTTTCGTGACTTAAACTGTACTTAAACTGCACTTTAGATTTTTTGTTTGCGTTATGGCCGCAAGCCTAAAAGGATCCGAGTTTACGACCATGGTGATCGTGGCCAGAAATTAATTCCGTTTCATTCAATTGAATCAATCTTGCATTAGTAAAAAAAGGAGTCGAATTGTCGTTCCGGGCATTTTACTAATACCGACAAATCGATGTCATGTTACAATCGAAATTGATAGGTATTCGATGTGTTTTATTTTTTCAGTTTGTTTTTTTCATCTTCTCCAGTTCCTCAGTTACCGCATCTGATTCACCGGGTCTCGGAATACTCATGTTTATTTTGATAACGCGAGTCGAATTGATATGGTTAGTCACGTTGTAAAATCAAGTGCGTTGATGTGCGTAGCTCTGCCTTGCGTCACTGGCATTTACGTGATCCCCTCCGCCAGTCAGGTTAAGAAAATTAAGCAACACCAAATATGTTTTCCTAACTCAAACCCGAACGCCGACATCGCTTCTTTGCTGCGGGCTTCCAGACGAGGTCAATACTTTTCATTCAATAATTGACTCAAAATTAGATAGAAGAAAAAAGTGAAGCAATAATTAACGTTGAATGGATTCGTAATTAACTAATTAGCAAAACTTTTATTCAGAAGAAAAGTGATTGAGGGACGAGAATTTAGTCAAAACTTGACTCTGATCAACTTTCAAGGTAACCAAATTTGAAATTTGGCAAAAATTTCAGAATCGACCAGATAAAAAAAAGGCAAACGTGAAAGTATTCTTAAATTCACGTAAAATTGTTCAAAAATCAACTGAAAATTCAGTGATTCAAGAAATTATGACAGTTTTTTTTAGATTGGTGAACATTTCTGCAACGGTTTAAAGAGGAGAAAATATATTTTAATGAGACATTGACCATACACATATTTGGGAAGTGGAAGAGACGTTTTTCTCCTCAAATTATGGATCTAAGAATCCGACAAATTTGTAATCTTCTTGCATGGTTCCCTTCGTAAGTCCCACAGGCCTCAGTCAGAGCCGATGTCCGTCTCATCCTCTTCTTCGCGTCCTCGTATTCGCGGCTAAGACGGACGCGATCCGGGCTTTTGTGGTTTATTGATGGGATCGTTAATACGTTATGCCGATCAATGTTTTGTCTCGGTGTCGGGCCGACTATCCGTCGCGATCGGCGACCACCCCGCAGCGCGTCCCACTCCAAAAGCGCGATTCTCAACTCGCTAATATTCGTCATTAATTTACCTCGCTGTATGAGGTCGGGTCGATGGATAATAGAAATCAAGGTTTCAGATCATTTTCGGAGGCGATGGAGCAACTCGTGTCGCAAAATACTTACTACAATTTTCACTCACCATGATATCAGCTATCAGGCTTTTTTTAGAGTGCGAAATTTCTCGAGTAGAAATTGAATATTGAATGGGGAAAACTATCTGGGGCCCTAGAAGGTTTTCTTCTTCTTCATTTTCTTATTTCAGGGCCCTGGATAGTTTTTCTCATTTGAAAATCAATTTCTAGATCATAATTAGTATATCACTGACTGATTCGAACTGTGCAAAAAGCAAAATTAGCCTGAAAGAAGCGAAAACACCAATTTTAACAAAGAGGACGTACTTTGGTTGAAGATGTTGTGTCACACAAGATTTCACACACACAGAAACACTTTATTCTGCCCCAAAGATGTGCTTAGTTAAAAAAGAAATGATGATAAGAAACCAAAAATGTTTTGAAATTAGGTTTTTCACGCGAAAAATGCTTGTGCCAAAGATGGACAACAGAAATCAGTGACACAGAAGCAAAAATTAGTTCATAACTTTTCCTTACTCAGAAAAGTAAAACGTTTGAAAATATATAATAACAATAATCGTTGATATTGCAAAAATTCGAATAATAATCCTCTAAGAAGACCGAGAAAAAACAAAAGTCATGCGAAAGGCTGCGAAGTCAAATTCATTGTATCTCAAATACGCATTTGATTAAAAAAGTTTGATTAAAAAAGTTGGCAAAAGTAGAATAGATGTGAGTGATGTGAACAAGTGATGAAAAGAAAAGGGTCATTTTGATATTGATCATTTTTCTTCCTAAACGGTTTTTGCATATTCTGTCCATAAGAATTTCAATAATTATACTTGAATTTGCATTGCCAAAAATTCTGAATGATTCAATTTTCCAGAAGTCCATTCGAAATGACAGAAGATACGAAATCGGAAAGCATAAAAAATGGGAAAGAATAAAAAACCACCCTCGTTGGTCCAAGACCTCATCTTGCTCAGGAAATTAGTGTACAGCTCTTCGAAACCGTTTAATCAATCGACAAAGTTTTTTTTAATTAAACTCTGGAAATTGGCATCTAAGGAAAATTGTTTTTTGTTTTTCGCACCATTTGGGATCTCCGCAACTTCCTGTGCTTCAATTCGTAGATGATATTCGCAAAAAAATTCAGTCTTATGACGTCTAAGTTGCCGTTGATACATTCTCCATTTCCTTCCTGTCCCAATATAGTCACGAGCGTGATATATCTGCGGTAAAAATGTTTGACCCGGTATCCGCGGATTGGCAGACGCTGGTATACATATTGCATGCCGGTTAGGACATATTTATTGGCATCTCTATACACGGGGCTGAAACATGATGCTCTTTCCTCGTATGTATTAAAAGAGTATTTTGTATTCGAGTTGTATGTTTTTTGTTACAAGAAGAAGAAGAAGTCAGCGATCTCCGAAGAGTTGCGCTCGGATTCGTAACCGGCAAATTCGCGAATGACTAGCTGCAACAGCGAATGACGAACGACAAAATTATGACAGAGTTAAAGAGATGCGGGTTTGCCCAGCCGGGGTTTACTTGGCTCTCAAACTTTTTTTTCACTTCTATCAACCTTTCAAACAGCAGCGGAAAGAGCTCGGATATTATTATGTGGCAAGTTATGCCTCGGCTCTGCTCAGAGTTGAGGATCATTAATTTATCCGCGTTGTGGAGCCGGAGGTAAGCCAGCTGGGGTAAAAGTTTAGGATTTCTTTTATCCCGTTTCGCGACTACATAGAAACTCGCGAAACTCTGACTCTGACCCCCAAAAATATGTCCGAAAAGTTTAGCGGACTGACGTTAATTAATACAGAAAGAAGAGCTAGGGGAGCCCGTAGACGGTATTAATTTTCATAAATACGATCGAAGTCGGAGGCTGGGAAGAGGAACAGCGTTCTTTTACCTAATTTTTTTTCTTCTGTGTGCCAAATACGTTAGTTAGTAAACCCGCAGCCTCTAATTGTCAGCGCAGCGATCAACGACGGGGAATTATCGGTTGGGAATAAAATTCCCAACGGAGGAGTAATATTAATAGCTGCAAAAACAATACCCTCTTCTCAAGACTCGCGGGCGACAGTCCAAAGTCAATCTCTCTCTCTTTCTCTCTTCTCACAATCAGACTCATTCAATCTCTATAGCAAACTCCGACAGTGATTTATTCACGGAGAATTATACATGACCTCTGATAATTGGATTGACTTGTTTATAAATTATTGTACATAACAGCGTCCATTAAACTGGAGAACCGAGAACGCGAAGTCAGAAATTTTGATTGTACACTGATCAATCCAGGAAAACATTTTCTACTTCTACAGTTTCAGGATGAAAGATTTACTAGTAGCAGTACAAATATTTCCCGAAAATTGAAGCTTTTACTTGGGCAAAAAGTTTGTGCATTTTCAAACTGCTGTTACTTCGAAACGATGATAGGTAGAAGTATGCTTTTGGGCTAGTTTTGAAGACTGAAGTTTTTCCTTGGAGATTGGTATCCTGTCAAATTGTGTTTGAACTTCGTTAAACCCTTCAAAATCCGTCTCGAAGATAGTAGTGCGAGTGTGTTCGAGCTTTCGTAAAAAGCTTGTACATTTTTCAAAGTGCTGTAACTTTGAATCGATGATAGATAGAAGGATGTTCTTGAGCTGGTTTTGAAGACTGAAGTTTTCCCTTGAAGATTGGTATCCTGTCAAATTGTGTTTGAACTTCGTTAAACCCTTCAAAATCATTCTCGAAGATAGTAGTGCGAGAGTGTTCGAGCTTTCGTAAAAAGCTTGTGCATTTTTCAAACTGCTGTAACTTTGAATCGATGATAGATAGAAGGATGTTCTTGAGCTGGTTTTGAAGACTGAAGTTTTCCCTTGAAGATTGGTATCCTGTCAAATTGTGTTTGAACTTCGTTAAACCCTTCAAAATCAGTCTCGAAGATAGTAGTGCGAGAGTGTTCGAGCTTTCGTAAAAAGCTTGTGCATTTTTCAAACTGCTGTAACTTTGAATCGATGATAGATAGAAGGATGTTCTTGAGCTGGTTTTGAAGACTGAATGAAGATTGGTATCCTGTCAAATTGTGTTTGAAGAAGGTATGTTCTTTCGTGAGCTGGAATTGATAGATTGAAGACTGAAGTTTTCCCTTGAAGATTGGTATCCTGTCAAATTGTGGTTGAACTTCGTGAAACCCTTTAAAATTGGCTTCAAACAAAGTACTGCGAGAGTATTCAAGCTTTCGTAGAAACCTTGTGCATTTTTCAAACTGCTATAACTTTGAATCAATGATAGATAGAATGACGCTCTTGGGCTAGTTTTGAAGCTTCGAGTTTTATCTTGTAAATCGATATCATGTCAAATTGTGATAGAGCTTCATTAAGCCCTTCAGAAACCGGTGTAAACAAAGTAGTGCAAGAATCTTGCTCCGCGGCATTAGATCTCGAATTTCGGACACTGAATGAGGTTCAAAGTCAATTGCTCATATAACAAATTTCGTGTGCAAAACTTGTATCTTTCAAAGCATGGCAGAACGATTCCAGTATCTCATTCCGTTATCGAGTTATAGCCGTTTAAAAACTGTCAAACTTTTTTCGACTCAGTTCGTCCACAGGCAAACTGACGATTGTGTCCGTGTCCTGCACGTGCATGCAGGTTGAGGTTCCTTCGGGCTGGGATACCTATCATGAGTAACGATGTCTACCCAGGCGTGGACAGCTATTCGCTCGTAGAATCTCGAGGCATTCGTGGAGCCTCGTGTTCCTCCAAGACTGGAGTCTAGTATAGGAGTTAGGCGAGGGCCCGGACCCCGGATCAGTATATTCCGGTTGCCGCAGAGTATCGGAGTTTACGAACCGTATACGAGGTTAATCAAGTAGCCCCACTTCGGCGAGACATCATTTCTCTACCTCCGGTCCCTCGCCGAGGGGATTCCGCGTTTATTTAATCGCCGTGCTTCGCGTACTCCGTTTTCTTTCTCGAAATAAATTTTCCGATTTTTATTACCTCATATCCTGAGTGCGAAGAGCGAATGTCTAGAAAATGGGTCAGATCGCGGATCAAAGCCAGAGGTGATGAGATCTGAGACTTCGGGCAAACCGACCGACTGTGATCCTAGATAATTAATTTGCTGCCACACGGCTCCCCGTCGGAGGTATATTTTCCTCATCTAGTCTACCCTGGAGCAGATACCCTGACATGGGAACATTCCTGACATACCAGCACTCCGCCACCCGGTCTCTATTGTTTTCTGATTCCATACCACTCTGGATGGATCTATTATCATCTCGTAGGGTATACGCAAGCTTGAAACACGACACGTTTGAACTGGAATTTAATGAGCTTTCGCTTTTCAGGGTCGTTGAAAGTAGGGAGGTTCATTTTAGGACGATGAGAGATTCGGAGAACCGCAAAGGGAAATTTTTCAGCTGGTGGAAAACTGCAGAGATTTTGTTTTCTTCAAGAATCTACTTCTGGAATCACAGACAATTTAGGAAAAAAAATTCTGGTGATTAACCGAGAGACTCAGAAAAAGTCTGGAAGCTTTTAAAATACTCGAAGAATTGGTAAAAAAAAAAAAAATTGCGTACTGATGAGGAAGAGCCGAAGAATTTTCATCTTCATCTTCATCTTTTCATCAATATCAGCTGTCGAGTCGATTCCCAATCCGACATACATACACACGCGGAACCAGTGCAAGAACATGTGATTATAGAATTGGGATGCATACGTAGCTGGCTTCGGACCGCGATCAGTATACGAGGCTTGAGCACACGTCGCGACAATTCCTGTCGCCATATTGTGTATCGCGAGGGGCTAAATCGAGGGAAGGATACAGAGGTCGACCGTGACGCGATCCTGTCGAGGACAGCGCGGTGCCGCCCTCGCGATTACAGGGTAGCGGATGGGGCCGGGGACATCCGACCATATCTGCTTCTGACAGCTCCTCACCTTACTTATATATAGCATCAGGACGCAGTGTGCATGTCCGCGTTGTTACAGCTAGAAATGCGTTGAGACTATACGACGAGGCAAAAAGAGGATGAAAAATGACGTCATGAGATACCGTTAGTCACGTGGACCCGTGATTCATTTTTTTTTCTTTTTTATTCTACAGCGGAACCGTAATTTTCTACTTCCGATAAATATTTCGAAACGATTATTCGGTCCCATGGTGAGGTACGAGGATCGAGGGGGAACATCGGCAGTATCGTAAATATATATGTATATTCCTGTATCCTAGGTATATGTTGTTAAATATATACGTACACGGGTTACGTGGGTTGGCGGGGGGTCCGTCCCGAACATTTGTTCGCCAGCGATGGCTGGGAGGACCGCATTAACATTCCACCAAAAAAATTATTTATCGCTTCATTCGAGATCTTGAAATGTAAATCAGACATTCCTCTAATTTCGTATCGGCTATCTCTTTCTCTCTCGACCGTGCTGCGTATGGCGCTAGGTAAAAAGCTCGAATCTAATCGATTAATTATTCAAAATCGCAGGTCACTCCCCTCCCCTTCCTTCGATTCTGTGATACAAAATCAAAACTCGATCAGTGTGAAAGCCTCGCATAACAATTTTTTGAGGACCGACCCACTACAATTGAAGTTCAAAATAAAAATTTTTCACAATATCTTGCAAGGTGTCGAAAATCCACATATTTTCTAGATTCTGTACTAGATTCGAATAGTAATCTTTCATCAATATTATCTTTCTAGATTCATTTTGAGTCTATTTTTTACACCAAATGCTGATGTGGGTTCGCTTCCAGAAGATCGGAAGCCTTTTTCATCGTCAATGGTCAGTGAATCGCGAAAGAACTTTCATCATTGTGTCTGCGAATGTGGGATGGAGTAATTTTTGGGCGTTTGGGGCCTGGGAGGATTTCTTTCGCGCATTACTCGTGGATAAGGGACTGCGTTGTTCCCGGTTCGGTTTGTGAGCCGGGCGTTAAGAACAAGCGACTTTTTCGCGCCAGGTAATTGGGGACCAAGACGAATGAGTGGGGACTCTGCGTTCTGACCAACGAATTAACAATCCCGGCTGCACCGACTCCTCGTTAATCTCTACCGCTGGGCCAAACCGGAGAACGACGGAGAGGGAAAGAGCCTTCTTGCTACCGGAGAACGCGCTCTCTGCAGGACGTAATCGGCGAACAAACTGCAGAAAGTTTTCAACCTCTAACAATTTTAAGCACGGAGATTTACGCTGCTCGGACGCAATCAGACCCCCAACGCTCCTCTTCTTCTTCTTCTTCTTCGTCTTCTTCTTCTTCTTCTTCTTCCTCTTCATTTTCTACTGACTTGACCGCGCTACCATTTCTTCGTCGGTGATTGGCTCCGCGGGGGGTAGCGCATGTGCACCGCGTCAGTGGGCACTGACTACGCCACATTAACATTCCTAACCCACGTCGTTTTGGTAGACTATTTTTCGGTGATAGATTATACGAGCGTCCTTATAGACCATCTTCTGCACCCATTTACGGATCTCCGAGATAATGGCAATGGCGCCATCTTGGAGAGCTGCACGCATGCGCGTGCAAAGTGCGAGCGGGCACTTAGCGAGCGGACACTGGTTTTAGGGTTATGTCAAACGCGCAGCAGCCCGCGCAGACCCTGACCGTGGTGCATAATCGGGTGACTACTCAAGAAGTAAGGTGTGCTGATGCGTCGGCATATTGGCTCGACGGGATACGGTGCCGGTGCCCCCCTCCACCCCAGCCGAGACCGGAGTGCGTCTGAAGCTGCGGAACATGACCAGTCAGTGCAGTTCAGAGTCCAGACCCCAGACCCTTGATGGGTTCTTCTCCTGGACGCGCAGCCTGCACGCGATCCACGCTGCAGCAGCCCAACGTGATTTAATACCCGTTGAACTACGCTTCTTATTTATGCTCACTCAGAAATAACTCCGTACCTTACCTTGCCTTACCCTCACCCTCACCACCTAGCCGGGTATGGGTACGTGTTTAGCCGTTAGTCGTAACACAGTCTTCTCATTCTCGCGGTTCTTCTTCCACGACCCTGCAATGCACAGTGCTTCGCTCGGGATCAAACCGGCCCATGGATATCAGACTGTGTGTTCGGCTCAAGTGTGCACCGTGCACAACGATCGCAGACTCAACGGAATAAAACGACCATTAACAAACCTGTTCTAATTCTATAAATTGGCCAATTTGCTTCTCGGCTCGGTTATCAACTGTTCAGCTCGGAGGGTCGGAGTGGGAACAATTGTTCAACTAGCGATAAATCAATATCTTTGTTTGTTGTTAATTACACCGAAGATTGATATGTTGAAGCGCAATTCCTCCGGTATTGCTGATTGACAATCCTGCGCTGATCATTTATCTCAGACGTGTTGATCATTGGTTATAGTTTTGGATTGAAATCATTACAAGTGTGTTGAAGAATTTCATTACCGATAACTTGTTGACTGTTTGCTCATTGCTTATACATCAATGATGGTTTATAATTACAAGAATCTCTTGATGTACGATTTCCTACCATCACTTCATCTCTGCACCTGCAATCAATCATCATTTCTGTTTGTTCAATAATCCTGAACTTGAATTCGCCCTTAAAGCATAATTTCTCCAATGCCTTCTCGTACGTGTCGATAAATAACCAGTTCATGTTACCCTTGATCAAGTATTCTTCGATCATCCTTCTCACGTGACTGAGAGTTAACTGACTCGGAAGATACCGGTCATGGTGAGGACGCGCAATTTGTCGCCTGGTCCAGAGGCTCATCTATCTCTCCAGCAATGACCGGGGAATGCCAATGCCGTCGGTGACCGGTAACCTTCCGCGGTACAGTTTTTGGCCCTTGATCGTCATGGACCGCGAACAATGCTGGAGGAATGTCCAGGGAATTTTTCTAGCCTGTAGACACGAGGCTGTGGCAATTAGGCTTACAGCGTGGATGAAGCTGCGCAGCACCTAATCGAGAGATCGGCAACGAAATTTTCTCCGAATTTTTTGGCCATATTCGCACTGCGAGCTTTGTGAGAGAAAGAAATGAAGGAGCTCGGACAAGGATAATGCCGGAGTAAGGAATTTTAATTGCCCTTGCCTCGTGGATGGCAGGAGCAACACGAAGCTGCTGGCCTCTCATGAGAAAGGTCTGGTAGCCAATGGGATCATATATCAACTACTGCTCCGGTAGGCAGAAACAAAATGGCGCCACCTCGATTAGATATCCTCCACCACCGACCGATCCGACTATGTATCTCTATTGTGATGCGCCGAAGAGCTCTCATCGTTCCACTATACAGAATAGTTTCTAAATGTCCGTTAGTGATCGTCCAAGCGGTAAATTAATCTAGCCTAAAATTAACCAAGTCTGAACAATTTCGATCCGGCATGACAAAAATCACTATTTTTTTTTTTCTCCTCAAATTAACTCCAGGAAATAAAAAAATTTCTAATGCTCCGCAGGAGATCTTACGTGCGAAAAACGAACCATAATTCATGGATTTGATGAAAAAAAAAATCTGTAATTCACAGACTACGAGTCGCGAAATCGTCGTGGGAGAATAGATTCTTAGAAAAATCGGCAACCAGTGTAGCAGATGGGAGGATCTATGAATAGTAATACGTTTTTACAAACCATCGAACGGACTTATCCCGTTGAGGTGATCGTAAACTAAACGAAATTACCGATCTTCACACGGTCATGCCCATCGATCAAACTCATTTGCAGAATTTGACTTACACTCAATCACAATGGACGAAGAACAGCCTGGCTTCTAAGCACAAAGAGAAAGGAACGAGAAAAAATCGGCAGTCCGTTGGTGACTGAAAGAATCGGTGACCGATTCATTTATGAAACAGCCTTTCTAAATATATGAAAATAGAACGACAAATTACGTATGTTGATCAGCTACTTCATCATATTTAAGAAAAATTACCGATCATTGTAAAATCGGGAATAGCGATTTGATGAATTTTTAAAAAATGACAAGAGACATCAGCAGCAATAGACCTTACAGAAAAATTATAGACATTTGGATTATCAGAAAAATTATCACTCTTATTATTCGGAAAAAAAACCTGCGATCGTTCTTATTATTGTCTTTTTATTGATCGTATTATTGTACTGTTGGATTTTTCTCTTCGATAGTTTTGATAAAAAAAATCGGCGATCGGTTAGAGTGTATCGACCATTTCTGAAAATCATCAGCTTGTAAAGCTCATTTTATCTAGATAAAAATTCAATTCCGATATACCTGAGACCAGAATTAACGATCTATCCCATTTTTAGAATCCCGGTTCAATTAACCTGCAAGTAAAAGATCGGTGGCCGGTTTATCAACCCGTTAATTAAAATTCACAGTTTATTACAGAGTTTCTAGAATCAGCGTCTAATTAAAAGAGGATATTCCATCGCCCGCTTGTAAATCGCATTGCAAATTATACATATCTCGATAGCGCAATTACGTTTTTATTAGCCGCTGTGAACACGGCGATGGTATACCTGACCGGTAACACTCGCAATTAGCGATGTACGATGCAAATTTCGACCCATATAGTCTGTAAAAATGTCAGATAAACATGTGCGCCCCGCAGAATCGGGCTCAGGGCAGGTGCGGAAGCCAGTTAACCGCTTCAATTTCGTAGGCTAACCGCAACGCGCGTCCGAACGATAAGCCACTTGACCCAACCAGCTTTTGCGTACCGATTTTCACAATAACTCGTAGAGAAAATCAATTCCTATACATCGGTATGGAAAATGTCGAAGATCGGTAACGAAAATTGAATATCGGTAACAGAAACCGGTTCTAATCATTGAGAAAATCTGCTGATATTGATACACGAGAAAAAGAAATCGAGTTGGAACTAAGATCGGTATGACAAAAAAAATCGGTGAACCGATTTTCCAAGTAGAATTGAAAAATCGTTCGGTTTGATGCACGGAGGAAAATGAGATGGAAATCGGGGCTTCGGTTAGAAAATGGATTTCCTCAATTCAACCGATTTTCCAGCTTCATTATAGCGAGTTCGGGTATAATTATTGTTATATCAATTCCTGGGCATCGGTATGGAAAATGTCGAAGATCGGTAACGAAAATTGAAGATCGGTAACAGAAACCGGTTCTAATCATTGAGAAAATCTGCTGATATTGATACACGAGAAAAAGAAATCGAGTTGGAACTAAGATCGGTATGACAAAAAAAAATCGGTGAACCGATTTTCCAAGTAGAATTGAAAAATCGTTCGGTTTGATGCACGGAGGAAAATGAGATGGAAATCGGGGCTTCGGTTAGAAAATGGATTTCCTCATTTCAACCAATTTTCCAGCTTCATTAAACCAAGTTCGGATGTAATTATTGTTATATCAATTCCTAGGCATCGGTATGGAAAATGTCGAAGATCGGTAACGAAAATTGAAGATCGGTAACAGAAATCGGTTCTAATCATTGAGAAAATCTGCTGATATTGATACACAAGAAAGAGAAATCGATTTGGAACTAAAATCGGTATGACAAAAAAAAATCGGTGAACCGATTTTCCAAGTAGAATTGACAAATCGTTCGGTTTCATGCACGGAGGAAAATGAGATGGAAATCGGTGCTTCGGTTAGAAAATGGATTTCCTCATTTCAACCAATTTTCCAGCTTCATTATACCGAGTTCGGATGTAATTATTGTTATATCAATTCCTAGGCATCGGTATGGAAAATGTCGAAGATCGGTAACGAAAATTGAAGATCGGTAACAGAAATCGGTTCTAATCATTGAGAAAATCTGCTGATATTGATACACAAGAAAGAGAAATCAATTTGGAACTAAAATCGGTATGACAAAAAAAAAATCGGTGAACCGATTTTCCAAGTAGAATTGACAAATCGTTCGGTTTCATGCACGGAGGAAAATGAGATGGAAATCGGTGCTTCGGTTAGAAAATGGATTTCCTCATTTCAACCGATTTTCCAGCTTCATTATAGCGAGTTCGGGTGTAATTATTGTTATACATAGAAGGAGGATACGCACCTTGCGTACACCAGGGCCCCCAGTCCGTATCCATCAAGCTCTTGCGGAGCGCGGCGCGGTGGTCGACGGCTTATCCCTGTGTGGGTGGCTCAGCTGTTGGTACACCTGCTCACCAACACTTACCGGCAGCCTGCATACCCGGTCCTTATTATGCTAAACCAGCTTTACATACGTTCACTACGATATGCGTTCAGCCACGTATTCTGAAAGTCACTATGTAATTGTTACCTCATTCCTTAACATGCTTACTCTCTCCCATAGAATGGGAGACGGAGGAAGGAAGAAAGAAAGGTGTAAAATATAATCACTAACAAAAGCGTCTCCACCCTCTGTCATTATAATTTTCATTTTTCACTCTCTGACGTCTTACTCGATATTTACTGCACTTCCTTTTTGGTTTACATGATTCTAGCGTTGCACCCATGTGTGGAAACGTATCGATTAAATCTCTGTTAGTCCGATTGGTTATTAAGAATTTTTGTTATTGCTCTGAAAAATGTGTTTATTTACAATGAGAAATCCGGAAAAATAGGGTTGGGGTAGATCATTATCGGAGGCATTTAATTATCCCCGGTTGGTCTCTGCGGAGCCCTGGCTACAGGTCTGTGGCTCGCGTCTCGGACTGTAGTCGGACACCCGATTAAAAATATGACAAGCATTCATTTCCCTGGTCATAAAATCATTAGCATAAGAATTCCTCTACCTGGGGTTTCGGGCCCGGTGCCCCCCGGTCTCAGTGGGTATGGGCAGATATACCACAGCCGACCTGAGACCTCAAACCTCTCGTTTTCGTTTCGTTTCATTTAGTTTAGTTTCGTTTAGTTTTCTTCGTGTTTTATCGCCAGGTTCGAACTGATTTATAAACATATAATTTGACGTGGGAGGGGCCTGGCTACCATATAATGATAGCCTGGCGAACTAATTATGTTTATGCCCCTTTACGGACGGCCCTAAAATACCATGGAAACAACCCTCGATGAACTCTGACCCATACAAAGTATTCCAAAGGATTACTGTCATTATTACCGCTACGCATTTTCACTAACGGATACATGGTCACAATTCATTGGATCAGGAAGAGTTCAATGCCCATTGTTAAATGGATCATGGTCAAATTTCGACTAAATTTTGACACAAAAAAGCTTCTCGTCCTATGAAAAATCAAAGTTTTTCAATCCAATTCTCATTATCTGCAGAAAACTTTGAAATTCGTTCGAGAGCCTTTTTTCTTCGAAATTTGGCGCCGTTCTAAAGCTCGTTTCATGATTTCCAAAAAGCTTTGAACCGAAAATCTATGTCATAATGCTTCAAAAGACTCCAGTCCATCAGTGAGAGACAATAATAGTTGCTTCTGAAAATGATCTGCCATTTTTTAATTTTTACACAGCTTGCTTAGTATTTGACAGAAGCATGAAGATATAATAAGTCTTCCAAAAAGCTTCCAAATTGAAAAAAAGCTCCATCTTTCATCTGGATAAATCATGAATAGCGATTCTATCCGTATTCTTAGAAATTGAATAAAATCATCTTCAAAATGACCAAAAAAATGATTCATGAAGCTTCTGAAAAATCCTGGAACATAATTTGTCCAGTTTCTTTGCAGACACATTATATGTAAATTGTTTCTTCATTTAATTTTCATTTTTCTCTTTAGAATGATACTCGGGCTTTTGGTGGATTATAACATCGGTTGTTTGTTCGGTGACTGATTCCCCCCCGGTTTTGAGTGTCTCTTTGCGGGATTATTCTACTTTGTGGTTCTGATAAGCGTGTATGTAAGCTGCGTACCTTCATATACACAAGGTTCTTCGAATCGAAAACTCCCACAGCTTAAACGCGGTGAGCAAGGTGAAATATTATGGCGGGTCTTCTATGTTAATCATTGGATTAGCATAATACCGTGATTTTTCAAGGATCATTTAGAAATGCAAATAAATAATTTATAATAATAAGACTGAGCACATTCTGTTGTGGCAGGTGATTTGAATATCAGTTTAAGACCTTTTATTTCT
Organism: Euura lappo; assembly: GCA_018257835.1. Lineage (NCBI taxonomy): Eukaryota > Metazoa > Arthropoda > Insecta > Hymenoptera > Tenthredinidae > Euura > Euura lappo. Next base: position 104,564 of record JAEUYN010002349.1, on the reverse strand, counting down.
TAAATTTTTTTCTTCCCGTTTTTTCCTCCTTCTCTACTTCGTCATTTCTTCACGTAGATAAAATTTGTCTATCTTATTATACCGAGACAGTTATATTCAACCTACTTCTCCTGATGCTTCCCTTTTTCTCCCCAAAGTTTTCATAAATTCAATTTCATCTCCTTTTTATACTCGACTTCGTTATTTATTCAAAATCTTGAAGAAAATAAAAAAAAGTTAATAAAAAATAGAAAATGAACGGAATCATTAGTTGATTCCTGATTTTATGAACTCTGCGTCCTCTTCGCCCCCCCTCCTTGTGGTATATAAGGCTTCTTTATTCTGTGCCTTCTAACTAGCACAGAATTTACTCAGACGTTTATTATACACGGTCTTGAGAGAATTTCGAACAGTTTAACCCCAGCTCCGGATAACGTGATGGGAACACTCTTTATGGACACATTTAACACTTTTACTACGTATATACACAGACACAAATTCATGTACGTGTTGATTACGATGGTCGATTATGAAAATAATAAAAGAATATTATGTTCCTATCTTCTACCTGTTGGATTCAGGATCTCGAAAATCACTTTAATTTCGAAACGTTGGAAAAAGAAACGAAAAATTACTGATTTCGTATCAATAATAAATTCTATTAAGGATTCATTCAAAATAGTAAATGATTTTATTTTTTGCGTTGACGAATGCTTGACGAACAAAATAACAACAAGAAAAAGCGAGCTTAAATAATTTCCGCAGACTCATTAATTGAATGTGTTTTCGTTTTCACCCTTTTTTTTATTTCTGTTCATTACTTGCTTCGTTTCTTTTTTTTTTGGTTTCTATTGTGCGTGATGAAACGCATAATTTCGAGTCATCGTTCACGTCGACGATTCACGTGGCAAGGTGTTATCAATAACGCTAATCTATATCCTGAATAATAAAAAGCTCGTCAGTCGAGTCCTATGTAAGTCTGCTGCGGTGCAAGTGTCGTAAAAACTAACATCAGACAAACGCACCCTTACATTATTAAGCATCGTAGACTGCGGAATTGTAATCAGTGATTATTCACCTCGCAATGTCACAATATAGCACGCAGGTAAACGTATACACGCATGAAGAGGTCTGAAAGTGCCAAAATAAAAATGGTACCAGAATTCAATTTTTGAGGACCATCCTGGTGGCAAATCAAAATTGATATCGGGAACATGATTGATTCGCGATTCTGTTCGGAAAATGAAACGGTGTTTGGAGAGATGTGAAGTACCATCAATCATTTAATCAACGAATCTAAGACACCTCGAATCCTTATCTTCAGATCTGGTCCTCGAAATTCTTGGTTGGTATGGGCCCCTTGTGCAGTGTCGTCTCAATCCACTACCCCTCCCCATAAACGGAAAAAAAAAAATAAATAAGAAAACATTCCTTCACCAAGAGATCGAGGCCTTGGTATATATCTAGCTAATCAAATCATATCCGAAGGGTTAAGCGTTTTGTAGAGGATCCGGATATTATCTGACGAATTCATATATCTTTCTGTGTGCACACACACACGTTGAGTATAGCAGGCAATAAAATACACGACGCGGATCCTGATCATCCTGATTCTGATCCTGGCTGATGCTGATAATATCTCGGATACTACAGGCTAGACCCGCGCAACCTGGCGCCAAACATTTCATATGTGATTCTTCGCGTTATTCCAAATTCTTTGGATTTTTTTCTTCTTTTCTTTTCTGCTTTGGTTTGGTTTTTATACATTTTTTTTTTCTAAAAACTGGTGAAACATAAAGGATTATTTATATCATCTGCAGGTAGATTTTTTGTTGGGGAAGCTGACCCGAACTATCCGGAGATTCGGATGGTCCATTCAGTATTTTACAACATATGCATTTTTTTGAAGGATAAAAATTGGGAAATAGTAACAATTTTCAGAAAGGAAAATAAATTAAAAAATAGAACTACAAAAAACTTATTTCTGAGTTATTGTTTCACAGATTTATTGGGTTAACTGTGAAATTATGCATTAATCGATCGATTCTGAATACTTTTTATATCTTGATTTCACAATTAGTTGTTTTACATAAAAATTTGAAGTTGAAGTATGATATAGTAGAAGTAGATTATAGTTTGCAAAAAGTAATTCTCTCGTGACTAAAATCGAATGAGTTTCCTGCTTCCTTCTTTGACCATTTTCATTTTTTTTTGCCCCAACTTTGACGGGTTTTATTGATTTTTATTGAATTCTTGTTGGTTTTATTAATATTTTGTAATTTTTCATTTTTTTCATTGCTTCCCTAATGAATTTATTCTGTTAACATGTAAATTTTTTTTTCTATCATCAAATTCCGTGAGTCTCATTTTGTCAAGCCCAAAAAATAAGTAACGTTCCAGAAAATTGACATAGCTGAAATTAGTATACCAGGAAAAATACGGCCTAAAAACCAAATTCAAGGAAAAACCACCAAAAGGCAGAGAAGAAAAAAAAAGTAGAAGTAAGGAAAAAAAAGGTGCAGGAGATCAGAGTCAGGGCAATAAACGTTTTAGGTATATACAGAAAAGCGTATAGAAAATCCCCAAAGGTCACACAACTACTATTTGAAAGACCGAATAGTGTGAACGAAAAATTCTTGACTTCATCCAAAGAAGAGGAAAAAAAAGAAAGAAAAAAAAACGAGAGAACCTGGGTCCGACATTGAACCGTTGTCAAATTTCTTCAACATCTGGTCCCGTCTTCTACCTTCTCGTTATACCCGATATTCTCTTCTCCTTCACTCCCAGTTTCTCAAACTTTACGACTGTACCTATACTCAACTGTACAGCCTTAAAGAGTTTCTGCAGTCTGTCTCTGACTATCCGTTCCTGAATACTAGAAAATATATAGAGGCTATATATCATCATATCGTTTACTGCGGGGTGGCTGCCCCAAGAAAACTGAACCATTTTGAATCTTTGGTGTGATCTGAAATTGTTGTTAACAAATGAGAAAAACGAGCGTGAATTATGGTTTGTATCGTCAATATATTTCATCCAGATCTTTGCGAAAGAAAAAAAAAAGAAACAAATATCGTGTTATATTTTATAGTAATAATAATAATAATAATAATAATATTATATGGTACAATATAATCGCTGGCTTTCGATAATTTTACGTTCCTAAGCATATACACAACAAATAATATCAATAATGATAATAATCCTAAGATTTAATAATAATAATAATCATAATCGTTAATAATAGGGCTCCTATATACAGGATATCACACATACAGCAGTCGTACATTATTATTATTATTATTATTATTATTATTACTATTATTTTACATTAAACACTTAGCTGATAACCTTAAATGCTTAAATTACTATATATATATTTTTATATTTACATTATACAGTCACTTATAATATATATATCATATTTATTCATATCCGTTAGCGGAAAATATTTTTCATTTCTTTTGTTGTTGTTGTTGTTATGTACTATTATACTAAATATATACTCGCGCCTGGAACAATTAATTATCTTACATGTGTTATATTCATTTTTATGCATATTTACATAAATAATGGGATCTGCTGGGTTCTTATTGTTGTAATCATTTTCCTCCTCACTATCAATGATAATAATAATAATAATAATAATGATAATAATATTATATTTTAACTATCAAATTGTATATAGAATTATATTTACAATACTTTCTGTCTATTCAATTTACTCATGTTTATTTGTTAAAACGTGTACAAGCAGCGTGCGTAATATAATATAATATATATTTAAATATTTATTGTATTATCTTATTTCTCTATTATTTATGTTTTTGTTTTTGTTTTGTTCTTCCTTAAATCTCTTCAATTCATTAATTTTCTGTAATAATGATTATTAATATTATACGTATCATACGGAATAAACTGCGGCTAGACATATTTGGTTAGCAAATTTAGGCACAAACATGGCTGAAATTGTACATCCGTTTCCACACACGAACCAGCAATTGCTGTATTTATTACATGATTTATAATTAAAGAAAAAGAGAGATTAGATTCATGAATGAGTTCTTATTCTTCGGATTTCAATACCATCGATACTATACAGTTGGATGTCCAACACTTTTGGAACACGTAGAATGAATAAGGGCAATATCAGATTGCTGAGGCCTGATCCTAATCCTCAACCTACAATTCTTCAAGTGTTGTCTTAGGACTTTGAAATCGATACTCTGGTCTCTGTTTAACGCGCCAAAAATACATTCAACGAAATATACTCGCAGCTTCCAGTTCTGATTCTACTTGACTCATCCGCAGGGTCAAAAGAAGAAAGACTAGAGTGCTTTCGGGTCTGATAACGACATGGAGATGCTGATGTTCTTGTTATTCTAGAACACGCTGGTACACCTCGAGAAGAAACTCCCCCACATTCCTCCATGATCTCTGATCAACCCTTTAAGAAATCGTCAGAACTCTTACCACGTGTTAATTAAATCGAAATTACCACTGTCTACAAACACATGTGAATGTCATGTTTTCTCTTATGGAGTTGGATCATGATTGAGAATTGCCAGTGTATAGTTCGAAATATCATGGGGTCCAACCGATACTTACAGGTAGTACTTCCTCAATCTCCTTTCGAAGGTGTATCAAGATATTCTAGAATAACGAGATCAGTGTGTCGGGTTTCCTCAAACCCGGAAAACTCTACCGGTACATACAACAAGTAATCGATGGCGAAGGAACTGATCCATGTCTTCGTCGATCTTGATCATCTTCTCAATTTCTTCATCTTAATCTTCTTCCTGGTTGATTCCAGGCGGCCTAATATCGCCCTTGGGCAGGGTCACAATTCGGCATTCATCTTTGGCTTCTTATCAATAATCGTCATGGCCTAAGCCTAGAACCTCTTCAACCTCGTCATCCCACGAGAAGTCGACATCCTTCCCCACTCGTATCAACCATGGTTAGTACGCCGTCGCTTGATGGTGCATGAGCGGGTTGAAGTGGTGGCTCAAATGGTGAGGCGGCGGTGGTCCAGGAAGAGGACTGTGCTGGGGGGCGACTGCCGGGGGTTGGCAGACGTACCATTCCGTCAATTCCGGTCCTCTGGAGGTCGCGTGAGGCGGAGGATTACTCGAAACCGTCGGTACCACCGGAGGAGGCTGCGGCGATTCCGTGTGTCCAGTTACAGAGAGGCTTCCACCGCTGCTGCTGCTCTCCTCTCCTTCGCTTTCGTACCCTCCGCCGATCTTCCCTTCTCCAAGAGTCATTCCGTGGACCTGAGAGAATAGAAGGAATAATTTAGGGTCAATGATCGATCGTGGCAATCGAGAATTTGGGAAATCCACTCAGTTCTCTGCGAGAATGTCCACCTTCAGTGTTGGAATCGTGCCGGGTGGCCATTCTCGTAGAAGACAATCGTTACTTCAACGCCTATGGAGTCTTTACTGTTCATATAATGGGAGGCGGTCAGTGTGTCAGTCGTTAACGCGTGAATGGACAAGGAATCTTGATAGGAAATTACATCCTGAAACCAGTGGAGGATAACCGACGTCTTTCTGGCAACCCTCGACCTCGAATAAGGGGGCCTTTGACCCGGCGGTAGGGATTATGAAGAGATGAATAGCGAATGGGGTCTGAAGCTAACGAACTGTGACCAGAATCATAGACTAACAGTTTCACTGTGTAAATATCAATTTTTAGGGATAAAAAAGGATTGATCGATTACAAAGCGATCAGATCATTCGTTTGTCTCGGAGAAACAGATTCTCGGAAAATTCTTCAGAGTATTTTGAAAATCTGACGTATTTGCAGGATCCTCACCTTCATATGCTTACGCAGCGAGCTTGGATGCGTGTAGGACTTATCGCAGCCAGAAACCCTGCAGTTGTATGGTTTGTCCGAAGTGTGAACATGGCTGTGCTTTTTCCGGTCGCTGCTGTTTGCGAATCGCCTCTCACAACCAGAGTATTCGCACTTGAAGGGTTTCTCTCCTGAAAAATAAACAATAATTATTTCACTAACATCTCAAGGCTACTCTAATCATTTATATTGTTTGGTTTCTGACCACCTTTTGTGTACAAAAAAGAGAGAAGACAAAAAAAGAAAGTCAATTTTTTTTTTTTTTTCGGGGAATTTTTCTTTCTCACGGAATTTTACTGGCTATATACAAAAGTTAAAAAGAAGGGCGGTAGGGGGGGAATGAAACGAGGCGTAGAAAAAAAGAATCTCGCCGTCACCTTCACCGAATCATAAATACACCCCCTGTGCAAAAATACGTCCTGCCAACTTGGACTGAGTTTCCTCGCGCGTCGGTGATAAAAGGAGGCAGATAGTGGTAAGAGGAAGAAAAAAAAATAATAAAAAAATATCAAGAGAGAGAAAGAGAGAGTGAGAGAGTCTCGAGGGCGGGGACTTTATTTATTTCCACCGGAAGTCGGGTGGAATATATTTTACTCAGAGTCCACACTGGCACTGGCACAACGTCTCGCTCGAGAAAACCTTCCTGGCTTTAAACGGAAGCGCAAAGTTGCGATTTTTTTTTCAATTTTTTTTCTCTCTGTTCACCGCACTTTATAAATTCGCATCTTTTTTTTTCCCTATTTATAACACCGTTTAAATTTCATCTGTGGTTACCGCAAAGTCTTTGGCATTGGTTTCTTTTATCTTCATTCGTCCAATTTGTTATTCATGGCTGAACCTAAGCACGTACCTATTCTATGGAACGATATCAAACCACCAGGTGATAACCGAGAGACGACAATAACTTATTGGCAGTAACCTCACGCGTGTTAAACGCGATAGTCATGCAAAATATATGGAAGCTACTAAAAATTCTGGACGACCTCGGTTGAACCCTGAGACCAGAAAATTTTTGTATCTACAAATTCTGCAAAATTCATCTGGATGACAAAAATCATGTTCCATCAACATGTACGTTTTTGTGGAGTGAAATTGTTTTTAGAAAATGTTTTCGATGCTTGTTGTCCGTCGTTCGCTGATAGACGTCATGGGTACGAACGCAAGTGTTTTCTCTCTTCTTATTCTGTCTGCCAAAGTCAAACGATAGTGATCTACATTTATCTAATCCAGTCATTTGTGCGCTCGGAGGTTATATTCCGGTCTGAAAAAACAAAAAAAAAAAAAAAAAACCCTCTGATTCATACGGTCCAATCCGCCGGGGCTAAAACGATTATAATAACTATTTTATCCCGCGTGGATCTGGGCCATTGTGTTCCCCATTCTGAGAGTCATAACACAGAGAGAGCCCACGGCCCTCGGTTCTCGGCTCTCGACTCCAACGCTATGCCTCGGACTCTAGCATATTATCTCTTGCACTGTTCGGCCCAGCCCAGGCCCAGCAAAGGCAACTTTCAGGGGCGCAGGCACGACGTCCCGTTACCGTCGGCAATATTTCATGGCATATTGTTGCCATCTGCACACACAATCGACCCCCGCCCTGACTCCCCACCCCTGCCCCCGAAAACCGTATAATAGAAACCGAAGGACGCTATTTATTTATATACTATTTATTTGCCAACCCTGTGCTGATCTTCTCCATGACACTCATCTCGCGCTCTATCTGAATCGGACGGATTCAAAAAGTTATTAATTGTCTCGTTAAACGGGAGACAGCCCTTTGTCAAGTTCCATTCATATGCGAGTATATTTTCCCGGTCCGATCAGCACCAACCCTAGGGTGGGAGAAACTGGATCATTCCATTGAACTGATAATTGATGAGAAATTAGTGTCGCAAGAAATCCACTGAAATTTGTACGTCGATGTTGAACTTTTTATTTTCAACTTGAGTCGACTTTTGGAAACACATATTTTTTGTCTCAAAAACATGACCTAGTTCGTTTAATTATATTCCAAGAAAAAATCACTTTCGTGAGAGTTTTGGGGAAAAAAAATGTGTAAGGTTTTGGTCTAAGATCGTCTTTTTCCGGTTACTTGGAAGGAGCGAAGGTCCGGAGTCCAGAGAAGAGAGGAGAGCTGGCTCGTTGAAGAGGATTTTTGGAAACGGTCGTGAGTGATATATGGGCGTTTGGGTATTGTCCGGACCGGGGTATACCTCGGTGGGATAATGGATGATTTTTGCAACTATTGTATAGACCGTGCACCAAGGACAGGACACTGCAGTTGTGGAGGGAACAATGTCGGTCCGCAACCTTGCGACGGGTCCGGCCCACCGTATTTTCCAAACTTTTCGAGTGGATAATCTTCCCGTTATTCGTTCGGTATTAGGCCAGCCAGCCATGAGCCAGCCACCCCGAAGATGTATATTTCCCACTCTGATTCCTTCCCGTTTAAAAGTCTCTATCTGACCGGCAAACACGGTCAGATAAAATACCGAACATCTTTCAGACAGCTAATTCTCTAAAACTACCCCAGAAATCCACCAGGAGACACCGAATGGTGCTTCCGACACTTTCATCTCGCCAGAATCGGTTCGGTCTAGATCGGTTTTAGATAACCCTAGGAGTCAAAGATCCTCCACGGATAGGACAGCCCGGGAGGGATTAGAACCGGAGATATTGGATTTAGATAAATCGACTATTTGTAAATCGGGGACGTCCGATATTGACTCCAGATTCCGACACCCTGACGGGATCCCGACTGACTTTGAGGGTGTCGAAGAATACAACATCGAAAATTTTCGAAAAACAATAAAAATTCGGGAGCTATGTGGCCTAAAGCAAGAGGCTTTTTTGCTGCGTGTGAATAGTGAGCGTGTGCAAACAGGAAAAGTGTATTTGTATCCACCTTGAATAGCAGTGAGTGAGTTCATTGCATTGGAAGGAACAGACAAACACTCGAATTACCACACCAGAAACCATCTGCCGATCGCGCACTCCCATTGAAAATCAACATGGCGGAATGATCGCGGCACCAACCAGTAGTCGATAGTTGTTTGCGGGAATAACCCACGGATTTGCGGTTCTTTTTCATCTTTTTTTTTCCCCTTCTATATCCCACAGAGGATTTTCTCACTTTTCAAAATACTTGTTTGGAAAACTTTTGGGCTTAAGTAGCTAGTTTCCGTTTGGACAACCCAAAGGTACAAGAGTTCATTTCTCCTTCCTTATTATCCGGAAACTCGATTGATCGAGAGAGTTCGTCAACCCCGTTCCTTCGTGATCGAAATAAATTTGCAAAATTTTCTCATAAACATTTCGTCAGCAATTTTCAGTTTCCGAATGTGTCTAATTCATGATCATTCTTCAGCTACGGGATGTGAAGAAAGAAGAGCTTTTCGATTGTTGGTAGCTTTGCTCGTGCCTCTTGCACCGGGGAGCTACTGAACTCAATGAAAGCACCCCGGGGTGCTGTTACGTCACACTTTCTCTCTCTCTTCATCTCGAACCACGTGGCAGTACTTGGCCTCCTTGATCTTTTTCTCTCAGTCTCAAGTGCTGACCTTGCGCACACACGAAAATCTCAAGGACGGAAGAAAAATTCGACAGACTCGAAGCACGGATTGGGTAGCTGCAGGGGAAAAATTGCTATTTGGATTCTTTTAGCGGTAAAAAAGGCACGAAATTTTATAGGTCAAACGTTTTTTTTGATTCTTCAATCAATAGTCAAGCGCACATCAGGATGGAAAAAAGAATCTCAATCGCTGAGAAAGCCTAGAAGCAGAATATTAGCGAGTTATTTGAAATATGTATATAGTCACTGGCAGTTCAGGATACAAGCGATTTCAGGTGATTCCAATCATTTGAAGCGATTTTGAGTGATTTCTATATGAAAAATGAGAAAACTGTCAATGCACTGGTCGAGTTTCGTCCTAAATGACTGGCTTCCTTAATGTGCCTGGCACGAGACTCCGCCGAGTCCCTTTATTCCTGGAATGTCGAATAATTTGTCCGAGGCGAACCGTTCCAAAGCTCGTTAACGCCACTCTGCCAATTAATTGCTGTCAAATTCCAAAACACTAGTAATTTATTTTTCCTGATTCTTGAGCGACTCGTGAAGCGAGTTCTGAAATCCGTCAAGAAACGGGGTTAAGAATTTCGCTCGAAATCTGTTCCCATCTCAATTCCGAAAATCCGGTAGTCCGTGTCCCAGAGACCGGGTCTTGGGTCCACGTAGGATCAGTTTAGGGCAGCTATAGATAGCCGTGCGCATATTGCCGTGCGGTCATCCGAGTCCCATGGGACTGAGGCTACTGTTCCTTGGCGCACGCATAAAATAATCCACAATCAGTCAGGTTTTCTCAGTCCCCGGTTCTCTCGTGTTCGCGTTAGTCCCCGAAGCTAGTCGTCTGTTGCCACTGGTCCGAGATCAGAGTTTGAGATTTTTCGAAACTACCTCCATAAAGGATAGGGGTGCCACCGGTACGGTATGCCGCCGGCACGTATCTCCAGTTACCAGGGCCGCCGGTAGACGATATCTGACTTTTCCAAAAAACTAGGGAAAACCTCAGGGTCTCCAGTATCAGGAGCCTGAGCTGCTAATCGATCGAATTTTCGTTTTGAATTTATCCCATGTCGTCGTTAGCCTTGTTGTTCAGAAGGTGAGCTTGAAAGTGGCCACGAGATTCTGCGTCCTCTTATGAATTTCTTAACGTAGAATCTTCCCTGAACCGCAGGGACGTTTCTGACACGCGAAACGAAGTAGGTGTGGTAATAAATTTTCTGAGGTATGGCGCGGAGATTCCAGGTGTATATAGTCGTCACTGTGTCTCGTATCCGTCGAGGAATCAGAGGTAATTGTATATCTCAGAGTCGCTAAAGGTAAACCCGTCGCGAGCTACTCTGCAGGGGCTAGTTTTGAACCTACGGTTCTTAGTCTGACCATACACGGTGTAATTATGGTCTCGATTCTCGTGGATTCGCCATTTTCATTGCATCAGAAAAATGTCCACATTGAGTATCAGTTGCATTTCAATACTCAAGTACTCCGGTTCTTTTTTGGCCATCCTGAAGTTACTTTCTAGCATGAATGACGTCATAGCTCTGTTACTTTCGATTGGAAGAAGCAGAAATGTGATCTGATTCGTTTGTGGACGAATTCTGTTGCGATGACTTCTAGAAGGTAAAGTCTGGGTAAAAGCTTGAAATCGTGAACTCTTGTTCACTTGTTCTGAGGCCGAGAAGTACCCTTGATTCTTTCGAAGAAGTGTACCGCGCCGTAGGGTACAGGAGTGGTCCGGAGGCAAAGTGTTTGCAAATAGTTATGAATGGGCTAATTTCCCCGAGCACCCTTCGGCGAGTCCTTGACAGCGCAGGGTTTTTGGATCGGGCTAATACCCAGAAGCTAAAGGAGCTGAAGGTCCTCGAGATTTTCCACTGTACTCCCTACAATATTCGCACCGTTTTTCCATTCTGTTCGAAGGATTTTTAACACGCCAAAAACTGTATTGAACCGGAGGTACACACAAACTGCACAAAGATGCTCTTGCCGATCCCTTGACCCCGACCCATGAAGAGGCTGGGGGCTTGTTACTCTCTATTTAAGCGTGCGATGCACCCTGGCAATGTCCACTGCAGACTTCTCCTGCACACCTTTCCCCTCCATTATGATCCTCGGGGTCTGGTGTGCTTGTTAGGACGCCATTGTCAGCGTTTAGGGAAAAGGAGTGCAAGGAGTGCGGATAAACTCACTCAGAAGAGATTAGCCTTGGAAATAAATGTACCCGAAGGCCTTTCTGACATCCTGGATTATCGCTTATAACCCCGTCGGTGCGATATCCGACGCCTCTTCACGTGTGGCTGATTAGCCAGCGATAAAAAATGAGTCTGGGACGTCTGGCCGAGTTGAGAATGAGCGAAAAATTTTCCCACACTGGGACTGCGTTGTCTCCGTGTCTGGGAAATAAATAAACCGAATATGAGATAAAAATAAAACAATATCGCGTCTCTAGCCCGCGTTGGATGATTTAGGGGGCGCAGGTCGGGGTCGCGGGTCGCGGGTCGGGGCCCGGAGCAGAGTAGGACCCAAGTGGAGGAATGTTGGCCCACGGCCCCCCACTCCGGATCCTTTTATTTTTCTCATCTCCATCTCCCTCGCTCTCGTTGTACTACCATGTTTAAAAAGGATGAAAATGATAAGATAGAAGAGGACGAACAACACGACATTTACATAGGTCGTTAGTATGCCCGCGACGCAGTCTGACCACGGTCAAATATCTCGCTTTCACAACGAAACGCAACACAACCGTCAAAAAAAAAAAAAAAGGGCGTCGAAATTTTTTATCAAAAATCGATATTCAAACATGGCGGAACATCCGCACTCTTTCCCTCAAGCCTTTCTCTCGACTGTGAGACCGATAGCTAACGTGTCCCACGGGGCCTCGCGACAGGCCCAACGGGGCCGTCAACTCCATTGGATGTCTAGCTGCCTTCGAGGGTCTCGCATTGTAATTTAATTTGGTAACCCGATCCGAGCTTTTGTGAAGGCGCGTTATTAGGAACCGTAGGTTCGGGACGTTATAATTTCTTACTGACTTTTTTCTTCTTCTTCTTCTTCTTTTTTTCTCGTACAAAATGTCACATTTTCCGTTATTTAGTTCGAGGTTAAACGTCCGAACAATGGTCCGAGCCTGGAACGGATTTTAGTCACGGTTAATTTGGTTAGTCGACGTTTAGTCGTTAATAGCCAGATCCTGGCTTCGAGAATCGATTGGTATTTATTGAGACCGGATGACTCGCGGTTTTTTCGAACGGTCCAAAATTCCGACCCAGCGAGGAGACTCGAGCCGTCAACGTCACCGTCCTTGTTTCCCTACCTCAACTGTACATTTTCTCCTGTGTGGGCTTCGGCTGGAGGCTTATTAATCACTCGAACATGGATCATCTAATGACCCCCCGAAGGCGTGGCTGGAAGATTGCTAAATCAGATCCCCCGGACTGAGACTAACCCCGAGTTTAACAAAACCATGAAAGTATAAATTAGGGCTGGGATGCTTATAACGTTTTAATCCATACGATTTGGTCATTCAGTCGGGAAGAAAAATTGTTGATACTTTTTTTATTTCTGAAATGAGAAGCAACGGAACGTGTTTATCTTCTGATCGAAAACAAAATCTTCTGCGTTGTTCGAGTCCGCGAACTTCGTTCACATATAGAGAACGAGAGGGAGAGAGAAAAAGATGGCACGGGATGCAGAAGGCAGACGTACGGGAGGCTGTATAGAAGTTTTATATTTTACGATATACCGAGCAATTTGACATCTCGCACGGAGCATAATTCACGCGGACTCACGTAGGTTACATACAGGCATGAGAGCGTGCGAGCGCATCGAAACCATTAGAGAAACAGTCTTCATAAATATAGCGGACAGCGAATCCTGACCGGTCGTTCATTTTATCGTTTTTCATCCTTCTCTTACAGAAGAACAACCTTTCTCAATCTCTCCCTCTCTTTATTTCTATTCAGCCTACGACCAACTACCAAGAAAGATTCGATTCTTCTGAAGATCCAACACCCTTGCTAACAACAATCATTTTTATCTCTGATTCAAAGAAATTTATCAAAAGAAATGGAAGAAAAATTAATCAATTTCGATTCCAAAACTGCTTTCCACTTACGCAACCCTTAGATCCAATGATCACGTTGTATATTGTAGATAATGATCATATATGAACGTATCACATCATATATTGATCGACCATTTTAGTCTGTGACACGAGTTATTGACGTCACGATGATATTCTAACATTTTAGGGTTAGGAAAGGACCATATATTGATGTGACTGGTCACGTGATGGTCATATATCGATTTGACCGTTCACGCAATGATTATATTGCAATCGTCATTCCTTTGGTTCGCACGTTTTCGATTAATCACGAGATGATCGTGTATCTGAAAATTGATTGTGTGTAAATATTTAAACCACGTTGACAATAACTGCTGTGGGTTACCGGGTAGCATGTAAACCGAGTAATTTGATACGGGGTAAATCATACCGTTGTGCACTTGGGGTAGAGAGAGAGGAATTTATACTCCCAGCTATTTACCTATAGTGGCTCTATACCGCAAGGCATCACGGGCACACGGTAGCCCTCGAAGAGACGTGGTGAACCTATATCGTGAATTCTTATGCCAGTAGTCGGGCACAATGACGATCATTGAGAAAATATCAAGTGTCCTACTGAAACATTATACTTTTATGCTATTTAAACGCGTTTATATATATATACTACGCCACCGTCCACGCGGTACCCGTCGCACGGAACCTTAACCCCTGAATAGAATGGACTGAGTTTTCCAATCTCCACCACCATACCCTCTCTCTGGCCTAAGGGTATCGTGTGTTTGAGAATTTCTCTCTACGGCTCCTAAAATATACACCCTTATTATTATTATTATTATTATTATTTTGAAATGAATAAACTTTTCGAATCTTATCACGAAGTAGCAATATACGAGATAACTGAGTTAATTTGAAAAGAACGAAGAGTTTGATCAAACATTCAGGGAGAATAACGTAACTTGGAATCGAGGGGAAAAAATAAGGGTGTGTAAAAATACGCGTATGAAAATGTGTGAAAAAATCCAAACATTTCTGGTTATCATCTGTTAATGAGACCGGAGGAACCTGGATACCAGGAGATATGGAGTGAGGAGCGATCTATCTGATGTCAGTTTATACTCAAAGTGATTCATACCGACTAGATAACAGTATTTCCATCCCTAAGACTAACGCCAAGAGAGTTGTGTGTTATTTTGTTTGCGCTACGGAAGCCTCGACTCCTAACATTCCTATACCCGCTACATATCGTATACTTAGTTTATGACTAATTGCACTATCATTTTTTCATCTCAATACTGGCTTTTCTAGTTCTTGTACCGAATTAGAATAACATTCTGAAATCGAGACGGTTTCTGTTCAAAGGAATTTACGAACATTAAAACAGAGTGAAAAAATAGTGCCTGTAGTCTGTTTTTTCAATTTTCAGCTGAGAAAGCAAGAAACCAGTCCGCGGAAGCAGAAGAAAATTGATCGTGTAATTTAACGAAAAATCACATTTTATTTTTCTTCTTGTATTTTTAGGAAAGCCAATATGTATAAAAGACTGTATTATCGCGGTATCAGATTTCAAGATGGCCTCCGGACAAACCTGATCGTTCTGAAAGAATTGAAAGTGAAAAAGAACTAGAAAATACATAATAGACGTGCTGTAGTTGTCACATTGATTGTGCAGTCAGGCAACAACCAGCTGTCACTGTCACTGTCACTGTCAACGAAGACGGGGACGTGCCATTAACTGTATCAACACGTCACTTCCGGAGCTCTATAAACGATAGGCGATGTTCTTATTCTACTGCTTTATGTTTATTCCACATCTGTGGGTGTACATGTGCTAGAATACCCCATTTCATTAACGTCCAACTCCATTTTTCCACCTTTTTTCTCTTAGTCAATTTCTCTTCTTCTATCTTTCTTTCCTGTCTTCGTACAAACAATCTTGACAGCATAATTAGTCGTCGATGTGAGAACCCAATATGCTGTCTACATACACAAAATATCACAATATTGAAGAATGAAAATAACCAGTTATCACAGAAACTAAAAAAAAAACTCGTTTATCGATCATTCCATCAAAAATCATCGAATAAATGGACGAAAATGAACCACATCTCCGGAAATTCGATTTCTTCTGTGTGTACGAGTTACAGCAGCGTTCGCCCCAATTGTTTTTCTAATACAAATTGGTTGAAACCCTTCCAGCGATTTTGTTCGATGATTTAATTGAATTTGTGTTCGACTTGTGGCGCTAATTGGACTCGATGAAGACGTCGAAGCCCTCCCGCGTCAGTTTAGCACCCATGAATTGAATCTGGCTGCTCCTAGTGAGCTTCGGGTTCATCTTCAGCTTCAGTTTCGGTGTGCCAGGGCAGGGTAGCCAGGGTAGCCTGGAGGCACGATTTGAGTAGACGGTCTGACGCCCGACTACCGCCTGCCTACCCGTTACTTTTGCAACAAATATCTCTATCGAATCAGTCGATTTGAATTCTTCAAACCGTACCAAAGTGAGATTATGATAAATTTCGGCATAAATTTTACCTCGATGACAAAGGTGCCGTGGACAAGAGAGACTTTCAGGACTAGTTCAAGTTCGCCAATAACATACTGTCATATCCGAGCTCCGAACGTTAGAATTTACATATGTAAATATTATTAGTTCGCGCGTGTCTCTTCATACGGAATATTTTTCTTTTCACTTTTTGCTTTGCATATGAAGACGACAATTATTTATGATCTGTTGACTCAGCCACAATTTCTCCAATTATGTCCATTGATTTTTTCAAACATTTAACACCAGGATTTAAAAGTTTTAACATAATTTCAATAAATTTCATTCAAGTCCGACTGATTTAGTCATTTACTAGGAAGATTTACATCCAAATTTCACTCATTATAGAAAAATATACATTCGAATGGGTCAATCTTCCATTAGGCTTTTCAAATTTCATCGATCTTCACAGAATCAGCCGACTTGAGGGAAAATTTTTCAGTATCGTCTCAAAAACCTTAAGGGTTGTAAAAATATCTGAGGAAATATAAAATGTAAGGAAAAAGGAAAAAAATTGTGCGGATGAAGGCTAGTCGGATAAAAATCCACGCACTTGGGAACCCCGTGGCGAACACAATCCGCCACTCAGCTTCATATTGCGACCGTTTTTTGTTTTACGAGGTGACGATAACGCGCCGTATCAAAGGTTGGTAATTGTCCGGGCGATATTCAAGCTTCGATATTTTTTCTAACGGAGTAAAAGTTTCTCTTTCGACGTCGAGGACGCCTAAGTAGCCATTTGCGTTTCGGGTTTTCGTATATTCCGGATCTAAGCCTCCCCTCACAGCAACATCCCCTGGTTAACGCTCATTCTCACTGTGACCCCAGTCTGCGTGGCTCATCCCCTATCATCCCCTATTCGAAACGTTAACCCCCCTAAATCCCAACCAATAGGAGACACGCTAGGGTGAATCCCATTGTCAAACGGACCAATCGAACACCAGCCCTGGGACATATGCAACGGATGACGTGTTGCGTTCTCTCCTCGACTATGGGGGAGAGAAAAAAACTTTGTCGTTTTACATCGCCGAGGCCCGACGTATCCTATCACTTTGCCTTAATGGGTTGCTGTTCTCGCGCTTGCATCTGGGGATTAGAAACGTTTAGGGCACGTGCACGCTTGACAAAAAAAAAATCGAAACAATGCACACGATATTACGACAGCGTTGTCAAATCGATTCAATAAAAGAATTCAGTAGCTTGAGTAAAAATATTTCAATCGTGACTGCGAAGAAACATTCAATTTCGAAATCGTCGGTTGCAACGTCACGAAACAGAATTAAACTGCTTTTTTTCCTTCTTTTTGTAGTCGAGTAATGGAATAATGTCACTCCGGGATATTAATCAGTCCAAGTTTTGTCCAGTCGTGTTTCATAACGCGTGATTAAATTTCTCTTTCATTTATATCGCAGGCTAAGTTCACCCTCAAACCGGTCACGCACACCTCCCGTGGGTGTTACCAGAGTCCCCCGAAAGTTTGAGGGCCTGAAAACACCCGGGAGGGTTTCACCCTTTGTCAATATTTTATATTTCGGGGGTCCTACTGGCCCGGGCGTCGATGTGGAGAGAAAAAAAGAGATTCAAAAATTACGAACCACTTCAATCGTAATGATATATCAGTGCGACAAGACTAGCGCGTGCGAGTTTACGGAAGTGCTGTGGAGCGGGCGCCTTACGACGCACCCGTTGTTCAGACGCACAATAATTCGAACCGTTTGTGATTTGAAAGTTTGCAAACACCTCGATCCGAAGCTCTTGCGTCACAAGGAACGGCGCTTTCGGTTGCCGACGGATAGAAAATACCGCGACTAACTATTTCGGTCGGCGGGCTCCAGCCGAGCATAAATATGTAAATACAATGTCCACCTCGGCGGGCATAAAACGCGAGGATATATGGGCCGGTAATTTCTTAATTGCGTCCCGAAATTCCTGTCATCGTAAAGAGTCGGTTGATTGCTTGGTATATATAGGGTAGGGTGTAGGGAGATACTGAAAATCACGACAACAAGACGAAAGAAAATTGATTGTGACTTACCGGTATGCGTACGTTTGTGTATCTTGAGATTCTCCGACCTCGCGAACACCTTCCCGCACCCTGGAAACGGACACGGGAACGGTTTCTCTCCGGTATGAACCCTGATGTGATTGACGAGCTTGTATTTCGCCTTGAAGGCTCTCCCGTTCCTCGAACAACCCTGCCAGAAACACGCGTGCGTCGTGCACTCGGGTCCACCCACGTGTTCGACGGTAAGATGCGTAACGATATCGTGAAGCGAGTTGAACAATTTACCGCACAATTTTCTCGGACCTGGTGCGTCCTGGTCGACCCACATGCAGGACATCTCCTGCCTCTGAGTAGCCCCACCGCGCATGTACCTCAAAAACGCACCGTGAGGATGACTCGTGTGCGTCACGCCGGGGTGCTGCTGGTGGTGTATCGACGGCGGTAGGTGCGGGGTTCCGAGGTACTGATGGTGCGGCGGTAATCTACTGTCTTGCGGATAGTGGCCGGGATAGTGGGTCGCCGTTAACGGGTGCTGTCCGTGGTGCGGGAACTGCTGCATCGTCGCCGGTGATCCGTCGTGATGCAGCGGAGGAAACAGCCCCAGTCCGCTCTCGGGGGTCGTCGGGTTCGCCGTCGCGTTGAACTCGTGCTCTCTCCGCAACAGAAAATCCCTCGCCGCGTAACCGGGGTGGCCCATGTGGTGTCCCATGTGGGGTGCCATGTGAGGACCCGGGTGAGGATGGTGCGGGTAGCTCTGAGGGTGAAAGTGATGCTGTTGGGGCGCCTCTCCGGTCGCAGGCTGCACGTTTCCGTTGTCCGTCGTGCCGCCGGGAGACAGTTTTATACCGAGATCGGCCAAGTGGTGAGAGTGCGATGGCACACCGCCGAGAAAAGCGTTCATCATTTTGTTATTGGCTTGCGATAACTATTCACTGATCACACATCACCCGTTCGCGAAAGAGGACTCTATCGATTCGACAGTCACGGTTACGAGTTCACTTTCACAAGTATTCACTGGGTCGTTTCATCCCTCGGCGTTATGGTCCTTCCGTCGTCCGACGGGCACGAAACCTCCGGTGTCACTTCTTCTTCTTTCGCGAAACGAACACAGCGCGAATCGCCTATCGCGACGAGTATCACACGGAGTATTTCTTCCGACGCCGTTAAGGGTCGCGAAAGCTCGGGCTGAGGTAAACCAGGTAAACACACAAGGCAGTCAAGGAAGGAGTCTGGTGCGTTCCTTGCTGCGTTCACAGCGGGACTGAGTCGGCAAGCGCCACGGGGCGACCGTTCAAATTCTGGCTTCTATCGGGCGGGAAGAGGGCGGTTCCCGGTTTCCCCTCGCCTTTCCCCGGTGCGCAAACCGGCTCAAGTTGCCCTCTGGTGGAGCCGGTTTCCCGAGGATACCAGGACCCGATTGGACCCGGGTCGGGCATAGCCATTGGGAGCCCGACGCAACGGGTATCCGGCCAATCCGGGTACCGGATGGGCGACGATGGACAGGACCGCGCATGATCCGGCTCCGCCTGACGATTCCATTACGCCCAGCCGAAGATGAGACACCCTCAACTAAAAACTGTTTACGAAGGTCCTGAAGGAGACCACGGCTGTATCAAGCGGTGACCGATTCTCGGTGTTCGCACCGGTGTCTCGAAACCAATACGAAGAAGAAGACCTGCCAACCTCGCAACATGTCCTCCTCACGATCCGTCTTCGCGATAATACCGATAAATTGTTGCTAGTTAGCGAACAGAATCGCGAAGAATCGTCGTTGTAGATGCGGAGAGCCTTCTTCCACCGTTGTTCGCCATTTTCTTCCGAGAGGTTGGGACGTTTTGTTGCTACAGTTTGGTAATCTGGAAAGTTTCCTGCGGCTTACCAAGCAAATCTCGTTTTCGGTACGGTGCATAAGCCGTCCCGCAAATTCTTCCAGTACAATCGGCATAATCCGATACTGAAGAGGGTGTCGGTTCGGTCCAGTGTCGTACAGCCCGTTCAAATATCCGATGAATAAACACGTCTGGTGGTATTGAATGTTCGATCATTTCAAAGACTAGGTGCGATCAGGGAACACGGTTCACCGCCTCTGTTCAATTTCGTTGCAATTAGCAGCACAAGACAATGAAATGACAAAAGTACGTCTCAAGCACCTGAAACAATTTATGTATCTTTCTTGCGATTAGCGAAATCGATTGGGAACAATAATGGAAGCGTCTTTACGATAATGTGACTCCATTTCTTCGAAAGCAAAGATAAAAAATATTCGAGTCGATTGGTTCACTTGTGTAGATTAAGCAATTGAAACTCTGTAGTCGGGTATTTCTTAATCAATACTCTTCCCAATCCTCCATTGTGATCCCATTTGCAATCTGAGAACACCAACGTCTTGTCGAAAACAAATTCTGTACAATCTTAAGTTTTGGTTAGCTTGAAAATGAGGAGTCGAATGTCCGTTGGGTTCTATCGAGAAATGGCTAGGATTGTCATTACAATTGCGGCAACATTCTCTAAAGCCACATGTATTCAATTTTCTTGCAACAATACTGCATTCAATAGACCGACATCGGATCAACTTCATTCAACATACGATAATCAGAAAAGCTGACGTCCCCAAGAATCGTTTTTGGTCTTCATTTCCTAGATTTTGTGTCATTCCTCTGAGTACAATCCGCAGGAAAGATGCGACAAAACAAAAGTTTGAGGTTAAATATTGAAAGGCGATAGGCGATGGGTTATTGCGGGTTGAAATTTATTGTTTGCGCCACGTTGGGTACACAATGAAAAGCCGGTTCTCTCCTTAAATCCGACTGACTTAAATACCGAGTACAAAAGATCGGTTTGTGTACCGATCCACCAGGGAGAAATCGATACTCGGTAAAAACCCATCTGCACCTGTGCCTCACGGCTGTATAAGAGCACGCTTTCGGATTTGTAGTATAACAATACAGTTGCGGCTAATTACAATATACACCGGCGCAAGTAATTCGGATACAGCGGACATTTAGGACTGGTCGATTTAATACCCTACCCGGAATTCTCGCCGCTGACCTCAGCTCAGGTAAACGCTGCAGGTTGCCGACAGGTCACAATGATCCTTACTCACGCGAATTAACGACCCTTTTGTTTACGCGGTAAAGAGCTGGTCACACTTGTCTCACGTGCCTCCGATATTCTCGGAAATCAAGAAGCCGATTTGCCAGGTACACCATTTGATCCCCGTCGTTTTCGGTACCTCGATATAATACCTACCCGCATCTAGAAATGCACAGGTCTTACACTAATCATGAATTTATCGAATTACGTGAGTCATTCAAAGAAAAACGATTAGCTGAGACTAGACTTTTGTTTGGAAAAACATTATCAGCCCAAATATCAGCGTATCGACTCTGATGATAGTAAAAAAGAGAAAATAATATTTTGTTGAGATGGTGACAAAAAAAGTGTAGTTTGTCTGCAAGAAATGAAAATATAATCATATCATAGCTATGACGTCGGAGATCTTATTCGTTGATATTTTATTTATCATCGTAACATGGCTATGTGGTTATACAATATCGTATACTCATAGACGAAATAAAAATAACGAAGTGAATCGTCGCGACAAAAATGACAATCATTACCAGTAATGGGGGTCCGACTCCCAGTAGTGTCTATTCACGTCTAATATCGTACATCCATCCGGTACGACAACGTCGATATCATATTTTCATTCCGCGTCTACCTTATGGCGTGGCCATGTTATCCCATAGAGATGTATGAGTGAAAATAAATATATCGTCTGCTTTTAACGTTTGAGGAACAAGCCGGTCATTGTCTTAGCCTGGTCATCACTCAACCGTTGTTCAGTCATTATATTTAATTAATCATTAGTCCGAATGGCTCGATTTATAACCCGAGTCCCTCGGTCTGCCATGCCTCAGAACGAGACACGGTACTCGATGTAACCCCTATGCCCTCTCGTGTCGATGCAAATTGCCTCATCGAACAACAGCATGGAAACTACCGTAGATTGTGACCAATCCTCCAATTATTCGGATCACAATTGTTCGATCACTTTCGATTCGTTGTATGATCGAACTACTGAATTTTGTTCACAAACACTGATTGGGTCGCTTCTAGCGTAGATTCGACCTTGATATTTGCATTATGGTTGGAGCAGGTGGCACAGCGACGTGCACAAGATGTGAATTGGGGATAGACGAGTTCCTGGTGGCCCCCTGGGTCTGTAACAAACGCGACGACACGCCTGAAACAAAAGACTGCAGGAGGCGTTCTTGTGATCTTTGGATCTCCGGATCTCCTTAGGGTCGTCTTCGGTGGATCTTGATATATCTTATCCGATCTGAGCGAAAAAAAAATGAACCAGACATAATTACAAATGTCTTTCTATTTTATGACCTACTAAAATCGCGTTACGATCAGCTAAATACTTTCACCATTCGGAGAGCGAAACCAAAAAAGAGGAGAAGCGAGGCACCGAACAATATGAGGAAGAAACAAAAAAAGGTCCAAAGGAAGCTGGCAAAGCACACCGCCACGCAAATCTCTCTCTCTGCATAAAGATTCTTTTTCTTTTTTTTTAGATTCAAACTTGTAGATAACTAGGAGATACGCCGACCTCGACCGAGATCTTGTCTCTAAGTCATTAGAGAAATGACGATCTCTCTGGGGCTAAGCAAGCCGCGGGAGGCCCCCAAGAGTCGGACGACGTCCTCCGGGTCGCCCACTGCCCATGATGGTCAACGACGAAACGTGCCTCCTCTATATCTTCGACAAAGTTCATGTCGATACGTTGATTAATAATTTACTAGCCGATGATTGTGCTCACGCACGTGTCATTGCCTCTCAAAATATTCAGTGAATGGTCACGAGTTGAAGGAAACAGTTTCATGAAATTCTTCAAACTTTTCGAACGTCCTCAAGAATAATCGGCATCATGTAAACTAGGTACTAATTGTTGGTGAGGTGAGGGGGTGAGAGAAAGAGGTCATCAAGCTGCGGTATTGGGTCGAGTCTTCGACCTATGGGGGGTTGTTATGTTGCCATGTCTTAAGAGATCAGATTGGCGATAGCGACTTTGTTAAAAAAACCGAAGCCGCCAACATGGAAGATAGTCGCAGGTTGACCGCATGCGGGGGGAGGTTTGAAGATGTATCATCTGGTGGTTTAGAACGGGGGTCCTGGTTCCAGCAGTGTCCAGCATCAGGAATAAGACAGAGAGACGTAGTATAACCTTGGCCTCGAGTCGGGGTCCGAGGGAAATGGAATGAAAAATCCTCAGAATATGATAATAAAAATTTTCGGTTCTCTGGCGGTCATTTCGATTTGAATAGTCGACCGGGCATGGCTGTGGCTGTGCCTGTAGGCACGCTGCTGCAGTTCCCGGGGGACAATGAAATATGAACAGCTCGTGTTCT
Source organism: Euura lappo (assembly GCA_018257835.1). NCBI lineage: Eukaryota > Metazoa > Arthropoda > Insecta > Hymenoptera > Tenthredinidae > Euura > Euura lappo. The sequence goes on along the minus strand of JAEUYN010002349.1, from coordinate 81,140 downwards.
ACCGACGGGATAAAAAATAAGTTAAGGGAAAATATCCTACAGGTGATTTATGCCACTTCGGGGTATATCCCTGAGTTATGTACACGTATCTTACTTTATTGTGCCAGTCCACCACCCCGCCACCCCATCAGCCTACCTTATACGCCACCCCCTTCAGAGAAACAAGCTTAAAACATCGTCAGTTATCACGCGACTTATTTCTTTTATTCTCATCTTTATTAGTTACCTATATTTAATTATACTCACTTCAAGGATTGAGGATTGCTTTTTTATTCATGTATATTTATTTATGTATGTATACGCATTCAGAATTTCGAATCTAGATACATATGTGTACATTTATTAAAATGACTTATTAGAAGACTCAATTTATTTTTTCTTTCTAATCTCTTTGGGGGCTATAATTTCATCCAAGAAGAATTCAACTATCGATCTTGAAAGACTAAATCCAATCAACAGAATTATAACAAATCCACGGTGCCATATGAATTTTGGTCACTGTGAAATTCATGAAAAAACAATGTATAAAGTTTTGTGTAAAGTTATCTTTGGATACTGGCGATAAAAATACAGCCAAACCAGAAATTGAAAACTATGATGCAACGAAAGAAGAATCCATGAACTTTATAGTCAAAAGAAACAAAAAAACCCGAACTCACTTCTATTTTGGTTCCCATTTATTGCAAATGAATTCTATTGTTCGTTTTTTTTTTTACTATTTCTTATCGCAGAATATGAATCTATTGTTGGTGAAGAAGAAATAAAATCTGATGTCCCAGAGGATTATCATATCTTGTTATTCCTTTTTCCACATTTACCACACGTCTTTTTAACCGGATAGTAGGATCTTTTCGTGATTTACGAGTTGTTATAAAGAATATAAAAATAATAACAAAAACAAACAAAAGAAAAGAAAAAAAAAAAAAGTGAATTCTTTTATTTGTTCGAACCATTAATATTTATTGTTTCGCACACGCTGGGACAGCTGTTTTGGCAAGCAAAAATTTTAACGACGAATTTTACAGCTGAGTCCGAACGCTGCCGTTGCTCTCTGCGGAACCGTATTCGTTCGGTTTAACGACGCATTAGTCACTCACTCACTCACTCTCGGGGAGAAGGAAGGAGGTAGAAGAAGAAATTTCAATCGGAATACCGATCGTGCCTCGCGTCACCCAAAATGTCACCACTAACGCTGTTCGTTGATGCCGTGTAGACATAATTGTACTCAATCTGTACAAAGATCTTGAACCTATGATGATAATTAACGGTGACGGACGAACGAATTCATTCGTTATGCGTAGGTATGCGTCCGTGTACCCGGTAATTGGACGGCTATTGATTTTCACGAGGACTCTAAATCATCGGCCGCGAATATTATTCGCGGTCATGAATATATTACGCTTTATGGCAATACGCGCTTATTACTCGTCCGGTTATATGATCGTATTCTTAACCCATTGCGAACTCACTCGGACCTACTGTGCTGAGAATTATTATTCTCTCTCCCTTTTTGTTCTTGGCAAAAATCGAACCTCGGCCTCCCTCGGGGATAGATTCTGCAACATTTTCGATATTTCGATTCCAGAATATAGATGTTTTCGAAATTCCCCCCAAATCTACGAAAAAAGAGTCAATTCCATTAAATATCATGCACTGAGAACTTGAATCTTTCTTTTGTCTATTTTGTAACAAATATGTCCAATTGATCACAATAAACTAGTAGATATGAGCTGTGACTCGAAACGCCTCCTGGCCAGTACACGGCGTGTTATAATATAGGTTAGAAACGCACCAAAGCCGCTAGAGGCGCCACTGAGCTATGAGTTTTGTGACGTAATTTGGTCCAAGTCACGTGACATGGGTTTTAGGTGAGACCAATCAAGAACAAGGATTTCTGAACACAAAAAAAATGGTTCACGCTCTTTATTGAGTAGTAGCCCCCCCCCCACCTCAGATTTTATTGTACCTTTACAAAATTGACAAACATTATAAATTCATGTGTTTACTTGTGTCAGGACATATTTTATGACAAATCAACTATATTTCACGAGGGCTAGGGAAAAAGCCTGAGCAGGGATTCGATTCTGCCTTTTCCCAGAGCTTCCGTAAGATATATTTAATTTGTTGTTACAAGTCTCCGGACGCAAGTGAATAAATAAATGCACAGAGTTCGTTAATTTTGGGTAAGTTATACTGAAAAATTTTTAGGGGGGCCCACTTTGCCTGGCTCTCTCCTATTTAATTGTTGAATTGATCACGTCTACTGACTCTACTGAGATTCTAACCAAAAATGTTCGACCCAGAAACTTAGTCATGTAACATATGATTATACTCAAGCCTGAAGAAAATGATATTCGTAGACGAAAATGTGCAGATTTTCATTTCTGAAAATGCCAGCTGATAATCCAATACGTCATGTGATGGACGTGATATTCGGTGATGGTTTGCGAAGAAGCTGTAGAAACGTGTTATGGAATAGCATACATGTGTGGAAACACTCCCTATGTGTTTGAGCATAATCCAACCGTGACTAAATACTGGGAAAGAAATATTCTTCCATCTGCCACACGGCGGGGGTTGACGCTCATTTTTTAGGGGTTACTCAACGATTGATGCTCCTCTTTCCACCCCTTCCTACACTGCATTCTGTAATTTTTTAGTATATTCTCACTAATCGGAATCGAAAAAAAAACCCGAAAAACACGGAATAATGAACTACTTGAAAACATTTTTGGGTTTATTTTATCCATGATTTATTTCCTTGTTGCCGAATTACAATCTTGCAATCTTGGGACCTAGAAATGATAAGTTTTTTCATCATAAAGTCAGAAGACGGACCAGAATTTCATAAATTCAGCCTCTAACGTCAGCTGTTGTTTGTTTCTCGTTTTAATATGCGTTAGAAAATTTCCATTTTATTGTCACGCTGGGCACGCTGACAGCACCGAGAGTTTAGTTTTCTTTCTTCCCGAAAGAATTCACGCCGTAGTATTTTTAATTTATATGATTTTTTATCGGTCAGTAAATTTTTGGTCAGGGGTAGAAGATTTCTCGATGACAAGGGTGGAAGAGTCCGAGGACCGTGCGGCCACTTTTCCACTACCTCTGGGCGTGGCTCTTGCGCATGAGTTACCGTCTGTCTTTCAGTTTTGTCTTAGCTTAGGCACGGGTCACAACAATTATGATAATTTCACGAGGGATTTTCGAGTCCCCTCAGATTTCAAGCTCTCTTCGCATACTCTAACCTCCGGGAAGAAGAAAAATTCGGTTATTAGTCGTTGACAACTGAAGACGAGAATTATCATACCTCCAAAAAGCGCAGGAAAATCGCAGGCTTTCTCCGAAAATACACTATGGCGAGTGAATTTCTCTCTGCATGCTATTAATTCTTCATCTCCACGACGATGTTTCTGATGCTCTAATAGGAAACGATCGCCGTGCAGGGCCCGTAGCCAATGTTATAAATGCATCTCGTTCCTCCACGGACACATTCAATATATCGATACACATCGATTTGTATCGAGAAGAAGAGGAGGAAGAAGAGAACGAAAGAATAAGAGGAGGGGGAGGAGTTTAGATGGATGGACCACGGTCTGAAATCTATTAGTCATCGTCCGCGAGCGCCTCACCGCTCACGAATCAATATGAACCAATAGATCTCTAAGATCTGTGCAGCTTGCACTCGGGGACCTCAACCACGGGCGAAGACAGCCAAGACTCATCCAGCTTCGGTATACGAGTGACCACAACGCGCCTTTTATGCAGCTGGAATGTTGATGCGGTTAAAGCGTAGTGCATTCACAATCATTTTCGGAAGATATGCGTGAACGAAATGGAATCAAATCACTCGTGTCCTTCCTCCGATGATCGTAGAAAAACTATTGCGATACTGCAATAGCTTCGCTTATCAAAGTTCTATACATGCATGTACGTGATGTTGAATGTTGGACATTTCCACTCGCGTCACATGCTGCAGCATCGTTTGAATTACGGGATCAGGGTATAATTCGCGGGATTGTTTAAGTGGCGATTGTTCAAGAATTGGTTTCGTCGGGTTGAAATGGGCGAGGAAGAGGAGGCGGTGAGGGTTGGCTGAAGTGAAGTGGGCAAGTAGCCAAGTGGACAACCCGAAGAGCTGCTGCTCACTTCCCGAGGCATCCACTCAGATCCACTTCGCTCAATTAATTTTCATCTCCCGCTCTCATTGCTGGAACTGAACTAACGTTACCACAGCCCTTTCTGCACTCGGTCATTAGCCGAGTTTCCTGTACACAGTCATCAGCACGATGGGGTATTGTAGGAGGATTGTTCCTTATAGATAATCAACTAACTTCCGGCTATCTTTGCCCACTCACCATCATACGGATCAAATAAACGAATAACTGTCCGATTTTGTTTCGAAGAGAATGAGGACGGCCATTTTCAGAATAGAATTCAATTTCGGAATCTTATCGTGTGACGAACACAATTGTAGTTGATCCACTCATACGGCGCGATATATGTGGACAATTTCTGAAACTGTATTGATTGACTTTGGGCTCATAACATTTCGAACAAATTCTCGTATCACCATGTTCAACACAATGTTTCCTTTTGATCTCAATGTCAACTTTAGGTGTACAAGTGGATCCGTGATTCCGTGATTTCATATGGTTTTGTGGATCATTTTCGATGATTTTTGCAGACTTTCGATCATCTCAAAGTGATTCCGAAGAATTTCAGCTGATTCCCAGACAGCACAGAACTCAGAATTGTCTAAAAGTCGTCGTATGGACGTCAAATGTCCAATTTTTTAACGTCTAAATCTTATTGTCGCCTTTGAGAATTGAGATAAGATTTAAACGTCAAAAAGTGGGACATTTGACGTCCATACGACGACTTTGAGACAACTTTGAGTCCTGTGCTGTCTGGGTTTCTAGGTGATTCCGAAGCGATTTTTTGTCTGATTTCAAATGATTTCAAACCAGGGTGTCCAGTTGATTTCAGGAGTGAATAGCCCCTCGCAATAACCACTTGTAGCCTTTATTTCGAGATAATTATGAAGCAGTCTCGCTGTATTATCAGACTAATGGAAGAGTGAACGTGAATTTTCATTCCAATGATAAAATTCTAGTGAAATCGTATTGAAAAACAATTATTGCTTCAGGCTTCTATCTGGGGAAATATCTTCTCGTATTTCGAACACAATTATATTATATTGCCTTTTTTTCATTATTCCAAGTTTTTGTTCAGACAATATTTTTGTATTGAAATTCCAGCCATATTTTCCGATTTATGACCGAATAAAACATTCAAGGCCTGTAATCTTATGTCTTTCTTCGACAACATGTTTTCATTCGAATACATTTCTTTTTATTTATCTTTTATCTATATCTATAAAGGAACAAGTGGCATCAACACCCAGCCCAAACCCCTTGACCTAGAAACTTGACATTTGGGCAACATGTTCCCTTCCCTTCGTAAACACCCCACTAAGAAGCGATTTTTCGAAATTCGTCCCCCAAGCGGGTTAAAAGGGGTAAAACATGTTTTCGCGGATTTATCGATATCTCCTCGCCCCGATGAGATATTGACTTCGGCTTTGCTTCAAATGGTTGCTTATTCAAATACCTAGAAAGTAGTTTGAGCATTTTTTGAAATCACACTCCTAAGGGAATGAAACGGAGTAGAACCAATTTTTCATATATTCAATCTTCTCGTTCCAAGTATGAAGAAAACGAAAAAGAAAATAGTCAAAAAATAATCGACGTCACATTTTTCTACTAAATTATCGGCGTTTTACAGAGAGAGTCTAGTCGTTCGAAATTTCTTGTAGATCTCTTGGTGAGAGGAGCCAGGGGTAAAGGGAAAATATTATTTGTGTATACGTTAATTATTTCACCCCCTGCCCATGTCTCTCAGTGACCATTGACCAGTTACCAGTGACCAGTGAGCATGGCGGCTATATTATACGATCCGAAGAGTAGATATTTCTCCACAATCGCGTCGGTCGGAGTCGCCCGGACCTCGCCTCGGCGCCATTCAGAAAATCCTTGTTAACTTAACCACTCCATCTTGCGTAGGAAGCGTCATATCAATGTGTGGCCACGGTGTGCAGGTGAACACAAACCAAATCCCCCCCCTCCTGCAACCAACACTAAACAAGACTAAGAAATATATAATAAGAAGAAAAAAAAAGAGAGAGAAACGGAAAAGCTACATCGTAGATTATATCCATACAGCCGTTCATTTGTCGCCAATGGATTCAGTTCTCCGTCAGTGACAGAACCCGGAGCCAATTAGAGCCAGCAATTAAAAAATTACACTGTTACCCGTCCGAACCGTGGGAGACGTCCTAATACGCGACTCTCGGTGACCAGGTCCCTGCATCATATTAGTCCTCGCGACAGTCCCTCGGTTGTGTTGATGTCCAGGTATGAGAATTATACATACCGGGGATATAAAATTCCTACTTTATGGAACCTGGACGCCGTAAGATTCTGGGCATCTCCATCCAACCCCTTCCCATGTGGATGTGTATTATTTTTATTATATATCTTTTATCGTGGCGGTGGTATGACTCCAGATTTTTTTCTTTCATTTTCCTTATTTTTTAGTTAACTCCCGGCTCATGTACGTTTTCGTGTCCCACAGCACCGCGGGGACATTGTAGATCACTTCTCAGATATTATTTTCTCTCATTGTTCGACTCCGGCCCGTGTAACAGGACCCCCTGAATCGAGATGGGGAATATCACGTTACGAAATTCCCAGTCAACCTTGAAGTCGCGGTTCATTCATGACTTGGGGAGGAAATATGCCTTGAATGTAAAACCTTTTATTTCATTCTTTAATCAGAACCGTTTTAATGAACCATGCGTGAAATAAAGGGAATTTTTACTGGGAACGCGGTAAAAAAAATTAAGAGACTCGCTGATCATCGTAAGCTGGAAATGAGAACAAATTCTGGAGTTGAGATGGTCGGAAATGAGTTGAAGAGATTTTAGAACGAGTCGATATTCGGTCGAAGAGAGAAGAGAAATTTTCGAATTATGAAATACGGGGGTCCATAAATATTGGGCGAAATATTTTGTCATCTTTATTGCTCCGCGCTTTTTCTTCCCTCGTAAATCCTGCAGTGCAGTGTGGTGGCTTGGTAGCTCCGCTACCAGCCCTTACATACCCTCGAAGGCGATTTCGTAAGGCCCAAACCTGCGCGTTTTCACTTATTTATTACCAGCCAATTCGAACCTTTTGTTCGTTTGATGCTCAGTATTATTATTATATGTATACTATCATGATGGAGTCGAAATTTGACCTGCATTCAATTCAAGCTGAGGGCCGATCAGTGGACATTGGGAACTCATCCGTTTGGTAATGACTGAATAATCCTTGGACTTGGGTTCACTCATGTCGATTCTTGGAATCAGAGTTGGAGTTACAAAGATTTTTTTGTTTAACTGAAAAGTGTGAGGAGATATTTCGAAGTAGTTGGTTCCAACGGCGTTTTGTCTTCTTGATTGAAGAAACAAGAGACTCCAAATTATTTTGCTGGTATTTTTCGCGAGTAAGAATAAAAATCAGAAATAGGTATGGTGTCCCAGGTGCCAAACATATTAACAGCAGAGGAGATTTCTTAAGTTTTAACAGTCACCATATTTGACTTTCGGACAAAGACGACGGGACGGCCGTTTAGGGTCAGGAATTCAAGCCTTCAATATATTTACGAACTAACCCCGTGCAGAAGAGATATTCAGAAAATGCTGTTCGAATTAGCTCCGATGGTCGTAAACTTATGAGGATAAAGAAAAAAATTAACTTTAACAGGCGTAAAAAAAAAAAAACTGTTTCTTGGGAGAAGAGACACTCGAGGCATTACCACCATGTTATTTTTGGAGGGAAAAACATCCACATGGGATATTTTCGAGTACGACGATTGGAAAGCCGGATTTCGCTGGAGTTTCAAAAGAAAAGAAGAATTTCCTGACAATATGAGTGGTCTGTAACGGTCCCAGGACATTTTCTGAAATTTGTGAAAAAAAATTCACGATTTTTATGAAATTAATGTAGAACCATTTGAGCAACATTTGGATTTTTTTTTTGTGCAAAACTTTTTTTCTCATCCTGGTATGAAGTCCAGTAACGTTGATAATTACCAAAAATTTTCAAGCATCGCGTTATCTTCAGTTTTTAAATGATTATTGATCGACTACAATATGAACCGACGCAGATCACTTCAATGTGTGACGGTAGTAAATTTCCTCCCTCGAGGATCTCGATTCTAGTTTGCGTGCAGCCCACTTCCCAGATCCTCTAAATGTTTCAACACCGTCCTGCAATTTTACCCTGTGGGAGCATCCCTTGTTTTTTTTACCACGACTTCGGAGCAAAGACGTGTCTGTTAGTCGCGCTTCCCACCGGAATTGCCAGTGCTTAGTTCAAGTCTGTATTTGTGAACGCATAGTCTGCTCAAAGTGCGTATTGCACACTGTCAAATAAGTCGCTTGAATGTATGTACGAATACCGGGGTTGGGTTGGGGTCGCGGCATTGTATCCACTTCCGGCGTGTGCCCCATGTGCAAACACCGCACTGGCATGGGCACCAAGCGTTCGGAGAATACGGGTGGCAATTTTTCACGGTGTACATTGGAAAAGAAAAATTCTATCGGCAAGTAAATCGATTTACTTGACGCAAGAGAAGTGTACTTAATTCGACTCGTCCCATGCCACTTTACCTGATTCAGTGATATTTCATCATTTTGAGTCTAGTATGCATTCACTTGACATAGATAAATTTTTATTGGGAATGGACGATATTTTAGTCCGTTGGAGATTTTTGCGGAGGATCTCAGCCGAAGAAGACCAGTTTTTCATTTTCTATACGACATCCGCATTGTAACTGATGACGATGTAATTTTTTAGGAATTTTTTTATCCTTTCAGTCGGGATGAACACGCGGGAAGAAATTTTTTACTTTGGACAAACAAGAAAAAAAATATTGGTATAGAATCCAAAGGATCTTGAATCCGGTAAATCGCGACCACAATCAGGGAAATCGCGAGTTTCTATTGATTGTCATAATATTGGCTTTAATTTTGTTCGACTTTCTGATCATCTTATAATTGTTGTAGTCACAAATATGCTTCAGCTTAAAATGAATTATCACTCTCTAAATTTGAATCAGTGAAAATTTCACTAATTGAATCAGTGACTTGGTATTTCACTGCAGAAACAGTGACTTGAACCCTTTTTCACTGGAGTATCAGTGAAGTCCATTTCAGCACTGATTTTACCACTGCTAAACCAGTGCATAACTTCACTGTTTCGTCAGTGACTTTTGTGACGAACGCTAGGGGCGCCGCGTACGCCGAGTCTCTAACCGCCAAATCGTTCGCGTTCATATGTTGCGTGCTGATTTGGGCGTCGGTTCAACCACGTGAACTGTTCAGTAAAAATCATAACGTAAGTACACATGCGGATTTATAAAATTCTTCACAATTTGGCTTGTTAGTTGCAAATAATCAATGAATTGTGTGAATATTGCTGTTCACTGTCTTACATTGAATTCCTTATACTTTTGGTAGGTTAGGTTTTCTCACTGCGTCCAGTCTTGGCTCGCCCCGACGAGATGGGAAACGGAGAAGTTTCATCTGCGCTAGGAGTCTGTTTTTTCTTCACTTGCAATAAAGACTCGCGAAACAAAAATGTGTCGAATATACCATATTGTCTTTCCGTTTCGAGAATATCTTCAACCGGATCAAATATATATAAGAACCAATAATTTTCGCTGATTCAATCAGTGAGAATTTCACTATTTGAATCAGTGATTCAAATTCACTGGAAAAATCAGTGACTTTTCACTGATTTCCAGTTGCATACTTATAACTGGGGGCTTCAGTGACTATTCACTGATGATCAGTGACTATTCACTGATGATCAGTGACTATTCACTGATTCAAATTTAGAGAGCACAGATGAAGGATCGAAAGGAGACAAATTGCGCAATATATAACTTTTATCTTCAACTGTAAATTGATAATCGGAAATCTTGTCACTTTGTTTGTACTACTTTGATGAATACACTTTTATTCAAAGCCTATAGACTGCTACATAAGAAAAAAAAAAATTTGTTCGATTCAAGAAATCGATTACTTGAATAATTATCAAGTAAATCTTTTACTAAGATCAAGTAAATATTGTCTTACTGGTCATATTAGTGGTGAAGTAAATATTAACTAGACTGAAGTGAATATCACGTGACCGATAAAAAATATTTACTTGATAATATGTAAGTAACCGATTTCTTGATGCAAACAATTTTTTTTTTTCAGTGAATTATTTTGAATCTACAACATATGTACCATAAAAAATAAAAAAACGCTTGGAAAATTACAAAAGCAACAACGACACATATCAGAGATTAAATTCCTAACTCTACACTAAATTTTTATTAGAGAAACACAGAGTCGTGTATTTGAGGGTTGACCAAATTATCGAGTTTTATAGTGTTTGTAAATCAGTCGTATAGTAAATGTGATAAAGTACATAAGTCTACTATTGTGTATATGAATAAAACTTTCAATACATCTCAGGGAGTTTACAACGGGATTATTTCTTACGATTTGTTTGTGTCGTGATTCATTCATGTAGTCGGGTTTCTCAAATAATCCAATATACTAGCTGACACCACAAATGATAAAAAATTTATTTCCATGATGCATCGTTCACAACCATCAATTAGGTAGGCCATCCATCGGATTCTATAATACAATTTCTCCCACGTGGCCGTGGACCTGAAATATCTCAAGTTCTACAGTAAAAAATGATCTGTTCCAGAAAATCAATTGTCTGTCGATCCAATTTTTTTTTCCTGCAACTTAATATAACAAATTTGTCTCTTATACCGAATGAAGTTGACAAAAAAAAAAAAAAATTGGACGAATTTTCCGGAAGCAAAAATGTTCAACTTTTTGTTGAAATTGGTAGAAAAAAATCCAGTTTTTAGAAAAGGGTTAATCCGTAGCGCGTGTCGGCGTGAAAATGTCCTTTTTGTATATTCTAAGCTAGTTTTTGGTAATAAAGAAGACGTTATCCCGTGCAACCTTCATCCCTCACCAGCGGTGACAACTTAACTTTTGTCAAGTAGAGGTACGAGACCTGGATCCGGCGCGTTTGCCGCTGCCCCTGCGAGATTTGTTCGCCATTTACTTCTTAGTCTCGTTGTTCTCACCGTTGGAGACGCTTAGCCTCATTGTACCGCGAAAAACCAGGACCGTCCCCCCCGGGGCTCGGGGCGAATCGTCCAGGTTGACGTCCGCATTTGCTACACAATTTTTTTTTTTTTTTTATCTCTCTTTACCCTCTGGCATCCTCTAATAGCTCTCTTTGCCCCGGTGGTGCAGTGGGCTTGAGGTCTCACGTCAATATATTTGTGGTCCGGAATTTTCCGCTTTTTCTTTTATTCTCTAAAGTTTTATTGCCCCACCGAACCGGCCACCACCACATGCCGACCACCGAGGAGACGGTCCTCCATTAGACGACTCAGCTGCCTGTGGAGTCAAGATATCCGGAGTCGAACCCCGACCCCCTTTTGCGAATTTTCGAAAGTCGAGACCGTTTTCACTTTTCGTAGACATATTTTCGGAAAGGGGGAAAATTCACTTTTCACTCGATGCGTGGCTGTGGCTGTGGCTGTGGCGCACATCAGCAGACAGGGTAACAAAAGAGAGTCTCGAATTGCGTTGACAAACAAGTGATTGCTTCGTTAGCCTTCATTCAACTCCGGCTATAGACACTCTGATGATGATGCCGATGGAATGCTCCGGCGCTAAATAGGATCCGAGTGAATATATGAAGAATCGAAATATTCGGTGAGGCTGGTGACCCGGGAAGAGGTCCCGGAAGACGTTCTCAGTCGAGTGCGTGGAGTCTTTGTGTCGATAATTTAGCGTCGGTGCATAACGGGCTTTGGCGAATTCGTCACGTTATTATTCTCGCCGATTTCACCGGGTCCGTCCTGCAGGAGCGCGGAATATCAGCCCTGGGACGAGGTCGAGGTTCTGTCCTCGGTCGTAAATAATAAACGCGACGTCGGGTCCCGTAAGTCAGGTATGTTTCCCTTGGTCGATGGCGAGATCAGGTCGAGTTGAAAAAAGGCATAGAAACGATTCTATGGTGTTTGGATGCTGGTGGTTTTCAGAGTCACGCCCTGAATGCCGGAATGCTGGAATTACTACAGTCGTCAGGGCCGGTCAATGGGGGTGGTGGATGGGAAAAACGGCCGATACAGGTGTAATATATTTACACCGGGACATCTTTATAATCTGTTAACCGAAGATGGAAAATATCACGGTCAACGTCGTCTCCGTCTTCGGATCCGGGGGCATATACACCTGCCCAGTGGATTACCCCTCCACTGATCCAGAGTCCACTGGGACCATGAGAAACGTAAACAAACTACCTTGTACCTTCTTATCTTCGGTTTGCATCGAACATTCCATTCGATTCATGATCGTCTATTCAATACAGCATGTTTCGTGATCACCTCAACGGTGCCGATGGTGTGACGCTATTCTACCTTCATCGACACAATATCGGGGAAGGGTTGATCACGCATCGATTTCGATGTTTATCTGATATCAAAATTTCAAGATCTTAAGGCTTAAGGCTTATCAATCAATCTTCTCTACTGGTATCAGATTCTGTTCTTATTCGTCTCTAAGATTGTCAGTGTAATTTTTTTCTGATTTCCTTTCGATGTCCGACCGTCAGCAGCTGGGAAGATTTTTATCCCTTAGAGATCGTGAGCTGCTAAGTCAGCGAATTTCGTCGATTCGACGAATCGCTTCTGGCAGCGGAGGACCGTCGTTGCGTGGATGTCGCACGATATGTGGTCCTGAAACGGTTTCCGTGTTTCCCTGTGGGGGTGCGAAGAAAACTCTCGCTTATCACGTCGCCTATGCAGCAAGGAGCCTCGACAATTTCGACGCGTTGCTAACGTTACAGCCATTGAAGCAAAAGTGATTTTCTATGGCCTCAAGCTATACACCCACGTGTATATAAGGTACACTATGCGAGTCTATCGATAACATCGAGAGCTACTCTAATGCTATTCACTTGTTCACTCACAATCCCCTCGATTACAGATACAGATCTTTTGCGTCGTTGCCGCTTCTATGGGTATTAAGTACTCACTTACCCTTGTATCTCGGAATAGTCTAGGCTATTACACTCCATCAACGTAACGCGGAATTACATGATCTTTCTTTTTAATAATAACAAATGTCCAATAGGGAATTTTCACGAATTTTTTAGGCACGATCGTTAAAAACGGAGTGCCTTATACATTCGCCATCGCTAAAAACGTCGGATCGAGAAAAAATTCTGAAATCATGTAGGGAGCACGTTTTGGCACCTGGGTAGTCGTTTTCGAGCATTTTCAAGAGTGGTGTATGTGACCCCCCCATTTCTTGTAAACACGGTTTCAGCCAAACCGCTGAACCGATTCTGATGAAATTTGCACTGGATACTGTTTTCAGCCTGCAGATGTGCAATTTTGTCTGTGTACTCGATCCGACTTCCGGTTCAGAAATGGCGATTGCTAACTTTGTCAATTTTGAAGATACAACAACGAGCTTTGGAATACTGTCTTTTAATCAGGAATCAAAATTTTGGAAATTTTTTAGGATTATTCCGGCACCTGCGTCTCGGTGTCAAATCGTTGAAGTTGCTTGTAAACACGAGCTTCGCCAAACCGCTGAACCGATTTTGATGAAATTCGCACTGGATACTGTTTTCAGTCTGCAGATGTGCATTTTTGTTTGTGTACTCGATCCGACTTCCTGTTCAGAAATGGCGATTGCTATCTTTGTCAATTTTGAAAATAATAGCGAGCTTTGGAATTCAGCCTTCTAATCACGAATCAAAATTTTGAAATTTTTGGGTGATTTGAACACTATTTCAAAACAAACCAGCACTCTGCGATCGTGCCTTACGCAAAAAAGCGATGAGCTTTTTGGCTAAAACCGGCTAGTTTATTCTTTTATCCGATAATTTGATGATCAGGATTGATGGAAAACATTGCACCTAATTGTTTATAGTTGGTTTTCACGTAAATCAATTTTTTTTTAATACAGCGTTTGAATTTCCCGGTCGCGTGTGACGTCGCACAGTACAGTTCTACCGCCTGGCGGCGCTGCGGACAACCATGGTCAACGGAATAACATGGCGGCCGAGGTACTGTGTGACGTCACGAGGCGTTTGAAAATTGATCATTTTCAATTGCTCTTCGCAGTCACCTGAAGTTGATTCTATGATTTTTATGGTTTTTAGATGCATACAAATACGCGTTCAAAGACACTTCTGAAGGTGGAATTGAAGGTATTTCTATTCATGATTAACTTTGAGACGGAATTATTGTTATCACCCTGAAAATAAAAAATTGAGTTTCTACTGTATCTCCAACTATTTTGAGTTCGACACTGGGTGTGTGTATGTGATCAAATTCTTGTCTGGACGATATCTCGAGAACGATTGCACGGATTTTGACCAAATTGGGCTCAATCGACGCGGTTTTCCGAAACTTAGAACCCATTAGATTTTGGCTTTGATCGATTCAGTACTTCCCAAATTATTCAAACAACATAATTCTGAAAAATACAATAAAAATGACGATATTTTGAAAACGGATTAACGGATTTCAATGGAATTTGGTACCACACAGTTTTTTGGGTCCCTGATCACGAATCTGAAGTCAGATTTGCGGAATTAAATCTGTCGAATCCAATTCGCTGGAAACAACACTAAAAAATCTTATAAGAATTGGTACTTGAAGGTTTGTCGAGCCTTTGATCAAGAATATATGAGGTCAGATTTGAAAAATTTAAAATTGCTGTGAAGAAAATAAATAACTCGAAGTTCATAGTCAGCTCTAAAATAAACCTGCTTGTTTTATTTGAATCAGATTTGAAAATTGATCCAACGTGTTTAAGATCAGATTATCGGCAGGGATTTGGAACACTTTTGACACTAGGTATATAATCAAATAATAAAAAACGGAACCAATTTATCGGGAATAAAACCAGATTTTATTTCAATGGCAATTAACTATTGAACAAAAAATGGATGAGCCCTATTAAAACTTCTGCTACCAAAGCCAAGAGTATAAGAAGCCAGCATAGCCTACAATAATAATCACTATCGTACGACATCAATTAATCGTCAAGTCCGAGGCACGCAGTTAACCCGACAATAGATCGTACTGATTAGATCGAGTCTGCACCACCTCAGCTCGACATCTACACGCGTACGTAACAGACATACGTGAAATAGTTGGGTTATAAATAATTGCCTCTCCGAGATAATCACAAATCGCCCGCATTGCGGTGTCGATTCAATTTTTTCTACGTTACAGTCGCAGCGAGCCAACAGCTTCTGTCACCCCTCGGCTCCAACGATCTATGTGTCGTATTGGCATCTGATATCCTAAACGATGACGATGACGATGACGAAGACGGTCCCGTGGAGAGCTGGTTGACACCGGGTGACACCGAGGTCCACAAGATCCAACAGCCCTCCCGCCGGCAGCGTCGCGAGGCGACGAAGCCTGAAAGTTTCATTTCTTTTTTCCGGTTGTTTTTTACGTGTTTTGAAATTTATCAAGAAATTAGGCGCCCCGACACCTGTGTCGTAAGATGATCATCGGGTCCCATGCGCCACCTCGAGCGATAAAATGCAATTAACTTCGTATTATTTGACGTTTTTTTCTGCCCGGGGAGTCCGATTTTTTTAAGTTCACAAGATATACGGTGATTGTTAAACGGAATTTTTTATCCGACGATCAACGATTCCCCACTCGTTCGACATTTTATTTCCGAGGCTGCTACTGAGCAGCTGGGACATACCGGAGGGCGCATGACCTGAGTTTTCTTACCCTCGTGCGGAAAACGGAGCATCAACGATCTACGCATGCGCCAACTTTTATTTCGCTCACTGTGACGATGCACAGGCTCCTAAAATCGAACTTTCTGGACAGATGGACGGAGTGAACACACTGTCTGTGACTCAATTTCTTTTGGGAATGTTCCTCGTTCACTTTGCCCTTCGACCACAGGAAATCCAGTCCGTATGTATACAGGAATTCGAACGGCAGGTCTCTCTACCAATAATTTCCTGACTATTGCGTCGGTCACTCGGTGACTGACTCTATGGAAACCATTGTCGTTGAGAAGATATACGACCATTCGTTCCCAGAAACAGTTTATATCCCTGTAAGGATGAGCTGCCGAGAAGTTTCATCTGCTCTCCTGACCTCTTCCTGTAACCTTCAGGTCGATCCAGCCACGTAACACAGTTTCGTTGAATAATTTATTCCATAGAATGAAATGAGTTTTTTTTTTTTTTTTGTATGAAAATCAGACGATCATTATTTCTCGTTGACCGCCGGATTGAGACAATAAAACAATCGACTCGAAATGATCTTAATGACTTTAGCCTCTCCGGTCTGATTCGACACGACCGCGAGAGTTGAATAGAATAATTAGATGATTATCTCTTATGTATCTCAACCTTTGATCGTACCCGGCTAATAATCGACGCCATTTGCAATTATGCGGAAGGGGAGCGTATCACTCACCGAATGATACCTCTATTATAATTACGAACCCGCTTCAATTGACCAGGATAATTTGACTTTCTTGAACGTCGAACGAGAGAAGAGAAACAACCTGGTGATGATAATGATATTCTCATCATTGACGAGTCTGTGGATTGATCGAAAATAAAAATTGATGCTTTTTAACAGCTGAATTAGAAACGTGAAATCGTTCACATTCTATAACCGATTTCCAGAACCCCAGTGTGGTCCAAACACGGAAAACCTCTGAATGGTGAGAATAAGACACGTTGAAGCCCCTGAAATATGTGTGTAATGTGTCCAAGAGTCAGGCGAAAAATCACTGAAGTTTTTCTCCGGGTAGGTATTCTAGTTTGGTGAAACGATTCTCGGACAATGGTCATTTCGAAAAAGTTGTGTGGGCACACAATGCGACCGGGGGTGAAAATTATTGTGGGGTCCCAGGGCGAAAAGCCTCTTGTACTACGTACCAACCGAACCACCCAAGTCGCTACGGGGATGCTGGGGTCACAATGATTCCGAAAATCATTACCTCGCCCGATCCATGCCTCACGGTCATTTACCAAAGTGGCTAAACGGTTAAGACTTTATTTATTGCGAGAAGGAAAAAGTCAGGCTTTAGTGAAGTGAATTCTTGCTAAAAGATTTTCAGTCAGTCGCTCCACGATCGAGTTACCTGAAAAACCTTAGGAATTCGACAGGTAATACGAGGTCACTCCCAGGAGACAAGATCCTCCGATGACCGGCAAAATTTTTGCCAAAAATACCTCATGGAATGAAAATGCGCAATTCAAATTTGTGAATACTGTTTTTCTTCCTTTTTGAGAATCATACTTCTCATGGTTGAGAGATCGAAAGTTCAACGTCATGCTCAGCGCATTGGGACT
This sequence comes from Euura lappo, assembly GCA_018257835.1. Taxonomy (NCBI): domain Eukaryota; kingdom Metazoa; phylum Arthropoda; class Insecta; order Hymenoptera; family Tenthredinidae; genus Euura; species Euura lappo. The sequence goes on along the minus strand of JAEUYN010002349.1, from coordinate 63,642 downwards.
CGACGATTTTGAATAGGCACTTTGCAGTATCACAACAGCGCGATTTTGTACGATATAATCGAGACTACTACCGCGACAATAGTAGAAAATCACGTGAAAATGTTACTTTTGAGGAAATTGCTGTTGCAATAACAATATTGTGGAATGGCACCGATAACAAAATAAGAATATCGTATGGAATTATTGTTGTTCTCCAATTATTGTGCCAGAAATATTTTTAATCCCAACAAAAAGTCCCTATGGGGTTATCGCTGAACAAAAATTTGCAACTGCAGCATTGAACATCTGTAACGAATTTTCCTAGCTTGAGAAACCAACGTCGTTCGAAAACGAGACGCAATGGGAAATGTTGTCTAATCAAATTTGTGATAATTAACAATTGTAACAATTGTGATTTGTAGAGCTGCATTATTGTTATAAAATATGTAGAGCAATTGCAATTCAAACGACTGGTTTGGGCTAATTATGACCGTTATTCATTTTGTTTCCAGCTACTTTGAATTTTGCAAACCTGACCTCACATTCTTGATAAACGGTTCAAAAAACCTTCGAGTACCAATTTTTTAAACAAGATTTCGGAGGTTTTGTTAGTTTTTCCCCTGGCAAATTGGATTCACCACTTTAAATTTCGCGAGGCTATCTTCAGATTACTGATTAATGACCCAAAAAACCTTTGAGGTAGGACTTTCATCAAAATCCAACGTTTTTTTTGGCAGAAGGTTAAAAACATGTTGCCCACACGTTATCACGAACCCAAAGTATGGTTCATGGTCATAAACTGCACGTAAAAAGAAGCCATGGACGGAAAGGGGTCAATAAATAATTGGGTTTGAAAAGATGTGATAAAAAAACATAGTGCTAGACTCATTTTCTGTATCCTTGGCTTTTTTTCTTCTTCGGATTGGCATTTGAAATTTGACGTTTGGCATTTGGCGTTGAACACTCTAGGGCAATACTCGAGCCGTAAATCATAAGGGAAATCTAGCAAACCACTACTGACTATAAACTTTATGGTGTTTGGTCCCATGGTCTAGTCTCGCCACCATCTTAGGCATGGAAACGAGGAAGCGAAACTCTCTGACTCTTGTCATACTGACTTGACAGTGGACACCGAGTCCTTTAAGACCATAGATCTTAAGGCAATGTTTCAACAATATCGGTTGGACATTGCATTGTGCAAATTTTTCCTCTACCCTCAGACCATTTCACTTTTCCTAAACTATACCCTGAAATATATGACTTATTACTTGGCTGATTTATTGGACCATAACCCAGGACAGAAACTCTCTCTCTCTCTCTTTCTACGTCTCAACGTAACCGAAAAGTTTTTTAAAACATCTTTTTCCACTCTTTTGTTACATTTCATTTTACGAATAGTGGAAAAAGGTCTCGAAATCTGTTCAAGTTTTTTCTCCTAGCTTTTGATTTAGGACCGCATGTTTTCTTTTGGGCGACCTCTCGCAATTTGCTTGCAATTATAATCGAAAGGGTCGTATGTGAGTGTGACACGGAGTCCATGCAGGGATCAATGTAAACCACGAATTGAAGGGTTTTCCGCTCGTCATCGGTCCGTCATTAGACCCAGATCGATTTTCCGGCCCCTCCCACGCGCCCGCGACAGGGTTGGCCAATGGAAGCCACCCCGTGGGCATATTTCACGCCCTCGCCATCGTCCGGGAAACTTTCTGCTACAGGACGAGAATAGGAAGAAGAAAAATGAAGGAAGAAGAGCCGGTGGAACGTGGGACCGAATGAGATGAAGGACACCTGATGATGAACAATTACAATGACATGTACTCTTCTTCATTCAATCGACCCCTCTCATTCATTTTGTACCCTTTCTTTTTTCTTCTCTCATATTTTTTCAATGGTCGATTGATTACGATCGTTGATTAGCCAGTACCAATTCGTTATACGTGGCACTATAGTATACGTAGAATCATAACGCGTCGAACAAATATGGCGGACCATAGCCAAGCCGTTGAACTGTCGGACATACATCATAAAATACGAATTCTTTTAGTCGTGGTGGGTTCTTCGACTACATTGATACAGTAACACTGAACTGGACCATAACGCGACTCGTTACCTTGCTTCTTGCACCAAGTATTATTGGTACTTTTTGTATGATTATTTTATCTATATTTCATAAAAACTTCCGGTGGAAACGTTTCAGAATGTACTATAAGTTACCAATTTTCTGAAATACCATGAAACAGACCGTTTCTCTTCCTTCCTTTTTTGATCGGTTCTCTCTTCCTTTCTACCGCTGAAATATTAGCCAGTGAAAATTGAGGTTTGAAAAATTACGGAATTTAAACTTCGCACAGGGCCTCTGGATCCATCCCCCTTGTGGTCAATAATTGGGTTGGAGTTCACACATTTATCTCCACATCTGCAATAACAGAAACCCCCGTTTTGACACCGAGGACGCAAAAGGAGAAACGATATTTGCAGATTTCATGAGGTCATATGCTTCCATCTTTTTTTTTCCTACATGGCTTAGAGGTCCTTTTGAGAATGTGTGTCCTGCAGATAATGTGATCGGGAAACAGTCATCTGTGGGTACATGATAGTTTCCCCATTTGTTTCCGTGGCAGCACAATAATACCTCGTGACGTGAAATTTATGAACGCTCTTCAAAATCGAGTTCGCAAACAGTGGTGTCCACGGACTAAACTAAATCATTAGATGGTCGAAAGCAAACGCCCCCCGCTGGTTCCAGCATTAGTTCGTCTGTCTCTTCTCTCTCTCCTCCTCCACTCCTCTCCTCATTCCTCTCTTGTTCGGTGATCGTATTATTTTTTTATTCTCTTCCTCGGTCTTTATTTTTCTTCGTCTATTTTTATTTCTTCCCCATGAACAGGAGCCTCCCATCTCTCTCCTTCTGACTACACTTTCGTATGATCTGGTCTTCCTCTCCTAAGCGAATATAATATAATATATGAATCCCACTACGTAGCAAACGACATGTGTTCTTCCCGATTTTTTTTACCTTTTTCGTTCTTTTTTTTCTTCGTTTTATTCTGCGCTTCTTTCATTTGTCTTTCATCTCTTGCCCTTTTGGTTCTAAATTGGCGGCGTGGCACCGACAACCCCTAGCACCGCTGCACCCCTTCCCAGTACCAGGGGCTGCTGCCTGGTATAGCCGAGGCCCACCGGGGCAGATGGAATCTTCAAATTAGAACCGTAGATGGAATTGAATTGAAAGGAAATCGGCAAAAGTGTTACAGTCTGTTCTTTTGGTCCTTCCTTTCTTTCACTGTGATCTTCTTTTTTTTAAACCGAAAGCGCGGTGAACATTTGGTGAACGAGAAGCGAGATACCTGTTGGGATATAGATACCAGTACATGCAGGTTATCCTCTATTTGTGATCATCTTTTTTTGGTAGTGAAAATCTTTGGACAATCCTGTGTAGAAGTTCTTATGCACCCAATTGTCGAATGTTGGCATCATGTATTGCGCATGTTGAAACTGAAAAATTAGCCACCTCCTAAATTCAGGATGACCTCTACTGGAGAATCACTTCAAGTCAGTTTGATTCACTGGATGTCACATAAAATCGACTAGAAACATATAATAAGTCACCTGAAATCACATGAAGTTAACCGGAGACATTGAAATGAGTCACGTGGAGTCATATAAAGGAATAATAAGTCACTCAGAATTACTTGAAGTCTCTTGCAGTCAATCGAAGTAACTTGAAGTAATTTGGAGTCAGTTGAAGAAATTTGGAGTCAGTTGAAGTAGATTAAAGTCAGTTGAAGTAACTTGAAGTAATTTGGAGTCAGTTGAAGTAGATTGAAGTCAGTTGAAGTAACTTGAAGTAATTTGGAGTCATTTGAAGTAGATTAAAGTCAGTTGAAGTAATTTGGAGTCAGTTGAAGTAGATTAAAGTCAGTTGAAGTAACTTGAAGTAATTTGGAGTCAGTTAAGAAGTAGATTAAAGTCAGTTGAAGTAACTTGACGACACTTGAAGTAACTTGGAGCCACTTGAAGTCAACTGAAGTTGTTTGAATTCATTCGAAGTAATTTGACTTCATGAAGTCTCGAAAGTCTTATGTGACAAAGTCAGGTGTATCAGCGATCAGTGGTCAGCCTCTAGGTTGTAACAGAATACTAATAGGTAATGAACAATGAAAGCTAATCGTTCAATTTTTCACTGTTGATTCGTCGTTCCATCGTTCCTGCAATTGTCGTTTATGTCGTAGGCATATACAGCTAAGTAATAGATCAGTGCACCGTCTGATGTTCCGTCAGTTTTTGGGGTATCTTTTTTCCTCGGTCAGCCTCGCGGGGAGCGGAAAAAAATGCCTGAAGAATTTTCTTTTATAACTAATGCCAAGTGATATAAAATAATAAGCCTATTAGTCAAGGGTCGTGGAGGGGTCAGGGGCTCAGGGGCTCCTCGTCACGGAGACGTGGTATACCTTGTCGTGTATGTACCTACCTCGGTGGAACCCGGCCCGGTCCCGGGCCTGGTCCAGGACCAGGACGGCGTGGTCCCACAGCATTCAGAGTGGATTTATGGCGTGTCCACTCATTCATAAAAATATTATTCAAATTTAGAACGTCTAGACTACTCGAGACGCTCCACGTCCACCTTCATCCCTCGAGCCCCGGCCGTATACACAAACTCCTTTTATTGGCGATCCTTATCTACTTCATTGATAACTCTCTGGCCCACTGTACTCCCTTCAGGAGATTAACTCCCGCTTTTTTATGTCCTCAGTTTCAAACGGAACGTTAAGCATTAACAGTGTGTTTGTTTGTTTGCTCTATGAGTCTTGCAATGTTGAATTTATTATACTGTCGATATTTGAGGTACTACTTGCACATTGATCGCAAATCAAGTTGAAGGGGATGAATAATTGCACAAGCTGATAGCCAAATTGAAAAAACTTCATATCATATTGATCGCATATCTGAAGGCTCAGTGAAAATATTGCAAAATTTTGCATGATCGACATCGATAACAAGAGATAATTTGTGGATGATGATAATATGGTGTGACTATAGAAACATTATATTTCTGTAAACTTGTTTCCTGCGAACTTTTTCGATTACAATTAAAATTATCAATCAATAGTATCAGATACGTGTTTCCTGCAGTAAATGATTTTATGTCTTGAAGCTGTTATTGTATTCATTCTGCTGATGTATGATGCAACGATACTGAAATGATTCTGCTGAAGCTTTGTCGCATAGCATTTGATTTATCTAGTTAATTTAATTGTTAATCTAATACAGTTCCTTATCTCTTGGATTATCTCGAGCATATCATCTTATAAATGCCGACTGACAATGAGGAAGATTTCGATGAAAACCGGATAGATTCTTTTTTTCTGAATCTCAAGATCAAGGATGAAAAATACGTCAATTTAGTCTTACTTGGGGAAGCGGATTTGCGCATATCTCACGCAAGTAATTCTCTTAAGGTCATATTTTACAGTATTTTGATAGTATTAGAGTAAGACCATTACCGATCCTCACGGTAACGATGAAGTGTTATAGTGTCCGAACAAAAGGTCTCCTCTCGAGTCCCTATTAAATTTTCGCTCCATATGTTCCGCTGGGGCTATAAAATTCCTTGAAAGGGGTATTATTTACGATGGTAAAACTCGCGAATCAAGATGTAAGCGTGGGCGACGCTGCAGCGACATACAGGGACACTCGAATATCAGACAAAAGATGAGCGAAAAATGTCCCAACAAAAAGTCTTCCGACGATTTTACCCTTCGATCCAGAACTTTTATCATTTTCTATAATCAATTATCGCCGAATAGTTTCTGAAAAAAGAATTATCGTTGACAAATATCTTTTTGGATCTTAAACAATTTGCGTGGAAAAATTGATCAATTCCTTCGCAGTTGCCAATCGGTGGGATTTGGAAAATTTTGTCCCAGTGTGAAAATCTTGAGGCGGTCTGTACCTCAGTTCATAATTTTCACGTCCCACGCATTTATTTCGAGGAATAATCGTAGTGTGTAGTGTGTAGTAGATAGGTATATCTCGACGACGCATAAATTATTTTTGTAAAATATTATGTTGGCAAGAATGTTGGGATACGCCAAGTAAATGTCCCGAACGGGAGGCGAATAATTTATTACCAGAACCGTGTAACACCTATCGGAAAATAAATTCATCCAAATTTTTTTATTCTTTTTTATTCATATCATTTATTTTTAACCCTCGGGGTCTCGGCTTCCTCGACTACGACATGAAAACGAACCTATTTTGACCCTTGGTCTGTAGAAGAACAGTGATTAATAAATCCATAACTCTCAATCGATTGAAATAAATGAGGAAAGAAAAATAAAAAACAAAAAACTTGTTAATTTTTATTTACCAATGCCTGAGGAACACCTGAGATTATTTCCAAGCATTAAAAAATACCCGAGAAAATACCGAGGTACGTAATAATATCAAAGGTTTATGATGCTCGCGGGGACTCCCCCGATGTTATTAAGAATGAACTATGGCTGCCATATATCGAAGAATTTCCTTCCGAAGTAAAGTATCGCTGGTATATAGTACCCGGGTTATTTTCTCTTCGTGATATAATAAATAAGACAAGATAGAATTGAGATGGGGCGATGTTGGATTTTTACCCAGACTTGGAAAAGCAAAGGGGGTTGTTGTGATAAATATCCGTTAATAATTGACATCGATGTTCCTTAAATTATTTATAATATTAGTCACAAATATTTTCTTGAAATAATCTGTTTCTGGGTATCATTTCATCGAGCACTATTGATATTGATTCCTTTTATATGTTTTCAATTAATTCGGCACCCTTGCTGAAAGGATGTCCTCTAATCCTCACAGGCTAGTCTGGATAACGAATGAACTCTGCATGCCGAGATTTCATTCAGATTAAATTCACGCTGAGAGTATAATCCAGAAATTTGTTCAGGATTAGCGTTTCTCGCCCTCCGCTGTATACTTACTTACTTACTTTGTCCGATGCTAAAACATGGTAATATCACATACAACGGCTCACGAATTAGTCTGGAGTATTTTTTTTCCTCCATCTTCTTTCATTCAGAATAATTAGGCAGAGGCTTGCAGCGGGAGAGCTTCTAACACAAACTGGTCTCACAGCTAATTCTTGATGGAAGGTGATATTAATTACTAATTTGGCAATTTTTTCGAAAGTCATCAAGATGGTGGACTAATTATACGGTTATTCAGAAGTACTTCACTTCCACAACAACAAAAACGAAATTGGTTGATAGAAGAATAGAACAGTTTTAAGGAACTGTGAAAATGTGGAAAGCATTTTCGATGATTGATAAGACATTGAAGCGAAGATTTGATTGTTTTTTTTTCAAATTTGATTGGCGAGGTACGTAATTTTCAGACTGAATATCTGATCATAATATGATGTAGAATTTGTAACAGTTTCTAGCTTCAGTAGATTCTTTTTTTTCGAGAGGACATAAACTTCAATTATACATTGCATGTAGATTTTGACCCGGATCATTTATCAATAAATCGATACAGATAACCGATTTTTCCAGAAAATCATCCGAGTCAGAATAAATTTGGCCAATTTACATCGAAAGCCCTGATATTTCGAAAAATACGGTCAAGAATATTATTTTGTTGAAGTTTGTGACGCGACTTTCAATCAAATGAAAGATTGTCAATTTCGCCAACCATGGATTCTAAAAGATACATTTTTTCCAAACTTATTACCCTCGAAAATTATCTCAGTCTCCACAATGAGTGAAAAATAGTTGTCCATTCCCACTTGGTGGTCTTCAACGTGGATAAAGATTACAGTATGCCTAGATGGAGGATTACGTGGTAGGAATCATAAAATCCTCAAAAGCTGCTACATAATGATTGTAGTCTTTTGATGGTCGCAACGGACTTACAGCATCCGTGGTCTTGTAACGAGTGGGATTATGCACAGGGCAGGAGTCGGCTATAGTTACCAAATTACCATTATCACTATCATAGTCGATGTATTCCTTCGACCGTAGAGTCCCTGCAGGAGTCAAAACGGTTGACCTTTATCACGCGATGGAGTGGTATAAGAAGTGCATCCTTCAGAGTGCGTGCATACATAACCTAACCTATAATAAAAACACTCGAAAATCACGTCGCGCACTGCACGTACGCCGGTAGCTCATACCTGGTTGCATTCGCCGTTTTAGCAACGGTGACGCGTGGACGTGATCTACGCGGGGGGCGACGTTCCCCACGTGGGGGGTACACGCACGACATACTGGGAACACCCCGCGCGAATCAAGGATAAAGACGTTCTGGGGGGTCTGGATCCGAGGCACCCTTACCTCCATCCCCACGTCGCTGGGGGCCCACTACTCTAAAATACACAGCTCTCCACCTTTGTTGAAAAAATGAGACTGCCAATGGGTGCCCGAAGGTGCACAATAATCGACAATAATTGTCCGCGGCTCAAAGGCGAGACCAAAAAACCTGCCAACCTTACCAAAAATTCTATGTAGTGACCATTTTTTCAATAAAACTCCCAAATCTTAGTCACTGATTCGTTTATATCGTGTTTGTCTCTTGTGTAACTGTGGAAACTGACCAGCCGGCTTTACCGACACGTTGTAGCTGCCCACTTTCAAGAAATATCATCTTCAGGAATCGTGACTGAATCTGCAGTAGCTGAAGCTTCCCGACCAGACGTTTTTGTTTTTCTGTCTGGTTTTTAGTTCCAGTAAATTTGTGGAAAAGTTTTTTGGCCAAATCAGGGGTGCATCTGAGGTCAGTTTTCATTTTCTACCCATCAACCACGAGAACCAGGTGGGTATCGAAGCATTTGTTTGCGCCCAGCGGTTGCCTAGCTAAAGAAAAAACCGATTGGTTGCAAAATTATAGAGTGCGCGACGATGCCTCCCAGGGTGAAGTCGTATTCAGTAGTGGTACCCGGTGCGGACGCGACAATGTGCCCCCCATGGAACCCGCGATCGCGGGGGGTCGATGTACGCTACTGGATCAACGCATACGGCGACCTCTCAACCCGTACTACAAGCATACAACTCGTGAAGCCAACGCGCCACACGTCAGTCACTTAAACTATACTTCCCGCGCTTTTGGGTGGTGCAGACTGACTCCGCAGGATGACGGCTGTCACCCTTTTGAGACAGCCTGTCAAATTTGCTAATATATTTAGCCGATCTATTAATTCATGATACATTAATGCGGGTTTACGTTTACAGAGGAAATGGCGGTTTGGATGATGATTTCTACCGGATCGAAGGTTAATATCATAAGACACAACATGATGAACGATTTATTCCGATTCGAAACTCATTTTATAGAGTTGAAATGAAATGGTATCCAAGTTTTTCTCCACCTATATCTCTTTGGCGGCACCTTTGTGCTCCTCATTAGCCGGTCCTCTTCCGTGGAACTCAACGATCCCATATCTTCACCTGTATTGTAGGTAGGTACACAGAAACACGATGATACGATACATGGAGGAAGGTACACGGTCCTCTGGAAGGAGTATCATTGTGTAGTCGCTTTGTTACTCGATCGGAAAGATGATGAGTTTTGCTCAGAGATGCTCACAGTCATTGTGAACGAGCTTTGTACCCCGAGAAAACCAGACGCATAGAACCATAACACATCGTCAAGTCCATCAGCAGCAGCAGCAGCAGCCCGGAAATCACGATCCAGAAAAACACTAGCTTCATCTTCTTTCGGACTCTTTCCTGAATTTTATGGATCAAGATTGATCACGACGCGTCGTCTTTATCGGGATTCAAAATTCACGCGCATTTATGTTGAATCTATGACTCAAACTGGGTCAGAGTTTGTGGCTCGTTTACGAAAATCGTACCCTCAAAGTAGAAAATGAAAATATGTATAGTGAAACATCTGCTAATACTTGAGAATGTGGAGTTGGCGCGAGTCGATGATGCTTGACACGAGCTAAACGAGAGACATACTAATTGTGAGCGGAAAGCCTGCACATGATTTCTCACAGACTTTTGACTTCTTGAGGATACACACTCCGCTACACGTGCTAGCGCAAACCCTACTACCTTCACCTCTTCCTAGAGTTGTTGCATGCTGCGAATATAGTCATTTCACATGAATGAACGTTGTACCCCCCCTGCACACCAACGATTGGAACCGTTTCAAGGTAAGAACCACTCACCTTGTTCCATCACTAATTCAGAAAATAGTCGAACGCTCGACGTTGAACATAAATGTCGATCTTTACTGATCAACCAGTACAGATAAACGATGCCAATAAGCAAGTTTATTGCTTGTGAAGTGTTGTTGATAACTTTTGCAAACATGTCTGAGAAGAGCATTCAACAAATCTTGGGAATAATTTTTGTTGATAGACCGCAAACTGTTATCAAAGAAACAGAAATGACCACTAGGACGTTTGTAACTGAGTCTCTCTTTTTCGAAAAAGCCTTTTAGGGATGGTTTTGGAAGCATATGAAGACTGAAGTATGGTCATACATTGTCCAAACTCGGATGCGACCATCTTGAAGTCATCGAAAACTGTCATCGTGGTGGAACGTTGAACATGCTCAATTTTCTGTACTCCTTCACCTTCCTCGATGTTTTCGGTCTTCCTTCTGTTCCCCATCGTATCTTACTTCCCTAAGATCCTCGAGCTGAGAGAGTCCGGTTGATTCGTGTGTCGGCGAGACGAACACGGGTGCCAAGTCACGCCTCCCGTTGAGCTTGTTGTCATTGTCGGTACCAATACTCGTGTCTTAGGCCCTCACCGATAAAGACACGGACGAACGCTCACTGGGGATTGATCTTATCAAGAGAGCCGCGCCGCCAAATTGGCCCTCTTCAAGGAACCACCGCGCAGCACCGCCTCAAAGGGGCCGAAATTGGAGCAAAAGTTATACCAATACCGATCCAGCCGTATGTCGACGACAAATTGACCCCCGTTTCCCCACCCTCCTTCTCAACTGATCTAGAAATTGCTTTTCTAACGGTTCGGAAAAAAAGCTCAATTATCTGCGTCCATTTATTTCTACACTTGATACTAGCCGCTTCCATCGACACGTACCATCAAGCATCACGAACTGTTACAAAAACAATTTCTTTCACTTTTAACAGTCCAGCACTACTTCCGTTGTTGCTAATCTTTTAGCGGATGGATGAGGAGATTGATGTACAAATTTTTGCTAATCTTTTTATTTTCTGCTTAATCCATGTTCGTACTGAAATGTTTTTGCCCGTAGAAAGTCAATGACGTTAAGTGAGCAAGTCTTGGACCGTGACTCGCGCCGATGAGCTCCGCCCTCGCAAGAGAGCGTCCAATCATAGTCCTTTGGTTGAGCGACCGGATTGCTTTTTCCTTTTTGATGAAGCCACCACGCAAGTAACATACGTAGCTGGAATACACTGAACCGCGATATCTGTGTTTGTTTGAGTACCTCTAAACTTTCACGAGTCAACGCCATCTTAGAAACACCGGACATAACAGAGCCGACTAGTTACTCGTATCGATTACTTTGCTAAATTATAACTATAAACTTCTTGTAGACACGTGTTTTCGACCATACGACATGCGTTTCAATGTGGAAGAGATACTCTCCGATTCACAGAAGGAGATCTCGGAAGCCAGTCCGTGTCATCGACTGAACGATGAAACAGTTTTCATGAAATCGTCAGGATACATTTTACAGTCCGGACAGTCCACCTTGGAAGTGGTAACACACTGATATGGGTGACTGAATGCTTCGAAAGACGCCGTTGACGCCGATTTTTTAATTGGTAAATAGGTCTTCCACCCGACTGAATATCATGACTAGTAAAGACTAACAAGCAATGCTAAATTCTCACGAAGTGAGGGTCCATGTTGTTGTATCGAATCTCAACGGCTCTCAACGAATTTTTAACTTCCATTTTAGGTTTTTGATCTAGACTGCGAGACCAAAATCGTTGGTATAGTGTGATGTCTGACTGAGCGAATGAACAGTGAACCTGCAGATCGTGAGAAAATTTGAAGTGTTCGTTATTGGGCAGTAGCATGTAATTTGCACTTCCGTTCTGGATAAGGAATAATACCGCGTATGTGAAGTGCAGACAATGGCACGGCTACCCCCAGACTCGGTAACCCGACTCGGTATTGTCGCAGGTGCCTATTTACTACGTTTAAGTCAGCCGTGAACAATACCCAGGGAATGTCCCCTGCGATGAAGCTGGAAGCCGAAAGTCGGATGCTGGCCCAAAGCATTTTCTAAAGAAGTCAGACACGCCGATGTGAGGCGATTATTGTTAACGACGCTCGGGGAGAGACCACCTCCTTACACTTCATACACAATTCTAATATACACAGTTAGTCAACGATTTTGCGTCTTGCTGAGACTTCCAACGACTGTTTTCTCTTGTACTCACTTCAATCAACCTCTCAAACACGTGTTCGCCACCTTTATACGTACGGACCCTCAAAAACGGCTATTTTTAACGCATTCACATGCCCCCCGTGCACCTCTATCCATATACCTTTCCGAATGAGCGGATCGAAAAGGGGAGATTGTTCTTCTTTCATTCAATGGGGGTTCTATTTATCTCTTATCGCTATCACAAAGACTCCACCGGCCTCTCTTGCTCAAGAATTTCCTCCATCCTGAAATCTTGACACTAAATAAGCAATACTAAAGAAGATCAGCGACACATGAAGTATTTCAGAAGGTGTTTATAACCATAGAAATGAATGATATGAATTCTCCAGAACAGTTCCGGATGTCCTGATCCGTCCGCATCTGGGATTCTGAACAATGAGGTGAGTACGTAGTCCAGGGCAACGGGTTCGAATAATGGCGTACGTCAGATATATTTTTGTCCTTCCGCGTATAGTTTTGTCGAAGGAATGTCTTTGCGTTGATTTTCGTCTGTGAATATAACAGAGAGAATATATAATACACCAGTCGAAGGTTGGTATATTAAATTCCGTTGTAGATATAGTCGTCAGGGCGTGGCTGCAGAGCCGATGCAGCAGCTTCCCGAATTCCCATTTTCCAACCCCCTCGGTCACAGGGCGCGTCGTCCCCGAGGGGCACTTCGCTACGTGACTTCCGACTTCGCTCCAGTCTAATAACCACGTATTAGCATTGGCATGGCCTCAAAGAAAATACCTGCCGTTACGTACATGGCTTTACTGCAATTTGTAATATCGTCGGTGTCAGTTCAATGAAGGAATATTCTTCGGTGTAAAATGGGAAATTCAGTTTGTTCGAATTCACAGAGAGAATAGAAGCAATTTATCTTCACTTCGGAACATCAATGCCCCGAGGAGTTGTCCGCATTCATGATCACAAGCAAAGTGGATACATTTAGATCGGAATTTTGGGCGTCGACGAGGTTCCATTATCCCATTAACGCTCAGGATTCTCGTCATCGGTAATTGAATTCCCTCTGGAAATATCCCCAAAAATATTCCATTTGTAACCATTTTGTTGTCCTTGAGAATCAAAACGAAATCTTCCACTGAATCTCTACTGAATCCTTTATTGGACCGTTGAGAAAGAGTTGGAGCAAAAAATGTTCGAAGCCAATCACTGATATACTGGAAGACATGGGGAGCTTGACGGATCATGAAAGGGATTGAAAAATGTTTTTTCTCGGAAGCCGTAAGTTTATTTAATCGGAGTGTATCCATTGGCATCACGTTGTAGAATTTCATTGATCATGGTAGTTATACGAGTACATAAAAATAACACAGGTGAATGAAAAAAACCAGGTGTTTTGGATTCAATGTCAAAGGATGAAATAAAACCTGGCGTGCCTACGGATGTGGTGTGGAGAAAATATCACAGGTACGGAATACAAACAGGTGAGTCTGTAAAATAGTGAAAATAAAAATCGGTATAAGATATGTGGGTAATAAAAATGGACAATGGCGGAGCAAATTAATATTAAGGTTCCGGTGCAGGAGGGAGTTTCCAGTTCCCAGTTACAGAGTTTCAGAGTTTCAGGGTTTCGAGCTCTTCACGGACGATGGGTTAAAAGAGGGTTGCAGGGGGTTTGAGTAGGGACAGTAATTTATCAACCTAAGATAGGATCTCTATGGTCGCGTGTACTTTGGCGGAAAACATTTGTCCCTCCTTGATCCACCTACAGGACCTCCGCATCATCCGTAGAAGAAGCCCTCGCGGCTCACGCCCGAAGATCCCTTCACCCCCAGAGATAATTTTCTTCTCCAATTATTGAATTCGTTATCACGATTTTATATCCATTCGATTACCGATCACTCCTGTTTTTTGTTGTTTCTTTTTTTATGCAAGATTTAAATCTTTTCCGTGATTATTCGAGTTTACCTGCGATCCCCGAGTCCAGGTAGAGGTATGGGTGCATCCCGGCAATACTTTCCCCACGAAAATCAACGGGCCGAAAATACCAGACATACCAAACCGTACGGCGCGCGCCCAGACGCCGCCTCGCCTGCTTCGGCAGCTAAAATAATAACAAATGGAAGAAATGAAAATAAAAAATGGTAAGAAGGGTTGAAACTCAATGACGAAGGTAGCTCGATCCACGGTGTGTGCTTTTCGTCTCTTTGTCTCTTTTTCTTTCTCGGTTTTATAGCCGCGGATCGATTCTTCTTCTTCTCTGTCTTTTTCTTCACGTTTTTATCAGAAATTTCGATTATTCATCACAGTCTCGAGGTATTAGCATGGCTATGGTTTGTTTGTTCCTTTTCTTTGGGAATGTACCAAGAATTTTATATATAGAGCTTATATTGAGCTTTTTTCATGTTATCGTAGCCTTCAATCATCCGTGAAACTGTTGTTCCTCATTACTTCAACGATCAATTATGTTGAAATGAGAATGGATGTTATTTTGTAGATTTTTTCAAAATGGTACATGAAAGAAATTGGTCCAGATATTACTGTAGAAGTGACCTCTCACAAACTTCTTTGACATTAGGTTATAAACTGACAAGATTTTGCGCATTGCGGAAGCTCTATCGCACCGCTGTGCACCGACGTGCTCCGCTATAATACCATGATCATTATATTTTCTTTTATATAATATATGAAATACGTTAAAGAAATAAGGTGCTCCACTTGTTTTCGGCGGTTCAGCTCCGACTTCGGTATCAGCGGCAGCAGTTCTTCGATGGAGGGGGTGGTGAGCGTAATTCTTGAGAGAACTCGACCCCCGGCGTTCGCGGTGGGACGCCATCTTATTTATTGTTTTAATTATATCGAAATATATCGCTAGATCCTACGAGGAGGCGAAGGGATCCATGGAGGCACTGCACCGTCTCTCACCAAACACTCAAGATTTATGTCGCAAAAGCTCTTCTTCTTACGTACGATGCAGGCATCCTGGATCCTCGAACCCATTCTTCTTCCATCAGATGCATCTACATTCCTGTTCATCTTCTTATGCATCATCCTCGTGGTGTCTGTATTACCCCGTTCGGGCCAGAAGCAGCCGGATGGTACCTGTGATCCAGAAGTGGATTTCGTGAAGAGATCCTGAGTTCTATCCTCGATCTTCGATCTTCATCCTCTCGCTTGGAACCGTGATTTTGCTCTTCCGGAAGTTAATCCGTGTACGCGATTGGATTGTGATCGAGGTATACGAGCCGACGATCGAAGTGCTACCGCTCGAAACCGACAAAAAAGGAGCCGAACCGATTGGTAATTATTGCCAGCGGGTAGTCGCATTGTAAAATATCCTCTTACAGCTCCTGCGCACCACCACTCATGTTGACAACTCTTGGCTCACTGGTTCAGAAAATCTATCGTATGTCGGTCTCCCGATTACTTCTGTTCCACTCATCACGCGAATCGGGGTTTCAATCTCTTCAGTCTCTGATAAATTGACGGATTAATGAGTCAAAATGAACCAAACTCGACCGCAATTTTGAGCGACTTCCTAATACTGTATCGCAGGATGAAAAATGTGAATGTGGGCGTTGGGGGACTTATTTTATCAAATTCTCGATACTCCAAAAGTCATTGAAATCTTATCCAAAGTTTATTACAGATCGAAGAATTGACTTTTTCAAAAATCACTTGTCGTAAGGTTTCAGGCACACGGTTGATCCGATTATGGCTCTCGAAGTCTCATTTTCTTCGGAGAGCAATCCTTCATCGTATGAATGAGGAAAATTGAAAAAAAAAAAAAAATTCGGACCAAGTTTCAACAAAATAGTGACTAGATTGTCCTCAACCTACGCGACTAATGCGTGACTTCAGAGCAGGATCTTCGAACCCAATCGAAGTATTTTATGATCAATATAGATATCGAAGCGGGGTCAATAAATAAGGCCTAACCACGGTCGTTGGGTTGAGTATAGGTAAGATAGAGTTGAAGTAGCCTAAGTAACCGAAGCGTGATGGGGCGGGGCGGGTCCAAGCCTTAATTACTGGTTAAACGGGAGTCTTCTACGCCTACTAAAATAGGGCCCATCGTGAGCCCGGGGAACCTGGGGAACCTGGGGTACCTCGAGAACCCGATTTAGGCTAGTTTGCCCCGGAGTAACGAAGGCAGGAAGAAGGAAGAAGGCCGTTGGGGCCCGGGATAAGTTAGCCACCAGTCATCAGCCACCGGTAAATTACACGTTTGTTTTAACTCGGGTTAACTCGGGACCAATTCGCCGCTGATTTATCGCCACTCCGTGCCTCTCCGGCCAGTCGACTCCCTTGCTTCGCCCTTTCTTCGAGAATTAAAGAACTCGAAGTTTGTTTAGGCCCCTCGAGTCTTAACCGCGGTAAATACCAACAGATTTACGACCTTCTATCAACTTCGTCAAAATCATTCCGAGTCCAGTTCATCTGCAAAAATTCATTTTAATACACTTCAAACTCATAAGAAAAAAAAAAATGTTTTACTTTTCTTTGTGCTTGAGGAATGAATCTATGGAATTAGCATAAGGAAGCGATATGAAAAAAACAAACTAATTTTCGTCAAGAATCGACGAGACGAGTGCTCGTTGTTGATTGAATATACTGTAATTCTATTTTGAAAACAACCCTCGTCGGTTGAGCCCCGGGGTTGATACACATGCGGGTCTTGAACCCTCCGCGTTCTCTTATCACCCCCGCGAGATGAAGACCGTACTGAGACAGATAAGTGGCTGTGGGGCCAATTGAGCGGTGATCAGGGTTCCCCGCGATTCGTTTATTGAAGATAACGACCCTGTTCTTCCCTAGGAAATTAGATACATTGTCTACAAACTCGTTAAACTACACCGAAACCCCCTCACAAACCCCCCCACCTTTATCTCGATCATGGAAAATTAACGACGAGTTAAATTATATTGTTTGACACATTATTACATGATTCACTTGGGATGTGAAAGGCTGAAGGGTACGTAGAACCTCAACCAGATATCCAGAAATAAGGAGATCGAGAGAATCTCAATATTTACAAATATTGAAGTAAAATATCTTTTTAATGGACCAAAAAAGGGAATCATTTTGTGCATCAAGGTTAGCATGTATGTACCCATGAAAATTGAGTGAGCTTTGGGTCACAGCTTAGGCGTGTATAAGCGGATGACACAGCGGGTGTCTAAACGCTGATATAATCGGTAGAGAAACCCGTGGGTAGCCATTGGTGATATTTCGATCGTTTTTCTAGCTCACAATACCGATTGAAATATTGTAATTTATCGCTGCATGCAGGGGCACGATCCGTGAATACACGCGAGGATTTTCAGATCAACCCTGAACAGACTGAAGCTGCTATATGATACGAAAGAAAAAAAGTGATTGAATACGTTCATGCCCTACCCTGCATGGATGAGGAATAATTTATACTCGGAAAAGGGAAGAGAAATCTATTTTTTTTGTTTGTTTCAAAACCATCATTAAGATCTAAGTAGTTCCATATTTATTTCTTTATGAGCCCGAATTCACAGAAATGGTTTTTTTTGTCTACCTGGTCGAACAAATTGAGTCAAAGAGGGAAAGACTGAAACCTGTTTCACATAAATTAGAGTAGAATACAATTAATTAGGATAATATTTTCAATAATCAATGAATACGAAGTAATAATCATAAATAATAATAATTCAAGTATCATAAGTATATTAAGTTGAACAGTTAGAAATTGTGGAATGGTAGCAGAGTAATATGAACAAAACGTAAAATCCTCATACATCAAGAGCCGGACAATAACTTTACTTTTGGAGAAGTGAGTATATATGTAGGTACTACGCTGTGTGCGGACGTACAGAAGTTGTTAATTCGCTTTGGTTTTAATTACAAACTTATAGTTAATTAGTAAAGTTTGCCGGGTTATATTCTGTCCGGAGTATTTCAAATTAACTGCTACGGGTGTGTAAAGCAATAAACACTTTGTTTCGCCATTTTTTATTTTCCATTCACGATGTATTTTTTTTTTTGTTTTAAATTAATTTATGACTCACAGTATTATATATATTACACCGTGGTTGGAACCTCGGAGCTTGGAACTCTCGCGAATTAAAACCTGGTTGCCTCTTTTAATTACTTTATAATTAAAAGATGTCCCGTGACGCCTGGTCTTAGATTAAACACTTATTCTTATCTCTCACAGCTACTCGGAAAGCTTTTTCCAAGCACTTCCTGCAAACTAATTTTTTCCTATCCGCAACTTTCTTCGCTTTACCTCCGGATTAAGAAACGTGTAGATCTTCATCTAACAACCAACCCTTTTCTTTTTTGCTTCTTTTGATTGTGACATCGCGCTCTTGCAATAATTAAATCAAGTTAGTAAAAAAAAAAGGGGGGAGAAACATCAACGTCTTTTAATTATCG
Source organism: Euura lappo (assembly GCA_018257835.1). Taxonomy (NCBI): domain Eukaryota; kingdom Metazoa; phylum Arthropoda; class Insecta; order Hymenoptera; family Tenthredinidae; genus Euura; species Euura lappo. The sequence continues at coordinate 44,917 of JAEUYN010002349.1, read as the reverse complement.
TAGCAGAATGAGAATTTTACTGCAAAATTACGTGAACGAAGAAGGCTCGAAAGATCGAGATATTCAAATGAATTGGTAGAAGTATTGAAAAAATAATAATGAATGATAATTATCAAAGAATTTTACACAATTTTATAACAATTTTGGATTTTTGTCTCTTGTCATCGGTAATTATGAGACACTGAAGACTGTACGAATATCCTGTGCTTGCATGAGTTATGTGTACGCAGGATGGGGATAAAATTTTGCGCTATTAATCACCACAAAGGTGAATTAGGTAAAGATAAAGGTGAACGTATATAAAGTTTCTGATATAAAGTTTGTTTTAATTACAACCGCAGCGTGTGTTCAAATCGTTTAAGACTTTGAGCCAGCATCCTTTCTACCATCTGCCATTAGCCATGTAGCTTCCTACCTCTCGTGAAAATTTTCCGTGAAACATTAGTTCCCTAATTGCAAACCGCACAGTTGTTTAATCTATGTATTGGTAATTAAAATACGTGCTTTAATTATTACGCTCTTAGCGCCTACAGGTGCACGATCATATATTTCATAACTCAAACTGTGTAACTAGAATACGAAGAACACCAAAAAGACGCAAAAAGACACGATCAACTTCAGAAAATTAAAAAATGGTCGAGTCTGAATTCCTGGTTGATAGACTGCAGTATGAGAAAATTCAAAATTCAGTGAAAACACGCGGGTTTGGACTGACTATGAGCCAGCCATATTTTTAATTTTGCAAATTTGACCTCAGATTCTTGATCAGTGGTTCAAAAAACCTTATAATACCAATTTTTACAAGGTTTCAATTATTTTTTTTTCCCAGAAAATTGGATTCGCTATTTTGAAATTTTGCAAAGCTGACTTCAGATTCATGGTCAGCGACCCAAAAGACCATGTGGTACCAAATTTCGTTCAGATCCTTCTTATTGTTTTTTCCAGAATTTTGCTGTTCCAATAATTCGGAAAGTACTGAATCGATCAAAGCCAAAATCTAATCAGTTCCAAGTTCAGGAAAGGCGCGTCGATTGAGCCCAAATTGGTCAAAATCCGCGCACTCGTTATCACGATATCGTCCCGAAAAAAAATTGATCACATCGTCAAACTCAAAGAGGTCGGAGGTGATTCTTTGGACCTGAAAGTCGCGGAGATCCACTAAAAACTCAACTTTTCATTTTCGGGGTGATTACAATAACTGCATCTTTCCTCTGGAAATATAGACAAATGGGAAGTTGAAAATAATTAAGATAAAACTAAAAAAGGGTCGGTCTGAACTCTGAATTCAGCACCTTTCGATATCCTCGCGATGCTTCATACGCATGATGGATCCGAGTAGGTACAGAAGGTGGAATGAGGTAATTTTACGCGGATATATTTCAAAGCGGAAAATCGTATTCGTCCGCACCGTTAGTCATGAGCCACTATTATCAAAACTCTTCTGTCCTCTAAGCCCCATTGTGGGTCAACCCCATGTTGGTATTTAATGTCACATCAGATAGCAGGCAAGATGGTGTAAAATCATCGTCGGATTAAAACGATACTCTCCCTTCTAGCAGCTTCCCTTTCTCTCGATTCCATTTTTTTTTATCTCCCAAACTTTGTTCAAAAGATTTTGTCAAACCGCTTTTGAAAGTTTCCTTCAGTTTGTACTACTATTTTTTTCTAAGATTTAACGGATCTTAACTTTGCACAGATTTGAAGGGATTGGATGAAAGAATTGAGGCGCAGAAGAATAAAAAGTAAGCAAAACATCCTGCGTTCACATTTTCATTGCAGAATGCGATCAAATTATTTCAGAATAATTTTCTGTCGCAGTCGTAGAAGGACATATTATATAATTTCCAATTTTTTAATTTTTTTCTGTCGCATATTCTATAAAGATGTAAGAAAAACTTTTTCCATGAAATCTTCGAATACAGCAGCATTGAATTTCGAAAAATGTGCCCAAAGAATTTTGAAAATATCTTAAGTTATGTTGACTAATTCACCTTTATTGTTAACTTAAAATTGTTTTCTCGCATTAGGAAGTGCATAAAATCCATGAATCGTTAGATTGGTTTTTAAAAATTGACGAGATATCGAAAAAAAATACTTGCTTCGTCGTAATGACAGTAAACGGTTTTACCTTAAAACTCAAAACGTAAATGTGTCATTTTCTACCGTACCGGTTGTCACCTGATACGACTCCTCGGTCGATACAGTGACCACTCTCAATGGTTGTGCATTACCTGCACAGTTTTCTACTTCGTCCACTGAAATCTGTTTTATGGACTGTCACATTGGCAGTTTCCGTTTTTCTACATTATCTACGGCGTGATTTTTGTTCATATTTGAGCGACGTTAGGGGTTGAAAGTGCAAAGGCGTAGGATGTGGATATTTGCCAGTTTCCGAAGGGGTTCTCAACATATTTTCATTTTCATTTTTTTATTTTATTTTTATTTCATCTCTCTCATGAGTATCCGAGACAATAATTTTTCGCAACACTTTATTCAGCGAAACAGAAAATTAGGTATATAAAAAAATAGTAGCTTTCACCATAAATTTCTGAAATTGCTGCAATTTTGAATAATTTCAGTCAGGATATTAACCAGATTGGAAGTAGAATAAGGATGATTAAAGGAGATCAGGGAAGGGCGAAATGAAAATCAATTTTGTTACATCGTTAATACATAATTTATTTGTCAACACACATTTTCCATAAATATATTTTAGATATCTTTACGATATACATATATATATGATGATGGGGGCTTGCCCATCACCCAACCGGTTCGGGTCGTATGCGAGTTTAATACGACATACGGGTCGTTTTAGGGGGGTGGCATTTCTGTCGGCTGAAACAGACGAAAAAAAAAGGGAATCCAATGTCCGACCTGGAACAAAGTGGAAACAAAGAAAAAACAGATATTTTTTAGACATTTAATCATGAAATGTGTCAGTATTATTCTATTCAATCTTGTTCCAAGCTTTTATGAAAGACAGAAGAAAAAAAAAAGAGAGAACAAAAATAAGTTGAAAACAAATTGAATTCTAGTAAAATTGTTCGACAACTGTTAGAAAAAAAAATTAATCGATTTTTATTTACAACGAATTGCGAGTTAATTGCGAATCAAAAATAATTTCCTGTGGAATATTCAACTGCCACATATTGCCGACGATACGCACGAGATTCGGAGAATTTCATTCTCAATCGCGTCCAAGTTTACTCATCGTCCATTCGAACGTTAAATAATCGAGAATAATACGGATAACTCACATCACAAGACCCCGTTTATCAACGCCGAAATTGATGATGTCAATACATTCGCGCGGCGTCACTGCTGCTCACACGCTCGCTAACCAAGCCGTTAACCGTTTCGAGTGACCTTAACTTGTGTCGAGAAATCTTGCGAAACTAAAGTTTGAATAGCAGGAACCGAGTAAAAATTCGAATGCACTCTTACACTACTCATACGCAACAGGCAACAACTGTGTATATTGAGGAACAAAAGGCTACGCATGGAAACAATGAAACCAAAACAAGAGATCGCGCCGTCCTGCGTAAACAAGATCAAATATTACCGTTGCAACGCACGAGATTCGAAGAATTTAATAGTAAATCGCGTCCAACTATACTTGTCGTCAATCCGAACGTTAAATAATTGAGAATAATAGGAAAAACTCACATCGCAAGACCGTTGATCACAGACTCGTGCGGCGTCCCTGCTCACGCTCTCGCTACCCAAGCCGTTAACGGTTTCGAGTTTGAATAGCAGGAACCAATCAGGAGCCCGCGTTCCCTGCCACCTCTGACGTCACTGCGCCCGTGCCGCCATCTCGTGTTGGGTAGATCGAGATCGAGAAACAAAAGCTGACCGGCGTAACAGCGTCGAGAAACAAATGAATGTGAATGTGATTTCAGATGAGAGATAATATATGTATACATATACATATATGTATAAGAGGAGCGGAGAAACAAATGAATTCGAAACAAGATTGCGAGTTTTTCTCGACGCGTGCAAGATTTCGCATCGCGATTTTACTTTACGACCAAAGTGAGAAATCATCTATTGTCGTCGCGCGTCGAATCGAGTAAACGGGGTATTCCAATGATGACGATCGGGATATTGGAAAAAAAAAGCGATACGTACTCGGCGATGTATTTAACCGATCGATCCCTCGAGGCTCGAAGTACGTCCGTCCTCCACGGAGTCCGCGACGCGAAAGACCGACAACTCCGCTTCAGTTTCCGGTCGTCCCTCGCTTCCTGCCGCCACTTGTTCGTCCGGCCACCGTGGCGCTGCTTTCGCCGCGTCAACGAACGAACCAATCGGTTTTGCATCACTTTTGCACTTTTGAAAACCAAGCTCGAAAAAATGCCGAAAAAAAAAATGCCTCGTGTATTGAAAATAAATTGTATATTATTATCAAGATTTATCATCATCGTCATAATGATCCTGATCAAGATTCTCGGTAGAGAAACGAAGACAGATACACACACACCTCACATAATATCTTCACTGCACGCACCCATATATAAACATACTAGGGACTCCGCCCCTCCGCGCTTTGCGCGGCAACCCCGCTCGGCGCTACGCGCCTCACTTTTCCTAGGACTGGCTGGCGTAACTTTTTCTAACCTTCAGTGGCAGTTCTATTTAGTTTAGTCTAATCTTTTCTAACCCTTTTTGGAACACTCACCTTTCCTAGGAATGGCTGGCCTAACTTTTTCTAAGCTTCAGTGGCTGTTCTAACCTGAACCATTTCTAACCCTTTCCGGAACACTCACTTATTTCTTTTCTCTGCATACATTTTGCACGTCGTTTTTAATTGAGGATTTTCTCAAAGAACGATCGAGTCAAAGAGGATCTTTGGATAGAGTGACCACTAGGTAAGCGCTAGTGTCGAATCTAGGGAATATTTGAATTTCGAGTTTCAATAGCACAAAATCTAATATAATTCCTGACAATATCAACAATAAACACGACAAAAAGTGTTTTGTTTGTCCCTACCGGCGACACTGGCGCTTACCTAGCGGCAAGCCTGGAACTGCGATTGAGAAAATGGTCAATTAATCTCGCGAGAGACGAAAGCCATCTGGTGAATGTATTTGTAAGGAGCTGTCCAGATATTAGGTACGTGACGCTGTATGGTACACTGCGTTGCTTGGGCTGTTTGGCTATGGTGGTAAGGTAGGCTAGGGAACGCCCGCCACCTCGCGGTGACGGTCAGAAGTTGGAAGCGCATAGTGTACGCTCCATGTCAAAAGGCAACGTATTTATCATATTTTCGACATTCTTTCAATCATCGGACTGCTTTTATATAACTTATATAGCCTATGTTACTCGGGCAGACCTGAGGAACAATTTGGTGCAAGTTTTATGTAAATCGGTCCACTGGTTCTCGAGTTTATCGGTAACAAACAGACAAACGCACGAACTCCTTTATATATTAGTATAGATATAGATGTATATTAATTATAAATCTACTTACCGATCACAGCGACACACAATAAACAACATGTGTATACATATTTGTTTGTATTAATTATCTAGTATATATATGTGTGTGTATATATTATATATTTAAATTACAGTATATATGTTGTATATATATTTCACTAGGTTTCAACGTAGTACATATACATATATTCATATCCAACGTTATAGAGTACAATATCTATATCCAATTACATTATTATCAATTATTATATTTATTGTCTATAACATAATTATATATATACATATATATATACGTATATATTATATGTATATGTGAATATATTATATATTTCTTTTATATCGATAATCTCGACCATTGATTGTACGATTAGGATTTGTGCTGTGCACCACAAGCAATCACATTTAAGAATTCATTATCATCACCCTTTCTCACAACGCTGTAGTCACTAATTTCTGTCTACTGTTTTCATATTATTTGTTATAATTTTCTGTGATTAGACAAGTGCGGGTTATTGTTCACCTCAACATTTGTAGGACTTCCTCAGCTAGCAGATTACGATAATTAGCATATTGATTAAAATTCGATGATTTGGCTATAGCGTCATCGCAGGGTGATACATAATTAGCGCATGATAGTTCATAACAGCATGTGTCTAGGTAGGCATTATCTTACATGTTTTAAGTGTTTATATATATATATACCTATATATTTATTTTTTTTTCGTCATACCAATAATTTGTCTTTTTATATTCTTATCGTGTCTACATTTAACAACACAGTTATTTAATGTATATATACGTATAGTGGAATATATATATACATATATATTTTCATTTCTTTTACAACAACCTGACAGCGGGCTGCGGAATTATTAGTATTGATTTATGCATTTACCATGAATCCGTAATTGGAAAAATCATCGAATTGAAAATATCGTGTTCATTATTCTTAACGAATGTCTTACGAATGATCATAATTTCATTACAGAGATCTAAAAAAATTTAACAGTAAACATAAAATAAATTGGCTAGTCAAAACAGCGGCAACAACAACAACAGCAACATTGTTATAATAACATCGAATACGAAGCTTGGATTAATTTATTATCGCGATAGTAGAAATATATAATCATTACTATTGTTATTATATATTTTTTTTTATTATTTCTTTCTTTCGGAAGTACCTAAAGCTTTACCAATAGTTCAGTCAGACAAAGATCAGTTGATTAGACTATATTATAGACTGAGGCCTGAGCTAAGTTCTACAGTTTTTTACCCTAGCGTATTCCGACTGTGCGTGCAGTTTTCGTTATTTATTTTACGTTTACTTTTACTACATTTTTTTTGTCCACTTTTTTCTCTTCAATATTTTCCATTTACCTACAATTCATTTATTAAACAGTTATCAAATCATATAATCGAAGTGTAAAATTATAGTGTACTTTACGTACCTACATCTTTTTTTTTCTCGAATTTATTTCTTCCTATTCAATTCTGACATTCGTGGGTTTATGTACAGATTTTTTGACAATAATTTATTCTTCAGAATTCAGAATGCCAATGTCCATAAACACCTTCTCATCTCAAGGTGTATACTGAGTGACCTTTTTTCGTTCACTACACCTGATACTCCTAATCACACTATGTGACATAAATTATGACAATTATACTTATGATTTACATACATACATGTGCTGTGCATTTTGGGGAGTGAAATAGTGCGAAAAATGAAAGCGTGCAATAGTTATATCATATATAAAATACATGATTCGAAAAAAAAATACCATAATTGCGGTGCAGGTATGAAAAATAATTATCAATTAATCAATACGAAGTGCAGAATAGTAAGTAGTGCAGTTGGTTAGGCGTGCATATACTGAAAAGTGCAATAAATCGAATTCAAGAGAGTAAATATCGATCCTAGAAAATGAAATAAATGGCGAATGAGACTCGTGTCGTTTCATTATTGAACTAGATTATATCAGATTAGGTTATTTTATCCACCTTGGTGCAAGTGCATAACAGTTCCGAAATAAAGTAATGTGACTAAAGTGCAACACTATTGGGATTACGAAGATACATTTACACCTACTTTTTCTACGTACACGACGTATTTTTTATAATTCTTGTTTTCTTTGTATGTAGTAAAAAATTCGTTCTCTAAAAATGCGTGTATAGTTAATAGTTAATTATTTATCGAAAACATATTCACGACCATAATCAACGATTACATATGTTATTGTTATAACGTTGATAGTTTTTCAACATTTGACCGTGCTTATCAATATGACAATATTCGTCTATGATCTACATTGATCGGAACGCCTGCAACGAGGCAACATTTTATTCATATGTGTATAACGTGTTGCCGGTTTGCAGGCGTTCCAAAAAGCCGAAGCACACAGAAACCGTAAGCCATAGCCCATAAGCAGCTGAGACGTAAGCCGACAGCTTAAATTAAAATCGTGTGTATATACTTATATATATTATTTGTCTTATTTATGCGTACTTTGTTTATCTACTATTTACATAGATATCTTATTCTACGTTAATATATATTATTTATTGTTAATCATTATGTATAATATAATTCACTATTTACCATTGACTTGACAGGAGTAGTTTTTGATAAAATTTCACAGTTCTCTCTCTACATAGATACCACCATATAATTTACGGACATTATCGTGCTGAATTTGCGTGGAGCTGATTTTACAGACTTTTCGGTGAATGTGTATAAATATATAATATAGATGCGATCCTCTAAATGTGATGTGAAATTCAGATTATGAAACGCAATTAATATAATGTGATTACGATTTTTGAAAATCCAAATTAAATCTTCGGTGTTATTAAAGAAAAAAAATAATGATTTGTTTTAGAATCACTTTTCTACTGACTGTTCCAGCTGGAAAGCGACTACCCCTAAATTGACTGAGAATATTGACTGCTATTTACTCTCCTCTCTTCTTCAAATCCTACGATAAAGCTCGAAACGAATAATCAAATAGAAACTGAGCTTGAACTCTTCCAGATTTCATGTCAAGTCCAAGCAATTATCTCATAATTTTTTAATATCACTATATTTTACCCTCACTGTCGTTTTTTCACCGAAAATAAATGAATTTTGATCGTTATCGAGGAAAAAAAATTACAAACTTTCAAATTTTAGACTCAAAAGTCTTCCAAATTTTTGTACTCAGTTTTTTTACTGTATTTTTGGCGCAAATTGGACAACTGGACAAATTTTTGACTCTTCACAGGTGCAAAATATGAGTAGACAAAAAAACGCATGATTTTAATTTTCGAAGAGTATTTCTCGTCGCTACCGCAGTGGCGCTTCTGTCGGCTAAAAATGGCGAACCTTCTAGAGGGCGCTGTCTACGATACGAGAAGATTCGACGAACTGAAATTACATCTGTTCAATATTTTGCGCCATTTTGAAGACCTGTCTTTCAGATGAATATTGAGTCAAAGATTCTTCTTGGATGACTTTTGGCCACCTGATACATATTTCAGCTAAATTTTTATCAACTCGTTTTGACTCATCATCTATCAATAATTCTAATTCACCACGATATACTTATTATACTTCATACAAGTAGATTTATAGTAATTATGCTACCTATGTAATTAAATTATCCTAAAATAATATTCATACTCATATCTATATCAATAATATATATATATACTTAATTTTTATTCGTTCACTGTTAATATTTACCTTATTGAATACAACCTCGTTAATATTATTATTAATTTTATTTTTTATTTATAATTTATTGTCCATCTTGGAACATGTCCTAATACTAATTATTGTCTGCTCACACAGTATTGTCGGTTATTATTAAGTGTTTTTTTTTTTTTATATTCTCTTTATCAAAGCTTTTCTTTTGTTTTCATATTATTTTTCTCTCGCTTTAATTTATTACAACTATAATTTATATTGTTGCCTGGATACTAAGGAAGACGGTTATATTGTCCGAATCAACTTTTTTTTGTTTGTTGCTGTTTTGAATTATTATTATTTTTGTTTTTGTTCTCATATTTTTTTCAATTGAATTCAATTCACAATTGATAAACAAGGAAGAAAATTAAAAATTGTGACATTGTTAGTATTTAGGAAGTTTAAAATTGTTACAGTCTCGAAATCGTATTGTCAATAATTTTTTGTTTCTCAAATTTTTTCGCAATAAATAACTGATAAGTAAGAACCGAGGTAAGAACTATAATAACTTTTATGATTATTATTGTGGAAGATGTCAAATACCAACAATGATATATCTTATATAAATATAGCTTAGAAAAAGTCTAAGTCGATCGTGTTATCAATATTTAAGGCTTCTGCAGATTTTTTTTTTTCATAGTTAAAGAATATGGTAACTTAATATATTCTATAAAGTATAATTTCTATCTCTGTATTTAAGTTTAAAGTTTAAAGTTTAAACGGTGCGAATCAAAAAAGTGCTGGTGCAATATTATCCCTAGAATTCAGTCAACATTTTTTTTCTTTCTATTCTATATGTTTATATGTGGTTTATAGTTTTTTTTACTACGACTATATTATTATCAGGCAACTGCCTAACGCAGCTGCTTTTTTACGCATAATGGCTGAGATTTCTACTTTCTAAAAAAGCTTCAACGTAAAGTCAAAATCTGACCATGAGCTTTTTTTCGATCAACAATATAATAATTTTCAGGCCTTGTATATTCTGTAACTAGATATTATACTTCAATGTAGGTATAGCCATTTTCTTGTTCAGCCAAAAAAGCTCAAAATCGGATTTTATCCATACCCACTAGTACAAATTTCTAAACCTACACAATTTGGGTATTCATGTATATAACTATCAGCTATTGTTGTACAAATATATTCTAGATTGTATACAATACGTATCTACAGTATATGTTTATTCATACTGTACGTACGTTGCAGCCTAAAGTTAAGTAATATCATTATTTCTTTCCTTTTTTTTCTCCTTATTTACCTCTAAAAGATTATTTTCAATTGTATAATATTATCTATATGCATTATATAGTATATTACGCCTCACCTTGTATAAGTAAATATTTAACACTCACACGGGTATATGAAACAGGGTTTTTAATTTTTCTTTATAGATGTAAAATGTGATCAGAAATATTGGACGTAGGAGTTAAAAGAGGTAATTATTGTACTCCACACGAGTCTGCGCATGCGCATTGGCACCTAACCTAAAAATGCGTCGATCGTACTCTTGTTACGTGTTATTTCCGACTGTTGTCTCCATCCAATGAATCATTTTTTGATCTTTTGAACCCGTTCCTTATCCCTCGTTGCTGAAAATGATATTATTAAACAATACTAAATCGATCCGTGTCCATATTTTTCATTTTAGGACAAAACTATAAACTGGTACCGAAAAGATGATTCCTATTTCCTTCGAGTTTTTCTTCTTCAAATATCCTATTAAAATTTTGAAACGTTTTTTTCTACTCGTTTAGAGGCTCGATGACCGAATTACATTGTTTTGAATAATCCAAAACCCTCTGTCATATACGCGTGTACTGTTTTTCTACCCCTGAATTCAAACAATACAGTATGGATAATACCTACATAGTAATTCTATCTATATTAATTTTACAACTCTACCCATAGAATTTATTTATGCATTTTATGCAATATTAATATATATATATATATATATACTAATGCAGTTTTCAATGTATGTATATGTATGTAATATAATATATTTATGTATGTTCACCAGGTTTATGCTGCTAAAACGGTCTCTCTCATTCGGTATAATGTAATTGGGTCAAATTTTTCGGAGAGGTTCTATTCTACACAGAATCGTTCTACACGGTGGATGTTCTACACGAATTATTCTACACCATTCTTCCTACACCATTTTTTTTTCTACACCGTTCTTTTCTACACCGTTTTTTTCTACACTGTTTTTTTCTACACCGATTTTTTTCTACACCGTTTTTTTCTACACCGATTTTTTTCTACACCGTTTTTTCCTACACCAATTTTTTTCTACACAATTTTTTTCTACACAATTTTTTTCTACACCATAATTGTACTACACGCGTCGGTTCTACATAACCAAGTCACAATAAATTGTTCTCCACAACTTATTCTACACCGTTTTTTTTCTACACAATTTTTTTCTACACCATAATTATTCTACACGTCGCAGTTCTACACGATCAGAATCCCGAAAAAGTCTTCTACTGAAACTTCCTACAGATAAATCGTCGAAAACTATTTTTTCTACACCGATTCTTTTCCACACCGTTTTTTTCTACACCGTTTTTTTTCTACACCGTTTTTTTCCACACCGTATTTTTTCTACACCATTTTTTTCTACACCGTTTTTTTTCTACACTGTTTTTTTCTACACCGATTTTTTTCTACATCGTTTTTTTCTACACCGTTTTTTTTCTACACCGTTTTTTTCTACACCGATTTTTTTTCTACACCGTTTTTTTCTACACCGTTTTTTTTTCTACACCGTTTTTTTCTACACCGTTTTTTTCTACACCGTTTTTTTTCTACACCGTTTTTTTCAAGGATTCTAATCTTCGTACTCTCCGCTGGCTTTGCCTTAGGATCGCCGGCAAAACAGCGGCTCGTACGAAAAACATAACCTTGCCGGATAAACAGTCACTTTACGCGCATGCCACAGGAATAGGTCATTACCAGCTTCTGGCTAAGATACATATATTACGAAAGTATTGTTTTGAATGTAAAAAAATGCAAGTACGAAGATTAGAATCCTTGAAAAAAACGGTGTAGAAAAAAAACGGTGTAGAAAAAAACGGTGTAGAAAAAAACGGTGTAGAAAAAAAAACGGTGTAGAAAAAAACGGTGTAGAAAAAAAATCGGTGTAGAAAAAAACGGTGTAGAAAAAAAACGGTGTAGAAAAAAACGATGTAGAAAAAAATCGGTGTAGAAAAAAACAGTGTAGAAAAAAAACGGTGTAGAAAAAAATGGTGTAGAAAAAATACGGTGTGGAAAAAAACGGTGTAGAAAAAAAACGGTGTAGAAAAAAACGGTGTGGAAAAGAATCGGTGTAGAAAAAATAGTTTTCGACGATTTATCTGTAGGAAGTTTCAGTAGAAGACTTTTTCGGGATTCTGTGACGTGTAGAATAATTATGGTGTAGAAAAAAAAATGTGAAGAAAAAAAACGGTGTAGAATAAATTGTGGAGAACAATTTATTGTGACTTGGTTGTGTAGAACCGAAACGGTGTAGAATAAATTGTGGAGAACAATTTATTGTGACTTGGTTGTGTAGAACCGACGCGTGTAGTACAATTATGGTGTAGAAAAAAATTGTGTAGAAAAAAACGGTGTAGAAAAAAATCGGTGTAGAAAAAAACGGTGTAGAAAAAAATCGGTGTAGAAAAAAACGGTGTAGAAAAAAAATGGTGTAGAAAAGAACGGTGTAGAAAAAAAAATGGTGTAGAAAGAATGGTGTAGAATAATTCGTGTAGAACATCCACCGTGTAGAACGATTCTGTGTAGAATAGAACCTCACTCGTCGTAACGGTTAGACCCATCAAAAAGTCCTTTTCGCACACCCGGTCGCAAAATGCCACTTTTCATACCTCTTAATCGAGCGCAAAACAGATCTTTACGGCCCTCAGGCTCAAGGTCCCGTTTTGCGCCCGCTCACTCGGTCTGAAAAGTACAAGTCGTAATTTTTTCGATCTCGTGCAAATTTCAGGTGAATCGATTCAGTGGCTTCTGACATATCGTGGGCAGCCCCGAAATGCAGCTTTCTTGTAGTCCAGTGCGCCAAGCGAGTACGAAACAACCAAATGACTCGTAAAAATTTGTATAAGCACAACAAATACCAATAAACATATACGCCGTAGGACGATTTGATAGGTCTTACCATTTCGGCAGAAAAAATTCATAGAGATTCACCAATAAAATCAAAGGTCAAATGTATTCCCCCCCTTAAACCGTTGCAATAATTCTTTGTTGATTCTTATCCGCGCGATTACAGTGAAATCAATACAGAACAGCCTCGGTATTATCGAACTCGGTAGTATCCACTTCCCCTACTTCTGAGTCATCGATCTTCTCCCCCTACAGCAAAAACCAACCGTTTCGTCGCGAAAAGGGCACGGTGCCTGCTTGTGGCGACACATCGACGCGCACGCGCACCAGGAGCAGCGTGGAATGGTGGGGGCCCCCTGTAGCATCGAACGTAACAGCACCGACCGCGATCGTTCGACACTAACGAGGCTGTACTGCTGTACCAGTGAATTGTACGCTTTAAACTCTTCACAAAACGAGTGCAAGGATATCTAATCTACGGATAAAATATTGACTCAGTATAGAATTAGCTTCTAAAAAAGAAGAATTCAGTGAATGACCTTGAACAACTTTACGAAATATTTTTCATTGAGTTAACACAAACGAGATACTGATTTTAGCAATATATCCTGGCGACAACTTGTTTATATGACCACTTGGTGGCTCTGCACAATAATATTATACAACTAATCCAACACATAAAAAATATTCTCCTTCACGCATCAAATGCGTATATCGTAATCAGTTTTTGTTGTTGTTTACTCTTTTGTTCAATTTTTCTTTTTCAATATAAACATTTTTTTTTTTTACTTGGATTTTTTCATTTTTTCTTCTCTTTGTTCTGTTACTTATTCACTTATTTTAATTTTTTTTTTTACCTAGTTTTCTTTGTCTTTTCTTACGAAAAGTATTTCTCAAATTTCTTCATTAGAAAATAATGCCATGGCTGCAATAGTTTTTATATCTGAACTTTTCTATATATATATAATATACTTATCATATTATCATTGTCTATATATCAATATCGAGTATCATATTAGTTATGAACGTTCACGATGGGCTTCCTTAATTTATATTCTCTATAATATGTATATGTATATAATCTTCATCTGTATACGTATAATAAGTTTTATCTTATTATGTTTCCATTTATTTCATTTGCGTCATAATTATTACCTCACTACTATAATTCTAAACACCAGTTAATAAGTTTTTCTGTGTATATAATTTCTTTCAATTCATTTGAATGATTTTATTTCACCTGATATTGTCGAATAAAAGTACGGATCCTAAACTACGTCTCTCTTTCGATCTCTTTGACTCATTATCGGCTGATTACCGAGAACCATAGAATGAAAATCTCAACGATCAATTGAACACTTGAACGGGTCGAAGCAAATAGAGTAACTATATGAGAATGAAGAGGATTCCCGTTCTGGATAATCATTTTTGTTAGAATTTTTGGAAAAGTACTTTTAGACAGTTCAGATGTAGACAGAAGAGTGCTTTCACTGACATTTTATACAGTAAGTAGTACTTCCACGTGGTTCAAAGGTACCGTTGGAAAATCGCCACTCGTTTGGTGTATAAAAAGTACCTTTGAACAACTCAGATGTGCTTTGAAACAATTTCAATGTATTCAAAAGTAATTTTCAACTATTCATTCCAACATTCAAGTTAATCAACTGTTGAAATATACCCAGAAGTACTTGGTTCGATTTGGCAAGAAAAAGGAAGTAGTTATGTCACTCAAAGTATTGTCTTCTTGCAACAACCCTTTTAATTTTGGAAATGGAGAATATTTTATCATATATGTAACGGAAAACTAACGAAAGAAAAATATCTACAATTTATGAAGTGTCAAAGACCGCATAATTTGTAAGGATGTCAAGATCAAAAAGAGAGAAAGGGACCCAAATCTGAAGACCACTTTTATCAGATAACTATTTTTCTCTCAAGTCTGTCCCATCGATGACTTTCGTGACTGATGTCTTGTTGTACTTTTTGTAATTCTTCGCATATCAGTGCTTCAGGAGTACTTTTCTTGAGACTCGTGTAAGATTTCCTTCACCGCATCAGTTAAGCGTCACACAAAAAAGCCTAACACAAATATCCTACTTATAATCGTACAGTAAGTTTATAAAAATGTTATTGTCGGTGTACTTGTGTCTTTCTAAGAGGTTTTCGTCGATAATACCTTTTGAGTATCGCTCACAGATGATTTTTCTTCAATTTACCCATCGAAATATTACCGGGCGTCATCAAAATCCGGATCATTATTCAAATCCCTGTTTTTTGTTTCTTTTGTAATTTGTAGAAAAGCTAATACACTGAAGTTTCGCGAATACTAGCGCTATTCGGGCGTCAAGTATCGTTTCGTCATCGAAAACAATGACGTCAAGCTTTCGGCGTCATGATCGTATCCGGAAAACATTCTTCATCGTCGCTAGTATCTTACCGTCGGTAAACGTATCAGTGTACAGACTCTCGATAATTTCCAAAAATTTTCTCGTCACCCTTACTCCTCACCCTGCTAGCCCTTATCCTTGTCGGAATACTTCGCAATTTGCTTATGAATCCATGGAACGTATTTTGGTACGTACGCGTATACACCCGGGAGTTTTGGGTGGGCGCACTTTATACCCCAGCTCACAATACCACCCACGAACCAACGCTCCTTGTCCCTTTCATCACGGCACAAAAGCGGACCTCCGGAGTCACCCTGTGGAACATTGATAACAAAATATTTTTTGAGGCGGGAAATGAATTTGGTTTCGTCGTCGAAATATTTTCAGAGGTAAAAAGGGTTCAAACTTCACCGAAATTTACCACATTTCTGATTCGCAAGTACTTGAAGCAATATTGTTAAACATTGTTGTACGTTATTGATGTGAAATGCATAAAATCACCTGGCAAGCGTCTTTTCCGCCTTCCGGATAACCCGCACATATCATGCCCTCGGTAACATTCAGTCCCTTGTGCACGAGCCACATGTTACAAATTTCTCTGTTGAGAACTGGGACGTTAACCTCGTTGACTGCAGGCTCGTACTCCGAAACTGTAAGAAATTAGTCGAATCGATGAATTCCCTTTTTTTCATTCCACTATTTCTACTTACCATCAGTGTCTTCTTTCTTGCCCCAACCAATCACTGTGCAAAGAGTTCCTGGCAATAATTCCGTGTTTGCAGTTGGCAGACATACGGGTCTCAGATGATCGTGGAATTGGACTCGATCTTCCAGCTGAAAACCAGAAGCCTTTGTATAGTCTACATCGTAACTTCTTCTTAGTCCTCAATTTTGCTGCCGAGTCTACGCGTCGTTCACTATCGATAGCAAAGCTGAGCTAAGGTTGATAAAAGTTATCCAAACGTTGGTGTGTTTTACCTGAAAAAGTGCCACATCATTGTCGTGGGCGACACCCAAGTTGTAATTAGGGTGAGGGACCACTCTTTTGACCTTGACTTTCTGACCAAGGTAAGTATGAGCATGTCTTCTCGTGATACCCAGTTGAATGGTCCATCCAGAAACCTCGGAGTGGCTGAAACTGCCAGATTTCTTCCTTCACACCAAGCGAGTTGAAGAGAAATTATAGATAACACATACAGGAATAGGACGATCTCTGAATGAATTCTCAGAGAAAAGAGATCGGGATTCAAAAGAAGTCGGAGGGGATAAATACTTGAACACCGAAAGTCGTGAATAAATCATACTTAACAAACAATCTGAAAACAACAACAATTATTTCAAACTCACTTTCCAACGCAATGAGACGCCGTCAATACCCACTGATCAGCTATCAGAACTCCAGCACAGTAAAAAACTTGTTCAGGTCCACCAAGAAGAGCAGCTAGAAAGGGCCAGTCACCAGGGGCTGCTTCAACACCACCAACAATTCGGGTTTGAGGTTTCGAGTTTCCATAGACATGCCTACGTCTGCCACAGCCTACGCCCAGAGGAAGAACATATTTTAAAGTGACACTTCTGTATAAATTGCTCAATTTTATTAACTGTTTTCGAAATGGCTATCAACCATGATTGCTAATAATAATTAACGATTGTTTAACTGTTGATTCCGCACTTACCGTACTCTGAACAGGCCAGTTCGACAGTTGGAAATGACTCGTACTTCGTGCACCGTCGCAAGTCCTTAAGGATATTCGTGTTCGTCTTCTGAGCCAACCTCCACCTGACTGATGTCTCGATTTTCGGTGGAGGCATCAGCACATTTGTCCCGTTTCTCGACAGTGCCGAAGAGTTTGCCACCCTGTGAAAAGGGGAGAAGAAATGTGTCTCGCAATATCGAATCGTTGAGATAGATGGTTGAATTCAACTCACATGTATCCGAGGAACGAGCAAATCTGATGCGGTGACGTGGCAGCGTCCCAGTTCATCACACAAGCTGGCGAAAAGTTTCCATTCTCAGGATGGTAAATCTCCAAGCGCCCTTTTCCGATGTCTCCATTTTGTTCGCTGAGTCTCACTAAAAAGATACTCGAATAGATACAATTTTACATTACAGGGTGATTTCACTCGAGAGAATAGATCCTCCGTTGAAAACCGAGCGGATTTCGTCCCAGCGACAAATTCGTAGCTTCAATAGTTTTCAAATGGCAGAGAGTCGAAACCGCACCAATCACAGCGCCCATCGTCACCGGAACCGTTACACTTCGTTGCGCGCTGGTTGGCCGATTTCAACTTGCTCCTATTCAAAAACTATCAGTCACTCAAGTTTCTGGTTTGGACAATTTCTCTCCAATTTTTCACAGAGAATACAATGGTCTGATTCTAGTTTAGTTTTATTTCGATAATTTGTTGAAAAAAATCTCACAGCAATTTCGTTCGTCCTGTCCCCAAGGGCAGTTCATCACCCCATCGCATATGTGCAGACTGGACATGCAGCGTCTTTCGCCACAGTGGAGCACCGGTTTGGTGAATGCTTCCTCACTGTCCTCGGACGAAGGCAGCGTAGGTCCGCACTCTCCGCATCCTATCTCGTCGGTTTGATCCGCACAATCCACATGACCGTCGCATCGCCAATCAACGGGAATGCATCGGGTACCGTCGCACTGAAATCCGCTTGTGCAAACTAAAACGAACGAGAAATGAAATGCATATAATGAAACGTATTTCATTATCCGGAAATTTTACACCCTGGCACGTTATTGCACATTCGTTTTAATGAAATTCCGTCAAACTGGGATGTGGTCGGTTTAGACCGAGAGCGATATAATCATTCGGACATTCTGTGATATGGGGTTGGCGGCGATTAATAGACAGACATTTGCGGGCGTTTTATGCTACATGTGTGCTTGTAACAAGTGAACACGTACATTTATTTTTCCGTATGCCTACGTACGTGACAGCTCTGAGTTAGGTATTTTTCGGTAGTAGATAACGTCCCTGTTCTCGTGACAGCTCGGGCGTTATCGTTTATTATGGATTTTGCAATTACATTTCCATTAGTGGCAACACACGTAACGTGACAGTGCAGATAGGTGAAATTCGATTACCGAGAATTCAGCTTCTGCTATCACGAAAGACAGTGATAAAAAACAAATGGAGCAGGTTTCCGTGGTAATAATTACCACAAAGAGATAAAGACAAAAATTCTGTCCTTTTCAGTCTTTCCCCGTTTCGTTTTTTTTTTCCTATCCTTTCAGCCTCGTTCCTTCTCCTCCCGTACGAAAGTAAAGTATATCCAGCCGAGTGCGAGCGCTTCTTTTCAGCCCTCCGCTGAACAGAAGGGTGAAATAAACCCAATCGTATCTTTCCGGGCGTATCTTAATCCTCGACTGAATTTCCTTAGAAATAATCATCGATGTTCCATACAACCAAAAATATGAAGGAAAAAGTTGAATCTCAATGAATTCGCAGAGAGGAAAAAAATAAGAATCATTTTGAAAAATGGATTCAGATTTTTTTCATGTTTAACCCGAATTCGCAGTTTGTTATTCAAAGTTGTTTTTTTCATTTCTGAAGCCCAGCAAATTCGGGTTTTGCTTCAAGATTGAAGCCCGGTATCACGTGACCCTTGGGAAAATACCATTTGTGGGGTGAGATTATCCAGGGTTCTCCTTGAGCCGCATAATTCCTGGGAATGGTTGGTATTACGCTCCGACAATTTCTGATCGACGGTTGTTCGATCGTGCGGAAATCTTATTGCAACCGAATTCCAACAAGGTGTCTGCGGAACTCCAAGAATGCATGTTACGTATTTCATCCATCTAGGGCTGGGGGGAAATCTGATCAAGGTATTCCTAACGGGGCGCAAGGACTACTTAGATCAATAGATTGATCAGAG
Organism: Euura lappo; assembly: GCA_018257835.1. Lineage (NCBI taxonomy): Eukaryota > Metazoa > Arthropoda > Insecta > Hymenoptera > Tenthredinidae > Euura > Euura lappo. Next base: position 25,353 of record JAEUYN010002349.1, on the reverse strand, counting down.
TTGCTCAATTCATTATACGATACTTCAAAGTATTCGACGAAACAAGCTGCGAAAATTTCGGCCCAGGTTTGAAATTGGAAAACTTATTTAGACATTTTTTTCATTAATAATCAGAATTAAAACGATGTAAAGCAACTAAAAAACAGGTGATACGAAATAAACGACGAAATTTACCACTAAAACTTCTTCTGAACGTTTTAGCGCGACGGAATGATCTGAATTTGATTATCCCTTATTTTTCCTCTCTGATTTCATCTTTACTTTATAATTCCAACGACAAATGTTAGCGTTTCCTGAAATGCGTCGAATCGAGAGTCAGCAATTAGAGAAATCCGGTGATCAATTTGAGAGAGAAATAGTCTCCCGACGAGGATCGGCGTTGGCAGAGTTCTAAAACTGGTGACAGCGGTGGGATAACGTTTGGGCAGAATTCTGCCTGGATCATTGTTATCGGGGACAATGGATTCACCGGGATATTTATACCGGAGTATTTCAGAACGTCTTTTGTTTTCCGGGTCTCCGTCAGACCACCAGACAAAATGCATTCGAAAAATGAAGGTAATCGTCGATCCTGGTTGTTTTCATCTTTCAATATTTTTCACTCATTTTTACACCTCCGATCAATTCAGATATCGTCGTTAAAGCGGAACAAAGGAAGTACGAAAAATATAAATAATAATAAAAAATGTATGTGGGTTATGTGACTCACTGGGCTTAGCAGCTCTTTTTTCCGCCTCAAGGACCTCGTGATGGCCAACACAAACTTCGGGGTCATCGTTCTCAGGGAAGAGGTCACACTCGAGATAATCGGGCAGTGTGAGTCCGAAAACTTCCAAGAAGAAGCCACAGCGCCTTTTTGTTTCTTCAATAACAGAAAGTACACATTTTCAGATCGAAAAAAATCTCCTCAGTGCATAATTTACAAGCTCAATTACGGTAGCAAAGACTGCGACAGGGCCTGACGACCTGGCCGCGGGGTCCGCACTTGGGTACAAAAACGCTGCATAGAAAAAGTGCGGCTAATTCGTAGCACCGAACGTCAACCACGGCGTCGTAAAGCTCGAGTTCGTGCTGGGCATCCCTTTGTCCAAAGTTCCCCATGTAGTTCGGGAACACAGTGAAATTATACGGTATCTGAAACAATGTGTCGAGGCAATCAGTTATTGCATAATGTAGACCCACGCCGAGTACATCCACCCTCCCGGTTCTAATTCTTGGTAATAATGACGGAGAAACCCCTCAATACCCCGGCGGAATTTCACCAATAGTCCACGTGCCATTTGCAGCCGCGTCTCCCCGCTTCTCTCCGTGTTACTTTCCAACTCTTTGCACTGCGCATGCGCGACTGAGCGTCTCGAAGTAGTGGGGGGACCGCGGATGCGTGATATCGAGGGGCTCTACTGTAGACGAACTTTTTTTCTCCAAGTTGCTTCATTGAAATGCACAGTTTCTAGTTCATTAACATGCACACTTTGGACCTTTGGAGGGTTATTGGACCCGCAATCCATCCTCTGCGCTGTTTGAACTCTGCTAAACTCGGCACTCAAAGGGTAAAGTTCATTGTTTGAGTACTAAACTTGTACTACAACTAGCGACTCGATACTCCAGTTTTTGTTGTGCTGCACTACACTGCTCTTCACAATCTATACTAACCGTCTATTAGTTAGAAAGTAATAGCCGATATGAATCTACTGTCAAATACCGTACGTGGTTCAATTACCTCCACCAACCTTGGAGAGCGATAAAAAATGATCTCACCTTGTGGTATTGACAGAAGCTGACAATGACGGGCAGACAAATTCCAGGCGCTGGATTTTTTGCAGGCGGTGGCTCGACGCGTGGTGGATCTCGGACTACCATCATCCCCGTTGAATATATGGTCTTGTTCTCAAACCTGACTGTGTAAGCCGGATATGCTGGAAAGGGTAAAGCGAATCTCCCGGTAAAAAATGGAGAAGCAACGTTAGGAATTTAATATTACTGCAGGTACGACGCCGCGATGACAAATATTGGTGAAGGGTTGAGGTTTCCACAAGGTCTATTCAATTTGATTAATTGAAATACATTCAATTTTCTCACCGCAATCATATCGCTCTGTGGGGATTATAGAACAATACGGTTCGCGGAAAGTTTCTGCACGAGTGTGTAGCTCGCGGTGGCTTACATACTCAGTTATAGATGTGGGCGAACGTAATTGGTTCGATATTTATCTCGCTTTGTAATAACTTTATGAAGCCCATGACCGCGTGCTGAACTATTATCGGGAACGTGACGTTATAGGGGATAGGAAGTTTCTTCGGAAAACCACATTTCAGCGCCAGGATATTATTGCCCTGATTTATTATCATCACGGTTTTGGGTCATTGGTTTCAACCCTTTATCAGAGTATAATTATTGTTATTCTATCGTCTATACTCACATTTAAAGTACGCTGCTAGACCACCGGCTATCGCAAAAAGGGCAACTGCGTTTACCAAAACTTGAGCAAATCTGAAACGCAGCCTGCCTCTCGTTACGTAGTGGCTACTGGGCCTCCGCATGTCCCTGATTATCTTTTGGCAAAGAAAATAAAGTCATTATTAGATTCGAAGAATATCTGTATCGATCAACAAGTTACCAACAAAGACCATAAGCATGACCAGGAAAACTTGTAATTGCTTCAAATGATGACGAGATATGATGAAGTCTCCATCCTCGCATGATTTTTGCTCGACGAATGATCAACACTTCGGTGCTAATGAATGTTTGTGAGATTATTATGTAGCAGGATCTTCATGGGTAAACTGCTGATGAAATGTGATCCATGCTGTTTGAATGAAGATGTTTGATGATAAGAAACTTTTTGGCGATAGGCACAAATGTTTGCTGTATAAATGATGGAATTAGGTGCGGGCCACCTAACGCTAAGTAGAGATCCAAGTATCTTACTCCTCGGTATCGCTTAATTGCTTTGAATCAGGTAATGAGAGAGTTTTCAGTGGAATTTAATTTCAGACGGTTGCTTAAACAGCCTTTACAAATTAAAACCCAAATTAGGTGACTGAGAAGGTGAAAGGTCGGAGTTGAATGTGCAAGTGGTTCCATCCCACTCGGTATTATCTTCGTCTTGGTTGGACGGCATGAGACACTGAAGAAAAACAATAGTCATAGAGTTTGAATAATTTTGTATACCCTAGTTTGTGAAAAGAAAAAGAAAAATTGCTTTCAATCAGAAAGTATTCCCGGCACTTTGTACATTCAATCTACTCCCATTTTGCCACTGTATTTACGATCGCTTTCTGATTCAACACTGATGAAAAAGTGCGTTGAAATAGCAAACGAATAACGATACGCAAAGTTAAGTAGGGCAGAAAAATAGGTACGTTCTCCGCCTCTGGGAAAAGTTTTCCATTCAATTCTCTTCTGCTCTCTTTTCCTATCTTTTTTTTTCTTTTAGTCTGCACACTCTGAATAAGAACTCGGTTTATTTTCTCGCCAAGTTTTATTTTCTTGTTTTATGGTGTATTTCCGATTGCGCACGCACACGTGAACAAACTCCTTCCTTAAAATTCGCGGAACGCTGCAAAGCTGGCTCCAGGCAGTGCAGAATATCGAGTGTTCGTTGATGTTCATTTTCTATATCTCAAGAGCCGTGTGCTAGGTACTCGACTATACACCGATCCATTCCAGAATACAGCGAATCATCTGAGCACAAAAAATGTCTCGTTGACAAGGATGGATGAGTAATCATTTATCCCCGCTGAATGAAAAAAAATTGAAAACGATTTGCTGTCAAGTACGGCAAATACTTTGCTACGTACACGCGGTGTAATAACAATTACTGAAGACCATTAATTCTAGGGATCAGTTCAGACACGGGGGGTGGTTGAGGATTATAAGACGAGAAGAAATTCGGTGTCAGTTTTCAACGATTTATAACGAAAGAGGCAGACTCAAGCTTGTCAACTGATGATAGTCACACCCCTGCTCGGGTGGTAATTATTCAGGCTCGGTTGTTATCTTGTAGATTCCGTTTCAGCAATAATGTATGGATACAAGCCGTGTATAGTATACTGCAGTTGACAAAACTATCAATCTCCCTTTAATGCTACAGAACAGACGAGAGAATCTACAGATGCAAAAGTTACCCTTTAGCCAGCTAACGATTCTAGACATGCAAAAATCAATCACACTTCGGAGCCAATCTATGTTAAGTAGGCTCCTCAACATAGCTTCGTACGGCGAGGAGATGGATCCGATGTTTTTGGATGATTGGAAACAAAAGAAACGACATAAATTATACCAGATTCTTTAATCGATGCTTCACTTACTCTGTGATGTAAAGACATGTTACTTCCGCTGTGAAATCTGACTATAGTCTGCAAACTTGCTGGAGTACTCATCGATTTTGTTATTGGACTTCCGGGTGGGTTTTCTGGCTCTGGTACAAGCGCTCTTCCTGCAAACATAGTCGATGATGATGAATTGAAGCTTGAGACGGCCATTCATGTTCATGAAGTGGGACGAAACCAGAACAGCTATATCCACCCACATCGATCACTTAAGGTTATTTTAGTATGGTGATTCAAAATAAATTTGAAAAACCTTTTCACACGATGAAGTTAACAACGAACCGGGCACCCATCAACCACAGTATACTCTGAGTTTCGGGGATTCCAAAGAATAACAACCATCGCAAGATATGGTACCCAAAGAATGTGGACAAGCTTCATGCGATTTCGATCCTTTTCCAATGAGGTTGTAGAATGAAGTGGAAGACATGACTCACCTGGGACTTTGCCGTTAATATGTTTGTGAGGCAGAAGTGGTGCCTCCATAGTTTTGCTGGTGTAGCTGGGTGAGCTGGTCTGGCTGAAGCTATCCGAGGATACATTGCTGTCCTGTCTAACACTCATTGGCTTTGGAACGGGACTTTGAGCGATGGCACTGAGTGGCGGTGGGATATTCATGGTCTGCGTGGCCTTGGGTAGTTTCTCAAGCTTCTCACTCGCGGTCTTCTCCTTTTTCAGGTTGTTCTGGAGCATGTTCCTCGCCTTTTCCATGTCCAGGTCGTAACGCGACTTCTGATGCTGCTGTTCAGTGCTCGGTGGCTTGTCGGCGCCGGGACCAGTCAGCTTCTCCTGCAGTCTTCGCTCAAGGTCGCGTGATGCGTTCTGCAGTTCTTCAAACTTCGACCTTCCCAGGTCGACTGTCCTTTCGTGCAGCCTCTTCTCGAGGTCCCTCGAGGCCTTTTCCAGCTCTTCGAGGCTGTTTCGAGCCTTTCCGGTTCCAATCTTCGGCGGGCGTCGCTGCTTCGCTTCCAGCTCATCGGCGAAATTGTCTTCCTCCTCGAAATCAGCCACAAAGTTCTTCTCGGCGACGACTTCCTTTCCGCTCAAGGTCTCCGCGGTCTGAACGTCCTTCTGGCTTCCAAGGTCGATTAGTCTCCGTTCTTCTCGCGACGGAAGCCATGGGCCGGAAGGGCCGCCGCTTTTCGGTGGTGTAGCCCGAGGCCCGGGCTTTGGGGGTGTTGGGTCTCGCTTCTGATGGGTGAAAATTGTCGGAGTCTCGGTATTCTTGTCGGGATTCGATCGCTTCGGGGGTTGCACGGGTATGGGACGTTCGTTCTTGCATCTTTTCGGTATCGCTGGAGCTCGCAGCGGAATCGGTGGGGGTGCAACCTGCGGGGTGAATCGAGGGGTGAGTCAATCGTTCATCCCTGATTATTCGATTGTGTGTTCAAGTGGAGAAATTAGAACCTTGAGTCACAAGAGTAGTCGGGTGTGTTGTGTCCGTGTGAATTTTTTATCTGTGTGTCTGAAAGTGGGCCAAGAGTGTTTCTTGTCGCCTTGTTAAGCCGCGTCAAGTGTTGTTGAATAAAATTCTGTAAGGAAAGATAATTCATATTTATTACAGTTTAGCGGTCGACCTCGCAGCCGCCATTAGCTGTCAGCTTAAACCGTTATTTATGGGGTTTAAGTATTAAGTAAGATATAGTCGAGACTTTGGGAAGTTCAAGTAAAGTTACACAGCTGTTACTTTGCGTCACTCTGAGCGACCGAGATATCAGGACCGTCTTGCTACCTACGAGCAAACCGTCCAACTCGACAAACTGTCAAGTTATACATCTCTCAGCGAGCTCTTACCATCTATGTGTCTCGAATTTTGCTTGTCAACTAAATTATCGAAGATCGCTCTAGTTCGGAGTATGTATGCCCTAATACCTCACAGATTATGGATTCAAAGGGTTGGGCGCACGCTCTCGACCCAAGCTTATACCTCGGACCATTAGGGCAACGTGAGGACGACCTACAAGGGCTCCGATATGTTAGTGAATTGACAATATGTTCGAATCTATCAAACTGGCAGATTCATTGACCAATGGGTTGGTTTCGAACCGGTGACCTAGGGAGTTTGGTTACAACGTTCCGACAAAATGCGTCATGTGGACATCAAAGCGGATCTTGAGAAATTTCTCTATTGACAGAACTGATGAAACTAGTCTGAGACAGAGGAGGTTTAGTTGAGTTGAGTTCGAAGTTTAGTTTGCACAAAGGTAGAGAGCCCCGTCGCTGGACCGTTGCAGGTCATAGAGGGTGGGGTCCATTGCGGTTTTCGCAATACCGCGTAAACTAGCGAACGACGAGCTAGATGCAAATAAAACAACAAACAAAGAACGTAGAACGTAATGGGCTCTGGTGAACAACCAACGCTCGGAAGGATCGAGAGACGACTGATTGAGATTGTCCCACAGAGACAAAGGACACTCATGATCCTCGTACTATCCTCGACAGAAGATCACTTCAAAGGCTCTCGAACGGACATGTTGATACTGGGATTCAAATTTACATTCGAGGTGGTCAGTGACAACAGACCGTGAATGACAATAAAGTGTTACGGTTCCTGAAATGCACTTTTTTACTGACCCCTCAATATTAGGAATACTATATCTACTCTGGATTGAACAAAAAATGGGTTCGAAAAAGAGACAATTAATGAACCTTATCTGGCAACTTTTTGTGTAGATTGCAACACCTACCGATGGGGTGGCAGAATGGCGACGCGGTATCGGCGGTGCCCCGTCATTTCCGGTCGGTGGTGGTTCCGGTAGCAGCGACGTACGCGTAGGCAGACCCACGCTGTGCGTTCTGCTCTGCCTGTAACATCAACGATTATCCGGGTTTAGTGCCACAATGACGTTTTCAAAATGAAACTGACATTAAAAAAAAAGGAATGGGTGAATCAAAAATGTGAAAAACACTTTGCAGCTTGATGAACAAAAATTGATGAGCGTTGCCCCCTCTGCCCTTTTGCCTGCGCAATAATCTAAATCAGTCAAATACAAGAGAAATGATAAGCGGTTGATAGGTTGTGGGCTTTGAAGGGTACAAACTGCGTAAAAAGTACTGATAAAAATCCGTTACATCTACACGTATATCGTGCGTGTGTGCAGTCCCTGTATCCGAAGCTTTTATCGACCCATCATCTACTAAACTTTGATGAACCCAAATATAAAAAACTAAAAAATCAATGTATTTGCAAGTTCCATGAATCCTTCTTTTCTGGAAGAAGAACCGCGTAGATTTACCCCAGTCAAACATTAGAAGGTGAAGAGAAAAAATACGTCTTACATTTGCATTGACGGATGATGTTGAAACCCAAACAGTGAATCTTACTCAACCCGAATTTTGGAAATAGGTCGACAGAAAAAAATATCATTGGTAGAGCAGTAACACTGTAAAATGAATAATTTATGGGATGTAACGTCCGGTCCCAACAGATAAGGCGTCATTCAAGTATTACGTAACGCTCAAGGGGGGGAGGGGGGGGGGTCAAAAATGGTCAAAAATAGCGTTACGTAATACTTGAATGACGCCTAAGGTCTAATCGAGAAATTCTACTTGAGAACCCAAACCGGAGCCTGACCGGGCAGGTAACGCTTGATCAGGGCCTTGCTGGCAGTGACCTGCTCGATGACGCCATATTTGACCCTCTCTAAGCCCATATAATAATGTTAGGAGAGGCCTTGAATGTCCCCAAGATTTTTCGGCACGTGGGTAGAAATTCTTTTTTTCCCCCAGTTTCCCTTGCGTCCCTTTCGCATCCCGAAATATACCCGCAGACAGAAATTTAGCGGAGAGCTTTTAGTCCCGAGTGACTGAACCGCGGTTAAATTGTGGGAACGCTGATGCACTCAGCTGAAAACTGTTGGTCAAGATGTAGCACACGGTTACTATAATACACGCATTCGCACATGTTACATACAGAGTTGTGCAGTTCACCAGCGCGCACGGAAATCAGTTTATGTGGTTTAGATATTCGATTAATAAATCTAGTTGGGTAACGCGGTACGGTGCCTGCAGAATAGCCGTTGCAAGTTTAACGCCACTAAAATCCACCAGCTGCTAGAAATTCAATATCCTGCGCGGTCGATAACGGGGATTGTATCATCCTGCTGCAAGCTCGTGTTCAGCTAGGCAAAGACATTTTCTAATTAGATATACCGACGTGCAGCTCATAGTTAATAAGCACGTTCACTCTGCTCGGTGAGCTTATTCACTCGATATTATGATCAGAATTAATCGTGAATGCTAAAAATTATCTACCATCCATTTTTCAATATTATCCCCCCAAAAAAAGCATCTTTGTTGAAGAAAACCTTTCGCCAAGTACATTAATGTCCTTATTTACCCAAAAAAAATTATCTTCGCTAAAAGTTTTCCTCAGAAAATACTTACCAATCGAAATTCTACCTCCAAACATATCTGCCTATGAAAAAATTGAAATCATATACAAGTGTCAAGTATATGACAAAATTTAGCAAAAAACAAATGTGTACTGTACTTGTCACGAGACTCTACCAAGTCTCCCATGTGCAAAAATTAATAACTTATTCATTGTACAGGTACATGAATAATTACAATTACCAATCATATTTCACGCTGTACCTATATACAATGAAAAAATATCTAAAATCCGAATTGAGCTTTATATAACAATGCACATCTCTTAATTTCCACATGCAGTTTACGGAACAGCGAATTAGACATTACCTTGGGTGATGAGTGGGACTAGTGTCACCGCCACGGGGCTCCGTTCCCGACATTTTGAACCCTGAAACAAACAAATATCAAAACACATTTAAAGAATGTTATTATTTTAGTGGTTAATTAAATCAGGATAAGAATCATGCCAAGCAATGTTTCCTGTTTTTTTTTTACTCTGTATACCAACAGGTGAATAGAGAATATTTTCTCTCTTTATGCTTGACAAACCATGATAAATAAAATGAACAATAAATTTCCCAGATTGCATCTTCTTTTCTTGTGCCAATCTCAGTCGAAAGTCTTGAAATATGTTCTTTTGGAATATCAAATTTCGATTTCTGATAAAGTCTCTGAGTAAAATAAAATAACAGTATAATAACAAAATATGTATAATGCATAACTTTTGACTTCTAGAATAGACAACAGATAACATATTCAATCTTGTGATGTTTTCTATATCTATACGGGAATTCTAAGTCAAATAGTAAATTTTTCGTTAGCCATAATGATTTGAGAGAAAAAAAGGGTGCTTGAATATAATACGAAAGAGAGAAAGAAAAAGTTTAATTAAAGATAAAAAGTTGAACAGTTGAACCGTGACTGAATAAATTCTATTCCTTGCCGTTTGGTAGTGTCAGTGAAAAATTGTCCGTGAGCGTTAAAATGTAGCTGACAAAGGAAATTACGTCCAAAGAATTCGACTTACGTCGACAGTTTTCATCTCTACCATTCTACAGTCGCGGTGACTGAAGGGAGTCCTTTTACTTTATCATCCCTCAGACCAGCAAGATCATAGGACAGATATTGGACAGACGTAAAAAAATATCTTCGTAATCTTACAATTCCGCAGTAAATTGTAAAAATGAAAAATGAAATAAGTGAAGATGACATTAAGTTGATGTGCGACGGGGTGATTTGATGAGTCAAATCGAATTTCTTCCGTTCTTTATGGTTAAAGAAAATCAAGAAACCCCACGCTTCGCTGATAATTGCAAAATCACCGATAATTGCTTCTGGAAAGTTTCTATATTTTCGATAAAACAGTCGCAGTCGGGGGCAACTTATACAATTAGTCTACGAAGCTTTGTCCGTCGTTAAGAGGATTTACCAGGCTCGTTCAACCCTATAAAATTGGTAATGATTTGGTATTACAAAATTCGCGTTGAGAACCTCCCAGCTGTCCGTTCTTTGATACTGCGCCGTTTCGCCATTTCTAGAAACAATTATATCCCATCGTCACTGCGGAGATAATTATGTCTTATAAACCGGAATTAATCCTCTGTTGAAAACATAATTATCTCCCTGTCAGAAGCGTCTGAACTTTTTGATTTTATCATTCCTGTCTCAGTCGACCGGATGTTTGATGCGCATTTGATGATTACAATTTTCTAAAAATTCTTCAATGTTTTTTTTTCTTCTCTAATTAGCAGCGAATTATTCCCTCGATGCAGAAATTTTATGGAATCTTTCGGAATCCTTCAAGTAACGATCTAATGTAACCAAAAAATATTACGAAGTCTCATGGAGTCGCAGAAATTCTTCTACAATTTTACGAATTTTCTAAAGTCATATGAAATATCTATGAAATCTAATCAAGTCTGTTGAAATCTGTTAGATTATTTTTAGTGTCCGAAGTTCCACGATTGGCTATCTCATAAAGTCCCGCAATATCTCTTGAAGTAGGTACGTATATTCGAAGTTTTACAAATTTCACAGAGTCTCACAAAGTTTTTTGATAAAAATTAAACCGATGGAGTCTCTTATAATCTTTCAAGTCTTTAAAGTATCGTATAATCCTGCTGAAGTCCCTGTGTTTAGTCCATGAAATTCCCAAGTTTTTGAAGTCTCGTTTGGTACCTGCGCCACTTTTTTCAAGTGATTCCTTCAGATGAAAGAGACCTAAAGTGTGACGATAGACGATCAAGCTTCAGAGCATTCATTCTCTGACAAATACATCTGCAGGTTTATCATCAGTTGGATTTGATTCCAGTCCATGAAACGACACTTGCAGCTAGAGTCGAGCCGGTATAAAGGCGTTCTTTTTATTTATCATCTCAGGTTTATCGCCGATTTCATGATTATTTTTGACGTTATTGTTATTGCCATTACCGTATATTACGTATATAATACGTACACATATATATAACAGGTTTCTATACAACGATATATGATTTTTATTATGTACTGTGCAACAAGTCCGAGAAACACACACGTGTCCCATAAATAAATACGAGTCCAACGAAGCTTTCCCCTTCGAGAAATAATAAAAATTTATCCAGCTGGAGGCAATTGGATTCAAGTTTTCTCGACAACCTACTACGCACACCACGACACCTTTCACAAGCGGAGTAAAATATCTTTCGTATCCATGTTGGTATCATAACTCGATTATGGTCTTATTGACACAAGTACCAACCCAACGCACAGTAGTAACTAGTAACGCAGTTGTGAAGAAGACAGATGATTATGTATCTTTTATACTGGTTCTGTTTTTTCCTCTGCACCGATGTCGAAGGTCCTATATTAATTTTTATTCTCGTATCTTCTCTCTTGGAATTCTGCTTTCCAATACTCGAGTACAGTAATGGGCCAATATACTTTTCTTTAGTCTTGTGGATTGTTATCCGTGTTTTATAACGTCGTGGGACTCGAGAGGGTGGCTTTATTGGAACATAGGGTTGTAAGATTATCACAATTGATTCACTGTACACTCTTGCGGGTTTTTATGCGATGGAAGATTTTTTTATTTTTTTTTTTTAACTTCAATGAACATGAAATTAATGATGTTCAACCACGACGAGATTTTTCCTCGGCAGTAACTTCCCCGAGACTAATTAACATTCCAACATTAATTTCTACTCTTGTTTCGTTCGCACAGAGATATTCAAGTTGCAACTTCACCACTCGAAGCAGTAAGGAATAAGAGCCCATCAAATTTCACTATCACAGTACTTCGAGTGTCGTTCAGATAATTGCAAGTACCGTGGTAAAATCTCCCCACGCGTGTATACTTCGATGTGTGAATACACGTACGACGGTATTATATCAACGTGACGGAATTTCGTGTCGTTTACCTTAGAAGTTGAAACTAGACGACGCGGAGTCTTGGCATGTTGGAATATCACATCAAACTTCCCCTCCGCCTTCTGGAGGGTAGATTATGACGGAAAGTTTCATGTTCGTCTGGATATTCAGGGTCGTAAACGCACGGATGATATGATATCTATTGGAGACAATCGATTCGAGAATAAATTTCGACGGGAATCGAGGTTGGCTTAAGGTGACTCAGATAATATATCTCAGCCCATGCACGTTTCATACATATATAAAAAAAGGGGGGGTACAATAGCAGACTTCTATGAATAGTACCGCAAATTTAGTTGTAAAAACATCTTCGTATCATGCAGTAATCCAGAAATGGCATGGATTCTTAGTTTTGTCTTGTAATCGGCGAAAATGAAGCACCCGGAATGATTGAAAGAGTAAAACTGAGAATCCGCGTAATTTCTCCATTATTGCGGAATACGAAGATGTTATAGATAAGTGTTTGGTATTGCATACAGACGAAGTCCGCTACGTTGTCCTTTGTTGTCCAAGGGACTTCAAGGGTCTTCATGGAACCTCAAAGACTTCACAGGACTTCGAGAACTTCAGGGACTTTAAGGGATTTCAAAGACTTCACAGGACTTCACAGAACTTTTGGAACTTCAGGGACTTCGAGGGTCTTCATGGAATCTCAAAGACGCCACAGGACTTCAAGGACTTCGGGGACGTTCAGGGATTTTAATGGACTTCAAAGACTTCACAGGACTTCGAGAACTTCAGGGACTTTAAGGGATTTGAAAGACTTCACAGGACTTCACAGAACTTTTGGAACTTCAGGGACTTCGAGGGTCTTCATGGAATCTCAAAGACGTCACAGGACTTCAAGGACTTCAGGGACTTTAAGGGATTTCAAAGACTTCACAGGACTTCACAGAACTTTTGGAACTTCAGGGACTTCGAGAGTCTTCATGGAATCTCAAAGACGTCACAGGACTTCAAGGACTTCAGGGACTTTAAGGGATTTCAAAGACTTCACAGGACTTCACAGAACTTTTGGAACTTCAGGGACTTCGAGAGTCTTCATGGAATCTCAAAGACGTCACAGGACTTCAAGGACTTCGGGGACTTTAAGGGATTTTAATGGACTTCAAAGACTTCACAGGACTTCGAGAACTTCAGGGACTTTAAGGGATTTGAAAGACTTCACAGGACTTCACAGAACTTTTGGAACTTCAGGGACTTCGAGGGTCTTCATGGAATCTCAAAGACGTCACAGGACTTCAAGGACTTCAGGGACTTTAAGGGATTTCAAAGACTTCACAGGACTTCACAGAACTTTTGGAACTTCAGGGACTTCGAGAGTCTTCATGGAATCTCAAAGACGTCACAGGACTTCAAGGACTTCAGGGACTTTAAGGGATTTCAAAGACTTCACAGGACTTCACAGAACTTTTGGAACTTCAGGGACTTCGAGAGTCTTCATGGAATCTCAAAGACGTCACAGGACTTCAAGGACTTCGGGGACTTTAAGGGATTTTAATGGACTTCAAAGACTTCACAGGACTTCGAGAACTTCAGGGACTTTAAGGGATTTGAAAGACTTCACAGGACTTCACAGAACTTTTGGAACTTCAGGGACTTCGAGGGTCTTCATGGAATCTCAAAGACGTCACAGGACTTCAAGGACTTCAGGGACTTTAAGGGATTTCAAAGACTTCACAGGACTTCACAGAACTTTTGGAACTTCAGGGACTTCGAGAGTCTTCATGGAATCTCAAAGACGTCACAGGACTTCAAGGACTTCAGGGACTTTAAGGGATTTCAAAGACTTCACAGGACTTCACAGAACTTTTGGAACTTCAGGGACTTCGAGAGTCTTCATGGAATCTCAAAGACGTCACAGGACTTCAAGGACTTCGGGGACTTTAAGGGATTTTAATGGACTTCAAAGACTTCACAGGACTTCGAGAACTTCAGGGACTTTAAGGGATTTCAAAGACTTCACAGGACTTCATGGAACTTTTGGAACGCCATACAATGATACATTAATTGAAATATCCGACACATTCAGTTTTTGAGATGCGAATAAGTCAGTTTTTCTCAACTTTTATCATTTTCGCATCTTCGTTAGAAGTGCCTATTATTAATAAATCATCGAATACCGGAGTGATAATTGGTTTGCTAAAGCCGTTTCGGGAAGATTTTTAGCGTCTGTATGAATCGACTCGGAAATCACATTAAGGGAAATTAAGAGAAAAACGAAACTGAAGAAACATGAACCGGAAATCAGGAAAGGGGTGGTATTTGATCTTCTGTATCAAGCGAACCGCCTACACCCAATAATGAATCGCTCAAGCTGTAAGCCGTGGTCGAGCTGGGGGTAGTGAAAAAACGGATGTATAAAATTGCGGCGGAAATGAAAGACGAGATAAAATTTAGCGAAATCCATCCACCTTCCGAATGCTCTCGATCAGGTCCAGTAGGGACCACGTAGGGAAGATACTCGCCGAAGAAAGAAAAACCCAGACAGTATTGGATGTGTCACTCAGTCCAGTCAGAATCTCTCCACTTTTTCTCACGTCTTCTTCAGTTTTATCGATAAACGGAAAAAGGCAGAGATGTAGCCTCTCTGCTCGTGCATCCTTTCAAGGGCTTAAAGACCGTAACATTTTGCACTTTGAACTACGAACGACGAAAAGCTCCTTCTATACTGCTTCCAGTCAATTTGACTTGAGCTTCATAATAAAATGCAATAGCACGATTTTATCATCATAAGAGAGAGAAAAAAAGAAAATGGTCCTCTTACTTCTTCAAACTCGTTCATGATACCAATTAAATATAATCATCCTGAAAAAACAACTCGAAATCTATAATCTGTAGATTATTTATAAATTTATGCCACCTTGATGCATGAGGTAACTTTCATTTTCACAAAGTCGCTGCATCATTAGAGGGACTCACAATCAGATATCGGTTAGCTTTTAGTTTTTACCGCAGAGTTATTCATTATTTATGTAATTTTTTTATTTTTTATTTACGATAGTATTTCAGCGAAAAATTTCAACTTGGGCTTTACTGTGGCTTTATTCAGCAGCGTGAAACCGTGACACAATCTTTTTATCTAAATCCAGACCTTTTTTCACGATAGAAACTTTGACATCGCTTTACTTATCGCGATCGATGTATGTGAAAAGACACATGTGATGGATGTGCCTTATTTGAAAATGCGACGAAAAAACAAGAACAAAGCAACCAACCACAAAAAAAAAAAACACACACACACACACAATGAAAAAACCTATCAAAAATGCATTGACAAACAATTTATTAACATTAACATTAGCGGCATGATCCGGCAGATAATGAAATTATTATCATTTAATTATAGCAACAATTTTTCTTTTTTTGTAGTTTTTCAATAGAAAAAAAAACATATAAAAATCTGTACGAAGTATTCAATATCGTTAATACGTTCTTTGGATTGAAGTATCTGTAAAGTAGCATTTTATACCCTTGACTCGAATTAGGTAAACTCAATATATCACGAGTTCATTATTCAGCTTGCATGAAATATTGGTTTTTATGAACTATATATAACAACATCATCGGAAATTTTATTTGGCTGGGCTTTGAAATTTAGGAAGTTTAATTTTCGATAAAAATTACTTGGAATGATTGCAATAATAAGCAGAAAATATGATGCAGTTCTGACTGTTAAGACTTTCTCAAAAATAGGATCGGTCACATTGGCGTTTTAGAAAAATAATAGTTTTTCAGTGAGGAAGGAAGGGTCTTGCGGTGCTTCTTAGCGAGTTTCTCAACGTGAGTCCTATCCATTTGGTTCGATCGAAACGAATTGGATGGCGGATGGTGGATGAGTGTAATTAATCCAAAGAAAATCCCCCGATTTCTCAATCTGTATTCGGGAGCGTAAAGCTTTGTCTAGCTACCGATACTCCGATTTGTCCATAAAATATATCACCACCGATATACCACCGACGATTTGCTCTTCCCGTCGATATTTTGCGACGCCGTTCAATCAAGTAATTACACAAATTTGTACAAATTAATTTTTTTTCTTTTTGCTTCGTCGCGAAAGCCCCGTTTCTTAGCCCGCGTATCAGCATTGGTAAAAAATATGACGTAGAAAATTAATTTAAGAAAGTAAAAAATTCAATGTTTTTTTTTTAATTTACTAAAGGTAATTACACCAGTCTTTTGATAAAAGCGTTAGTTATGATTAAAATTCCTTGCATTTAGAAGGCATCAGGGATTACGGATCGAGAATAATGTCCATTGTTAAAAATTTAAGTAAAATTGGCAATATTAAAAATCGTACAAAGAGGATAAAATTTTGTAAAGGTGATGAAGGACTTCGTCCGAAAAAAAAAATCGCTGTGACGTAAGAATTTTTAAAATTGATATTTGGTTAGCTTAATTCTCCGAGGAGCTACAAGGCATGAAGTAAAAAAGTAACTAGCGGTTTACACAATGGACGCTAGATGGCGGGTTTCTGATACCGAATAGTGACGTCACAGCATGGCGCACGAAGTGGACCGTTTATATCGCCACTGAGTGACTCTGAATCGATTATATATTTATATACGTATGTATTCAAAATACATAAAGATATGAACAATGATAATCAACCGAATGGATATTTAAATGTTAATAAACCGAGATACGTTTATTAAGATGACACAATTGAATTTTAATTTCGTTTCGTGAAGTTCTAGGAATAATTATTACTCATTATAATATTTCTGAAAGTTCTCTGTTTGTGAACTCCTTGTGTTAATGAAGAATAATAAGAGAAAAGTATCGAAAAGAACAAACAAAAAACTGATTATGAAACTGGGAGGTTTTTCATCCGAAGGGATGTTATCCCTTTGAGGCAGTATACATTTTTCCTTTGAAACAAATTTCACGAAACTTGGTATCTCCTGGGGTTTATACGGTATATAATCACGAAAATGGAGTCGGAATCTCAAATTTTTTTTCTGAAATACAAAACTATGTATCAAATATTTAAAAACACTAATTACTACCCGGAAATGGGAATCATATTCCGGTCACTTGAAAATAACTCGATTCAGTCACCACGCATCGACAATCCCAAAATGAAAGGGAAAATTCAAAAAAAAAAAAAAAAAACTTTACATCCCTTCATTTTGTCAACCTATAATTAATTTCCGCATGTTATTTAGTTACAATTTGCTCCCGACATCAAACTGTTCAGTGCATAATGTGGCCGATGAAACACAGCCCAGCACGTCTGTGCAGACTAGCCTATTGTACCTACTCATACACCTATTACAGCTGAATCGGGCGTGATGCACTCATCTGCTCTTGTATTCAGGAAAATTCAGTTTCCCGAAGCTCCAGAAGCGATTTTCAGTGAATATAGTTGTCACTCATCAGATGGAAGCAGCCCTTTACCATGTGCATCAAAGTAATTGGGAAAGCACTATCATATAGTTGCGAACTGCGATTTTTTTTTTATGTTTCGTCGAACAGTCGAGTTGAATTCGAAAAAAATGTATTTCCCACTGAAACAGCTTTTCAAAAATGGAGGGAAGAATATGTTTTATCCGTTTCAAACTCATTGGCAATTTCCCATTATAGCAATTACTAAATTATGTAATATTTCCTGTATTTCCTGAATAATAGCTAGGATCCGAAGAGAATCGGAAAAAGACTCTGACGAAGATACAGAAGAGCTTGCGGGAGTTTTGGGCCGCGAAAAATCAATATGCACACACAAAACGATTAAACTGCGCCTGAGTTTCATTAACAATATTTACGGTTCAATAAATTGAGTCTCATTTCAAATCCCTGGCCACCGGGTACAGGAGACAGAATAATTTATCAACGAAACGATTGGAAAATGTCGAATGAACAAAACAATTGAATAGAAAAAGAACGATTTGGCTTCATCCCGGTATTGTTATTTTTTATTTTTTATTTTTTATTGTTTGCTTAATCCCGATATGAAATTTTCAAAGAGCTTGAAAGCACTGAAAAGCTTTTATCTGCTGAAAACTTCCAATAAGCTGTCGTATATAGTGTAGGTATATTTTATACAGAATATGAATCGGTAAAACGTGAAACGTATTCCGCTGAAGCACTTTCGAAATTCGGTTGTTGAGTCGAATGAAAATGTAAAAAAAAAAAACTGGAAAAATATTTTTGAACCCAACTCCAAAAGTTTCAATCTGTTTGAGAAAGAATCTGTTCAGCATTCTTAATAATCAATAACGCTAAAAAAAGCTCAGGCTTTCACCCCAATCACTTTTTTTTTAAATCAAATCACATCTGATAGTCAAAAAGCTACCGACAAAGCTCACCTCCTCTAAGAACTCCCGAATCTTTCTTAAGTTAGAGAAATGGACTCGAAAAAAATTTGTCAACTGATTCAATCAACGTCAAATTCTTGAAAATAGTCAATTCATCACCTTAATTCGATTGTCAAAATCAGTTCTGCATAGAATCTTAAAAGAAAAGAGACAGTAGAATTTCGTCCTCAAAAGCTCACAACATGTTCATAAATCTGAGAGGTTATTTTGAAAAACGGAGTAATAAAAAACGTCATACAAACGAATCAACAAAGGAATGCGGCGATGGCGTAAAAAAAGCTCGTTAACCTTTCATAAAATGGGGCAATATTATTTTTTTTTTCCAAATTTTGGTACGTTCAAAATTGCGCGAAAACCGTTTTCGATATGGATATTAATTTCTTGCAACCGCATGGTAAAAGTCAACGTGATTTGAGACCAACTTTTCATCTGCTAAAAGCGCAGGAAGCTTTTGTGAATTTGTCGAGTTTAACGCGTGTGTTCGAGGTCTCCGGAGGCTCGTATAATTCGTGACAACTTCTGGACTCGACGAGTAACAAATTGAAATTCAATACCACCAAAGCCAAATGGAGTTGGGGGTAGAAAGCTATGTGTGGTTGTTGCTTTGAATAGCGGGGTTCGAAAACACGCAAAGTCAATTACCGCACAGTTTAGTCGCGTGCCATCCCCGCAATCCTGATTCCTTCACGTGTATCGTAGGCGAAAATAATCGTCGTCGTTGTTCATCGGGCTGTTTCTGCACCAGCTGAAAATATAGAGACTGGAGCTTTTCCCCCCAACACGAAGGAAGAAGAAGAAAAGAAAGAAGACATGATGAAAAACGACGTATCATTTTCGCCAGAGATCAGGATCAGAGGAGATGACCGGGCAAAGAGATGGAGGAGGAGGGATCTTACGCGTTTCCGGTTCCCTGCAGAGGTAAAGCACCAAAAAGTTTATAGCGCCAAAGCTTTTCGCTCGTTTCGTGTGTATTCTATAGAAATACTCAGCTGCTGCGCAGGTGGTGCTGTAGAAGCTTTGTAACGGTATGACAATGAAAGAAATCCCGTGTCTCAACTGTTTCGTAATCCGGAGGAGAGCTTATTTTACCCCCTATCCCCATCCTCCTTCACTACCCTGCCATTCGCCTAACGCTGTCATTCCTCTTTCTAACATTCCATTGTAGCTTTTATTTCAATCAAAAAGTAGGACATGTCCAACGAACGATCCATTCTGTCCTAATAATTGTGCGTTCTTACATATCCCCTAATTTTTTCCTATTGTGAGCAAATAATGGTAGCATTTCGAGAAGTGTAACTTTTTATTCGTATTCAATGATATTGATATTCAATGGTAAATATCTGACGATTTTATGTGTTCATTTTACGGTAGACTTGACGATAATATGATCAGGATCAGTTCCTCCCCATGAACTTTGCAGTCCTTGAAGCAGATACGTGGCTGTTGTAAAAGCTATGTGCTTGCAGTTTTTCTTTATTGGTTTTTTCTCGGTATTACTGGAGTTGGAATTTTATTGCCTCGGGGATATGTGTCCTTTTCCGATCGTCTCATTTCACCACCGATTGGAAATAATTTCTTTACAGAAACAATCCGACTGTAACGTCCCGAAATTTATTCATTCCATTCGGAAGCCTTCAGTATTTCATACCCATCGCGCGTTTATTTCGATCATCGCAAAAGCTCAGCCAAAAAGTGTATAAGTCCTTCGTCATATTCGTGCGGGATAAAAATAGTTTCTAGGCCAATCCTCCGGCCCAGACAATCGCCAGACCCTAAAAACGAATGGATGGCAGGTTGGGAAGCAGAAATTGACAAGCGAAGGATGTCATTTCGTCTTTAAGACTTCTTTCAGACACATATATGTCCGCTTCAAGACCATTTCTTGCCGCATGTCATCCCATAAAATCAGAGCGAAATATATTGTAGCTTTAGAATTTGAGAACGTCTCGCGAATAAGACTTCCGAATCATGCATAAATCTTTGGAAATAAGTACTCGGAATTATACTATAAAATTCTGCAAAGAGAAGAACCGCATCAATAAGGTTCAAAGTATGTCCTATAGGCAAGGAAAAATGTCACCCATACGAAATCATCTGTGCCTTGAGTAGTTTTTCATCCGCCCCAGATGCCACGTAGAATGTAAGTCGTATATGATGGCTTCTACGAAGAATTTCGGGGAACTCCAAGGCTTTGGATCTTTGGGAACATGTGACAATCAAAACACCGACTACCCAAGATCCTCCATATTGAGGTTTTTTTATTATTGTGAAAAAAAGGATCATCAGAGGAGGATCAAATTCTGTTCCACAGTTACGAAAGTCTGAAGTTCCGGGCTGTGTCTGAACGATATGTTCTCTTTAAGCGGTTAAAAAGTCGTCTTTAAGTCGGTTATTCACGTCCCAAAAAGACATTTTTTAATCTGAAAGAGTATGTTGATACGCAATTTTGAGGGTACTCACAGTCTGCAGCCAACGCGTCGGTTTGGTTCCCCCTCGCAGCGGTGTCTTACATCAAGTATTAATTACCGAGCATATTATTTAAGTGAAATATGAGTTTGAATTTGAGATAATTTCCAGCGCGGCATACCATCGGTGACATGTAATATTTCATCTTAAACTTTACCATACTAACTGAAGTTAGGATAATTTCAGATTCGCTAGGATTAAGCGGCACTCGCGCTCTTTGGTAACCAAAAATACCGACTGCTCATTCTCCTCCGAAGACCAAAGTTTTGTTTCTAGTTTTTGGTTTCGATTTTTTTTTTTTTCAATTCTAATCAAGTTCGGTGAGAGATCGCCGACTCTGTCCACCCCTGTCCACTACCCGTATTCTGATATTAATTTACGGGGGCGTTGCGGCCGTCCGGGACACGTGGATGGACGCTGCGTACTACGAGCGTGGGTGTTAGCGTACAACTGAAATCCTTCGACGGTGGCAACCCCCCATTCCTGCATTTCCACCCCCCGAGTCGAGCTTGCGCCCTAAGGACTGAACGCCGGCGTTAAAATATATGTGTGCTACGCCGAAGGTGATCCCTTCGTTTCCTTCGTCGGTGTCCTGGTGTCCCGGTATCCCGGCGTAAACCGTCCGCAGCAAACCCGACACTATGTCCTTGAAAGTTACCCTGTCGCCGCCAATATTCCCTCGGGGTGTCTAGATTCCGGGCATTTCACGAATGTCTGGAATTATTCGAAACCCTTTCGTTTTTTTCCACGGAATTTAAACCCGCCGAAGGTTAACCAAACTTCTTTCCAAAATCTGGGAGATTCGGTATGTCGACGAGGCCGGAATTCGCATCGGATATTAGACATTTCGGAAGACATTCTGGTCGCCAGAAAAACACACGTTTGGACTGAATCAAAATGACGCTCTTGCTTCTACGAAATTTTGCAATGATAAATTTCAATAAGAGTTTCTTTTAGATATGATGGTATCTCAGAATTATACGCTTCGCGTCCAACAATAGAACGGCTTAGGATTACGGAATCATAAAGTATTTAGGTCTCTGACTGTTGAAACCCGAAAGCTCAGTTATGTCGAACGTCAGGTTACATTGTCTCGCCTTTGGCGATGTATCGACAAGATTTGTGAACCAATGAATATCGAAACAAGCAAGTTTGATCTGACTATGATCCAGCTTTCGAACTTTTCGTTGTTTATTTCGTTTCCAGCTATTTTTAATGTTGCAAATCTGACCTCAGATTCTCGATCAGGGGTTCGAAAAAGCTTCGAGTATCAATTTTCGTCAAAATCGAAATCAAAAAGTCGAAACAATTCATTGCTAAAGTGTCGAATCCATTTCATTTGTAGTTGTCAAATACAAATTTGAATTTGAAGAAAAAAACAACCTCAAAACTCTGATATCTACTCATTCAATAAATTCACAATTTTTTTTCTTCCCACTTTCTAAATCCGATTGACAAGATTCAACGCGATTAATAAACGTAATCGAAAGTGCAGTTTTTGGTCCGCGAAAATTTGGAAATCGCATAACTCGCTGTCAACAGACGATAACAAAAAATTGTTTCGTCAGAATCTCAGATAAATCTCGAACAATATTTTCCCGCAGAAATTCCTCAGGTTTTCTGTTTGTCTTTGACCTTCCATTTATACAGTTAGAGAGAATGAAATCTTGTATTTCTGTCGAACAAAATGACAGAACAAAAAATTTTTAGGAGCAATCAATAATTACTTAGAAACGGTGCGACTCGACGTCAAATAGGAACCACTTTCGCCAAAGTCGTTTTCTGTCTGGTACTTAAATCGGAGCTCATCTTCGGATAATTAAATAAAGCTCGCAATTTCCGAGTCATACGCATCATTTTCCGAGGCATAACCCGTGAGAAGAGAGACTAGCTGGGTCATCTTGCTTCAGGATTGGATTAAATCTGATACTTTTCAAGCCTTTCCACATAGATCCTTTCGAATCTTTGGAACCTTTCATTCGATACCAAGCACTACAGATACTAGATGTACATGATAAACCGGAGTGTATCGAAACTACACAGATGTGCTTTAATCGGTAGAATAATAAAATCGATACTCCTGATCAGTGAAGGATTAAAATTCCACGGCATCGATGTATGAATTCAGTACCTGCCACCGAACCTGAAGTAAGGCAATGATATCGCGTGTCTAATGGTATAAGGACGTATGCGCCAATATACGAATTTTTACCATGCATAAAGGTAAAAGGGCGTGTCAATTTTTTTTTCTCCGTATTTCCGCAAAAAATGTCAAAATACGTTCAGAAACATGAAATTGCGAAATTGATCGACTAACGGTGAAAGGTCGTAGGTACGGGTGGTTACGTCCTTTTATTTCCACTTGAGAAAAAAAAATCGTGTTCACTAATGGTATAAGGTCGCATCGAACATTTTTTTTATGATATAATTTTTTTACAAACGCTCAAAACCCTCTGGAACGCATAGATAAATTGGATTTCGGACGGAATTCCAAAATTTTCATGAAAAGAAAAAAAAATGTCGGATACGACCTTATACCTTTTCCTTGTCAAGTTTTTTTGTGAAAAAAATAAAATTTTTCGAATTTTGTCCAAAATTTGATTTATCTATGCGTTTCACAGGTTTTTAGAAGTTTTGTAAAAAAAAAGTATAAAAAGCGAAAAAAAATGTCTATGCGACCTTATACCTTTAGTTCGTTAATTTTTTTTTGTTGAAAATTAAAAATTTTGGAAACTCGTCCGAAACTCGATTTATCTATGCGTTTCAGAGGTTTTTAAAGGATTTGTAAAAAAATTATATAATATAAATGAAAATGGTGGATACGACCATACATCATTAGTGAACACGATTTTTTTTTCTAATCTAGAAATGAAAGTATGTAAACTTTATTTTTTATTTCGGCTAATTTTCACAGATGTATGCGTTTTGGACACTATAATAGCGAATGGCCAAGGACACAAAAATATACGACCTTTTACCACCAAAATCAACTTTTTGGTGGATACGACCTTATACCGCTAGACACGCGATATAGCTTAACACGATTGAGTTATTTCGAAGTGCGCGTGCGCGAAAAGTACCTGAGTTCGGAAAGTAGACCGTTAACAAGCTGCGCAGACGCCGAGTTTTTCGCCCTAGTGCGGAAAGTGGAATATTTACGCCAACTATTCTTGTTTGCACTGTTCTGAAATGGGGTAGGTATGCTTCTATAATTGGATGTTAGGAGAAAGAAATCAGATTAGATTTGATGCCATTTTGTAGCCGTTGGAACTTTGAAGACTTCTGGAACGAGGGGTATCACACTGAAAATCCCAAATCCTTCATGCCTGGCGATATCACTTAGACAATTATTCAACACACTAAAAAAAGTTCTCTACACAAAAATGTTTTTCCCAAAACTGGTTCTTACCGCGAAAAACGTCTGAGGTTCTCATACATCATACTGCATGACACAGTTTTTTGATAATGCTTCGTTGTAC
Source organism: Euura lappo (assembly GCA_018257835.1). Taxonomy (NCBI): domain Eukaryota; kingdom Metazoa; phylum Arthropoda; class Insecta; order Hymenoptera; family Tenthredinidae; genus Euura; species Euura lappo. The sequence goes on along the minus strand of JAEUYN010002349.1, from coordinate 981 downwards.
AGTATTTAAATTTCACAATATCGCGTTGACATCGATTTGGATAAACAAATGACGATATTTAACTGATAATCGAATTTCAGCAGAGAAAATAAAAATTGTCACGGTGAAATTGTAGGGAATAATTTACCGATACCAAATGACCCAAGGTGAAAGAATATCTCGAGGCGAATCTGATAGATTATATTATATTCTTCATTTTGAAGGACTTCAAATTGAAAAATCGACATCGAAGCTATCGTTTATAATTTTATTACATTTTCGGCTCAAAGGAATTATCGCAATTCACGGATGAATGAATTTAATTAATACTCAGTATTCGATTATCGCGTATATGATTATCGACAAAATACTGATCTCAGTGTTTGAACCCCCTGAATTTACAGTGCAATTGGTCCTGTATTTACCCCAAAATGAAACCTTTCATCTCCCCAGAATTCCGAAGTTATTGTTCAATAATTCCCGGAATTGTTTATTGCGTATTGAATTTTCATTTCGCAACGCAGAACCGCGTAAACCCTACTGAAAAACTCTTTATGATAAAAGTGGTAAAAAAGTACATGATAAATCATATGATAAATCACAATGCGTTATGACCGAAATCACATTATGATTTATCACATGAATTATTATGTATTTTATTATGTGATTCTTTAAATGGTCCGTAGATTTGTGTAAAAAACATACTTAATTTTGTAATTCATCATATGATTTTTCATATGATGATATTTTCATGATGGAAAAAGAAAAAAAAAACCTGGACTGGGATCGAACCGACCACCGTCGGATTCGGAAGCAGACACGCTACCGTATGAGCTACGCCACTCGATACAATGCTTGTGCAGTTTTAGACTCATGAATCTCAATCATTTCAAAGGAACTTGGAAGTAACGTAATGATATCAAAGCTTATGAACCATAGACTGCGACTGCTTGACATCGAGCGGCGTAGCTCATACGGTAGCGTGTCTGCTTCCGAATCCGA